>CM046068.1:237958-489959 GCA_025215515.1 Schistosoma japonicum
ATTTCAATGAAGTTGTAACTATTATTTCTTTGTTTATGATGATGCATGAAGTTGTCTTCTGGTCAATTTACTGAATGAGTGAATCAGTTCTTTTTGTAAATGTGCTTCATTAAAGTATGTTTTGTGCTTATTTATGGAATAAACACATAGATCAGAATAAAATTTATTCATCAAAGGTATTTAAATTTTCTGTTTAGTCTGGTAAATCAGCTATAAAATCAGAGCAATAATTGTTATCTGAAGTCCTTTACCACTTATTCAGATTATACCAGTATATTCTAAATTGATAGTTTACGTACTACTAGATCGATTAGAGCAGAAATCGTTAACATCACAAATCGATATCACATCTTGGTTCTTTCGCCTTTAGCTTATTTGTAAACTGATTCTATGTTAACTATTTCGAATAGACGATGGATAGGCATATTAATATGTTCTCCAGCTAGCTCAGGTAATAAAGGCTTCTAACCTCATCATATGTTGCATAAGTTTTACATACTGCAGACTTAGGTTGGATTTTTCTAACTTACGTATGGCTTTTGTCTTCATGGATCAAATTTCACAACTATAAAATAGTTACAGAAAACTGTTGTACACACAAAATTTCTGCAACTTCTTATCAACAAGCAACCTGAATATTCATCCAGCTTTAGTTGCTAGTAGTATAAACAGATGTAAACAGACGATATATTAGATAGAATACGTAAAAAAGTATGTCGTTCAGTCAAAGCTTGTATATATACATACCAAATTTCAAGGATATATGCTATAAGCCATTAAAATAGCATTATTCCATACTTTAATATATATTAAAAGTGATGTGAGTATCGACGCTTGTAACTTATTAACTCCCATTAAGTGTATCTTCATACAACAAATGTAAGCAAAGCGACGCCACTGATTTGTATCGTAGTTTACCATATGTATGAGCTAATAATTTGGTGAATTTTGCAAACCTGTAATCTTTCGCATTCATAGTTGACGTTTTTAGTTTCCAATACCATTTACATTTACTTTACAACATCAGGTACACTACATCCTTTAGTGAAATAAAAATATTTTGTAAAACGATACACTAAAAATACAAAATTTGTAACTGGGCATAGTGGCTATTGTTTAGCTTGAAGTCGCGAATCTTCATGGGTTAGATAACCACTAACATCTAGAAAGAAATGGAGAGCTGTCACGTCCCAGTATGGAACCTTTGAGCCGTGCACACCTTCGGCTTCATCGGAATGCTAAACCCAAGAGCCTTGGGTTCCACAGCCACTGTTAAACCACTAACCTGACATCCAACTGTTTTAATCAATTCATACTATATATACTTGACACCAGTGTTATAATATTGCTATTTCTATAGACAGTAGAGAGTTTTCAAGTTACGTGCATATCTGTTATCCTTTGCTGGTAGTTTTCTTAATCACTTCGTTTAGTATCTGCATGGTAAAAAGAGGTTAAACATTCGCAGCACCACTATTTATATAATCATGAGAAAAATTCATCTAACAAACTAATCAATCAACGAATAAATATCAACTGGATGCGAGCTCGGTATGCTAACAATTATGCAATCACAACAAAACCTGGCTGTTCTAGAGTCGACCCTCTATAGTAGGATAGCGGATGTGCGCTAATGAAGACTGACATATTAGGTAGAACAGCTGTCCAATCCTAGTCCTTGATTTTCGATGATTATCTGATTCAGGTTGATTCGTGAGATCAAATCATGCATTTTATCATTGAGCATCAAATGTGTGCTATATACTCACATTTTCTATTTAACTGTAATTTTTGAAAGCTACAGTAAAATTTTTATGTCGGATCAGTAACAAATTGTATTTACTAAGTTGTAAGTTTGCACAAGTTTTTTAATTGTAACTGAAAATAAAATACTTCATCATAGTTTGTAACACTTTGCTCTTGATCATAGATTACTGTTGTGTTAAAATTGTATTATCAATGCTTTCATAAATATATACAAATGTCCTTTAAGGTGAATAAATGAAGAAACTTATTTTTCTGATGGATTCATGTTTAAACTTGTAGTAGCCACTGATAACCCTGGACATAATATTTCACTTGTTGCACATTGTTATCTTGGCATACATGTTACAGTATGTTAGAAAAGCGGGACTTCTATTACTTATGCTTTTCAAGTTTTGTTTAGTTGGTTTTGACTTACGGAAATAAGTTATCTCATTTCAACTGATTTTTGACGTTTTATACTACTCGTGGAGCTTAAGCATTGGTTGAAGATAGTTATTGAGTTATACGGGTATATTTCATTTAAGGAGTTAGATAGATGTCAAGTATTACCGAAGTATCAGGCTTGATAGAAACTACAACCAAATATTTTGATGATCGCCAATTCTACAAAGTACTAAGCTCTATATTATTATAAACAATAACATAAGAATTAGCTGAAATGATTATGATTTTAAAGTTACATTTTAGGCAATGACCATAGTCTAATGCAAACAAATAAAAAGTAAATGTAAGTGTAAAATGATAATAATGATTCATAAACCAAAAGGAGGTAACAATCATGAGGATAACAGAAGGTTTTACTAACTAAAATGACGAATTGTTGATGTACCTACTGTTTATAAGTTGTTAATCCAAACTTATTACGAGTTATTTTGTTTGATTTAATCACAAATTTCACCATACTATTTAAGCTAAGAAAATATTTCCTGATGAAACTAATGGGCATTTACTGTTATGTCTAAACAATATGATTCCTAGAAGCTCTTGTGAAAGAGGCATACCTTGTTTAAGTATTACTAGCAGCTCCAAAGTATAGAATAACCATCTAAACGAACAGTCATGTAGTACTTAAGTAGTACAGTGTATGTGAATCTGCACATCCATAAACTGTTGTTTTGCAAAAATGATTGATTATTAAACAAAAATTCAACACACTTTACAAAGTACTATATTTTCTATAGGTATATTGCCTTTTGTCATATTCTTAATCTCTCTCAGTGTATTCGTTTAATTCCCCGTTACAACTGAAATTAATCTTCCTTAGAAGAGGAATGAGTCTAATTTCACCTATTATTTGTACGAATGCTAAACTAAGTTACTTATTCTTTTGTCAAGTGTATGATATTCCAAAATTAAATACATTAATAGGGCAAGGGCATATTGAATTGATGAAGACAGTTAGTGATGAATTATACACCTGGGTTTCATGCCAGTTGGGTCTCATCAGCTAAAAATATTTGTAATTTTCAGGTAATTTATGCGCTTCCTATTACTCGAACTCATACCGTCTAGTGATCCACTAGTATGAAAATGAATTTGACAAAGGTTTGATACAAGTTTATATGATTAAGTCAATTAATACATAGATTCATGCATCTTCAATGGACTCGATTATCATAAACAACATAGCAATGTGAACGTGATACAAAGTAAGAAACTTCACCTTATGACACTTAATTACTGTGTACTGTAAAAATTAATAAATCACTAAAAAAAAAAAAACGTGTTAAGAAAACTACTCATTTTTCAATCAAAATCTCAACGGTTCAGTTTATTGCCTGCCTGATAAATGTTGTCAAAAATGCAAGTGACGACCAACTTAAAATGTTTTATAACTTATAAGGTTAACTACAATGATTTTATTGTTCAGTATGTTCTTTTCCAATTTGATATTGCAAACTGGTATGAATTAGATAATTATTAAAAACCAGGGAGGTTTGGATGATTGTTTCGTTTTGATAAGCAGCCTTCTGCAATGTGCATTCACGACCCCTTCAGAGATCAAGCCCAGGTTCGCCCAAGCCTCGGAGTGAACGCTTTTGACTAGGCTACTAAGCTGGCCGGCATTTAACGGTCGATACGTTTAACTCAGTCGAATCACGATGTATTTGCGCATCTTCGTCTTCTGCGATCGGTGGCAAATTGCCTCACATCCGACATGACGGAACGTCACCGGCCACGTTTTCTCACCAGAATTCCAGCAATTGCCTCTATAAGTTAGTCACTAGTGAGCTGATATTGATTGTAATTCAGATGAATTAATAATATCAAATTAATATTCAGCAATCTTCATAACGCCTAATTGCAAAGTATTATGCTAGCACGTATGGTTATTTTTTTGTTGATTAAACAGATGAGAGCTGTATATAATTATGTAATTAAATATATATATATATATATATATATATATATATATATATATATATATATATATATATATAATCCCTGGATACAACACACGCACTGAACACTGATATCTTTACAAATAAACTCAATAGTTTAATCTTAAGTTGAAAACAAGTCATTTTCCTTGTAACGAGCACATACTTATCAGCCTTATAATCAAATGCGTTTATAGAACAGTGTAACTTCACACTTTATGTTATTGATAAATTCTCTTGAATTTAACTGCCATAGCTTTCAGTAGTAGACTGTTCAATACACAAATACTAATCTGAGTTTCGAAATTTCAACGGCAATAATGATGATATTATATTCTCAGTATTGTATTTTACTTAGAATATGAATTACAATTACGGGCTGCTACACTTTTCTGAAAATTTTAACCTATAAATTAAAGATGGCATTTGTTCGTAACATTAGAACATGAACAAGTATTGAGAAATACATAAACCGTTAGATGAGTATTTATTTCCGCAAGTTTTGGATGTTTGATGCATTTTATTATCTTTACAAGATATCATAGTCCCACAATATACATAATATCAACTAATTTAATAAAATGTATTAGTGGCATATAATTTTTCATCATTTGTAACTTTACTACTTAAAGTTATATAGATAGTATTAAAATAATAAGGACATTTTTGTATGCAGACATACCCAGTGGTAAATAAGTAATTTCTTCTTGACTGAATACGTCACAGATTGATGTTAGCAGGGTACCATTGAGAACTAAGGGGCACCAGGCAACCGTTTTGTTCTTGTTTGGAACCCTTCAGCAGTGCTTATCCAAAACTCCACCCCAGAGGCGTTAGATTGGGGTACACCTAACTCTCTGCACCACTGCTAGAATTCCCACTTCCATCAGTAGCGCAACGATCACCCATCTGTGACATATTCAATCAAATAAAAGTGCCAATTTTTACAAAAATAATAATCTTAATTCGAAAACAAGTAATTTGTTAAAAATATAGGGATATAACGAAGTAATTTTATTAGGCTTATTCTATTTCTCAGTAGTGAATGACTTTATCTAAAGGAAATGCTACTATTGTAGTTTATTTGTATCAATGGACTTTATTATCATTCTAACGTCTAAAATGAAGTTTACTATGAGTAGATAATAGATAATATTCAACAAACATTAAAACGTATCCAACTATTTAATGCACATCGATGATATTCTACAATAGAAGAAAAAAGATCTATTGACAATAAATGATTACGGTTGATATGGAATGTTAGTATTTGAGAATTACGTATTATAATTCGTAATATCGAAGTGTCTTAAAGTGATATCATATTTGGTAAATGATTTTGATAAAATGATATGTATATCAGTCGACTATAAAATATTGACCTAGTGTTTCTATTTTACCTAAAGTTATCGTTGAAACTTTTAATTTACATCATTTGTTTACTTGTAAACTAAGTTTGGCAAGTCAACTAAAGTAGCTTAATGTATTCTATAGTGAACACTTGATGATTATTTATTGAATAAATAATTATAACTGTCAATGATGTTATGCCACATAAGTTACCATAACATCATCAATTTCCAGTGTAAACATGGCTAGATACGAACTTATAACAGCTTTCAGTTTATGCAGGTTGACCAAAAAGGCATCTTGTGGAAAACGATACAGTTTTACATTCATAATAGTTTTTACTATCAAATGTGTTACATAACGAAAATACATAATGATACCAAGTCTACTTAGAATACCAAAAAAATTGTTTCAGATGGCCATTTATCACTTAGCATTGACTAATAGCATATTTGTATAGTCTTTATTGGTGATCAAATTGTGATAATTTAGTTACAACTCTGATTGTAAAATCCCAGACTATGAAGATGAGTAACTGGAGTTTAAATTCCTTAGGAAGTCTCAGTTCCTTAGGAATTACAGAGATACCTTACTGATAAATACCAACTAGCCCGAAAAATAGGCACATGGTTTTTTTCTGATTACTTCCAACCCCCCACCAACTCATATACCTCATTAAAATAAGTGCACAACTACTAACTTCAGAAGTCTTTAATTCAAGGTAATTTTTCAAATTTTAGAAGGACATCTTTAAAATTTTAATATTACCAATAAGAATACTAACTAAAATCCAGAACAATAATTTTAAATGCATGCATAAATTCAAGAGTACTGATAGTTATTTATTACTTTGTAAAACCATTGGTGTCAGTTTCAATGAAGAAATCTTACAGTTTAACATAGAAACATTACAGGTTTTTCTAACCTGATAGAATCTGAGAAAAAAAAGAGGGAATAAGCAAACTTTCAAAACGTCAACGCTACTATAAAGCAGACTAATGCTATCCGTAAAACATTATCTGGGCGTTCTGAATTTGACTTAATCTTGAGTTCAAATGTTTATGATCGAGAATTATCGAACCTGTTATGCTTAAGAAGACTAAAGTAAATAATTCAAAAAAGAAATTAGAGCAAATCTGATACAGTTAAATGTTAAGTCCATTCACTGTGTATGTGTCTTCAAAATTAAATCAAGAAACAAATTATTCAAGACGAAAATATTGACTATAAAAATAACTGAACATTGAACTGAATCATTTTGTGGCGAAAAACTTTTTCAGAAAATTTAAATATACTATAAAGTGAATTGACAAATTTGGTAAGTGAGCAATATAAAATTGAATTTGATATTATAGACTAGCTTAAATTAGATACCAACTAAAAACCACAAACTGTCATTGATTAACTATTTTGTCATAGTATGGTAGGTAATCTTTAACAGTGTGCATTCACAACATCATCAAAAGATCGAATACAATGTCATTCAGTTTCAAAACAAACTCTTGTTCATAAAACCAGTAACAAGGCATCCAACATTTAATACTTAATTTATAGTATATTAAAGTAACCTAATTCATTACCATTAGTAAGTAACTGCTTAATATATGGCATAGTTATTCTTCACTTAACGAACTTATGTCAATTCGTTTTATCATATTCAACAATTTTTACAAAATGTAGTTACAATTAGAAATTTAATATTTTTGTAATAACGAAATTTCTTCTCAATTAAGTGTATTTAATTATCTTTAAAACTAAGCATATAAATAAATTATCCCTTTAGGTTATATGTAAATGAATAGAGATTTACTTTAGATTAGAACAAAATTTAAAGTTTTTCATAACTACAAAAAAATACTGTAAATACAATAAAACAAAACAAAATTAACAAGTACAATCTAATGAATAGTTTTTTTTCATCACTGATTACTAAACAATGTAATAATCCGTGATACGTTTGTGCGACCTCATCATTTGTCATCGGTGGGTAACTGGCTCACACCCAACACGATTGAACTTCACTGGCCATATCTTCACACTAGAACTCCAGGAATTAATTACCTCAGGGAGCTAGTCACTAGTGAGCTGATATTTAGTTACAATTAATGGGGTTGTTGTGGAGGTAGTTAATTTGTCAATGCTGATATAACGAATTGATCTGAATCAGACAACCATTGGTCACCTGGAAGCACTGAACAGCTATTTCGTGCTAGTATGGGACTTTTCGGCAGTATGTATCCACGACCCAACCCGGGATCGAACCCAGGACCCTCTGGCTCCGGGGCGAGCGCTTTTACCATTGGACCACTGGGCCGGCCCCTAAAGGTTGATATTTCTAATTCAGTCACTTCGTGATACGTGGTAAAAGCGCTTGTTCCGGAGCCAGAGGGTCCTGGGTTCGATCCCGGGTTGGGTCGTGGATACACACTGCCGAAAAGTCCCATACTAGCACGAAATAGCTGTTCAGTGCTTCCAGGTGACCAATGGTTGTCTGATTCAGATCAATTCGTTATATCAGCATTGACAAATTAACTACCTCCACAACAACCCCCTTAAATGTAATAATCATTGAGAATTGAATGTTGTATTAACAATGTGTAGCTATTAAAAATGATACGAAGATAATAATTGATAAGATTTGATAAGATAATGATAAATGTTAAATAACTGAAATTTACATATTAATTGATACTTGTTACCAAGGTATACATTTGATCTTGAAGATATTGATACTACTTGACGAATTCGAGTATGTTTCACCTAAATTTTAAATCATAAGATAATACAATTAAAATAATTAGATTGATCAATAATTAATTAGTGACTGGTATCATGGTTATCAAACCGTAAAACTGAACTAATCCCATTGACGACTTTACACCATAGTCATAAATCTAAATGACTCAACAGTGTGTGTACTATGTTTTAACATTATCCGCTTAGATACAATTAGCAGAATACTATGGAACTTATATTTAGCACTTATCATGATTACAATATTATATGTGAAGGTAAGTGGTTTCTTTAATTCTTTGTATACATTTAAGCAAATATCTTTTCGGAGAAATATTAAAAATCAAGTAACACTAAAAGAGTGTTTTATCTTAGTTCGACCTCTCAGCAATTCATTTTCACGAACATACACCTGTTACTTCATGATCTTTAATTCTCACAGTAAGCATTATACACTCCCAACGATAAGTCAGTCTTGATATTAAACAATGAAAAGATTCATTACGTAGCTTTTTCTCATAAGTAACTCCCAGGAAATCTACTTCATAAGTCTATGACAACAAATACGAAACCTTTCTGTAAGCTGACTTGATTTAACCGTAACAATATTCTTAGTATATCTACCTAGCTAAAATAGTTATAATTAAAAACTTAATTTATTTGAATCATTAAACACAAAAGTCTATCTGATGAATAGAAGGATCTCCTGGATGAACTTTACATATGTCAGTTATAGAAAATAATTCATCATTATTTATTTAGTTTATTAACTATTCAAACGTGATTTATGTTCTCATAATACTTACTTTCATCATAAGGACTACACAGAACCTCAAACCTTGTCTAAACACTACTTAGTGAAATAAGTCAATTGAGGTAAATGAATAGTATGCTTGAATGTCGTGATCTATTCCTCTAAATTGGATATAATTACTGATTTATAAGTGGTGAAATAACTTTTTCGATTATAGGAACTTTCCATAGAAAAATACAATCACTTTATACACATTGTTCTGATAAGCCATTTTACGTAAGCAATACATCTTATCTTCGAAGATAATTACTCTTACACTTTCAGGAGTAGTAATGAAAGTCATAAGTCAGTTGAAATAAAATTTATGCATTGACCGAAGTTAGAAAAGTGAAACACCGGATTGCGACTTACTGATTTGCTGTTTACCCTACTGATAGATTAGCGTATATTGAGCTAGTAGTCGAATGAAGTATTCAATAAATAAAAATGTTATAATATCACAGTTTTGGAAGTATATGTATATAAAATAATTCTAAAACCTCATATTTTTCTTCTATTTTGACAACAGCCAGTAAGATCTGAACATAAGGAGATATATAATAAATTTCCTAAGTGACAAACAATACAGTGTTAGTTGTCTATTATATTCTTAGTTACTTCAAACGGCCAAGTAACTAGAGCATTTTCACTAGCGTTTAAGTTATCTATATACATAGTTATAGTTTCATCTCGGTTATCTACCTATCCGTGTTTGATGGAAAACGTAATAGCATGATTTGCTCAATATGAGGACTGAATTAAGCATGTTTGTAAACTAGTACCACACACAGTGATTAAAACTAGAAAATCATGAAAACTTAGTATTATCGAATAGTTGTGTTGTACACTTAAGGGACTCCTCAGGAAACTGCATCTCAAATCAAAATACATTACCACGAAGTTCTATATAAATGGCGTTATTCATTTAGTCGATTATATTAAGTTTTCATAGTTGTTGAATTACTGATAGTCCATAATTTCAAACAAGAAATTGTAAACAATCCTTATCAATCTCCTTCTACTACTAATAAGTTACTTTATTTACTAAGTAGTCTAAACATTTTGATGAAAAAAAAACATTTTTTTTAAATTTTGACAAATCGTAAATCTTTAATGTTTTTTAATAAATTTTAGAAAACGAATTAAATTTTAAACAAATTTACTTGAAATTTTTTCCTTCATTTTACGTCATATTAAATGGATTGTTTGTCATAATAGAATAACAGAACTAGTTAGCTAATTACTGATCATTATTACATGCAAATAACTTAAGAGACGAACTAATGACTGATTATGATTAATGCATTTTAGTAACTTTAACAGTAATTTTCTATTCTATGGTATTCAACAATGTTAACATAACTACTAATGATTAACTATAGTGGAATTCACTTAAAGTAGGTACATCTCTTAAGTAAAAAATTGTAATGTTTTAGTGAAAAGTATACAGGTTTACATTATAAAATATTTGATACAAAGATATATACATAGTTATAAGATGCTTAAAACATAATCGTTTGTTAGATTACAGTTTTCGTAGGTTGTGAACTATCCAGTGAAATAAAAACTGGGTATTAAGTTTGCATTTAGTGTCACAAACTGGAAAGCAGGAACTAACAGTAGACAGCTTTTTTCGTCCTAGAATTTAAGATTATCGGTAGTTAGTTAGTTATCCAGAATAAAGTAATTATCCAGTGCTGCCTGACTTTCGGTGGTACACTTTCAATATCAATCCAAGACGAATTCAAGCGATTGTGTATAATTTCCATACGTTACTTTTGTGTGTACATGCTAATGTACTTATGAATTACCAACGACGAAGACTAACTCGTAGAGTTTAATCAGTAATAAAAATAGACATTTCAATAGGCTTTATAACTAGGACAACTTAAAGTTCAATACTGTTACTTTTAACTTATTAACAGAATTAGTTATTTTAGTACAAATACAATAAAACTAATAATGTAAAAACATAAGTGGTCATAAGTAAATAAAATTTACTTATCCAGGTCTTGTTGATATTACTACTTCGAGAAAGCAAATAGCTCTAGAATGACTGCTACAATAACAAATGGTTCATTGAAATATCTATCACATTATGGAAGTGCAGAACATGGAATTAGGATAAGGGTGAAGTTTCATGGCTTAGATGAATGCTTTTAGTTGTGTTATTTTCCATGAACGTGATAAATTAGTTGAAAAACTAACGTTGTCATTCCGGACAATGTCAAAAATCGTTACTTCAACACAATCAACTACAATGTTCCATTCTAACAAACATTATTGAAGCAATTTATTACAATTGAAAATTGCCATTCAGTTATTTATTAAAAAGACAAGGTAGTTACGAAATATTTCTCTATATTACGGGAATACACCAGTATTTATGTTCCACAGTAGGAAAATTGATACAAATCAAGTTATAGTGTACCGCATAATAATATCATTAATTCAGACGTGTTAATTAAAGCGGTGATTAGCGTTTAACAAGAGAATTACAAAGGATGTAGCTGGAATGATTATTTTTTGAAGGTTTTAAATGATGAATAAAGGAATCGGCACAAGAGATTAGTGAAATAATTTATTACATAATATCTATTGTAAGGACCTGGAATGTTATTAAGAAGTCGAATTATGATTATATAAGGTTGAGCAAAAGTGAGGTTATTAGTTAAGAGGTAGGAAGATACAGAGGATATGAAACTTTTGGTATTAAGGCAGAAAAAGAGTGAGCAACAATAAGACATTTCAGAACTTTCCTCTATTATTGGTTATGAAGATATGATTGCAGAAATTTCTTTTAGGCGCACAAGCTTATTTTGTTAAGATGAATGCCGATAGCTCTTCATGTTTACAATAGACGTATATATTGGGTCTGTGGTAAAATAGTGACTGTGAACTGAAACGACGTGTACACAAGTGATTAGCCATAATTCATAAATGAAAAAATGATATTTTAACTGTTATATGTCGTGCTTGATTGCTTGACTAGCCGCAGATAACTTTAGCACTCGAACGTCTTGAATCCTCTCAGTCGCGAATTGGGAAGACGAGTAAACAGGAAACTTTAAGACAGTGAGATAGAGAGTGAGTTCTGTACAAAATATCGTATATTTATAGTTTTTCGAAACAACAAAGTCAGTATTTTAATCCATGCAATCCAAACTAATAAGTTTCACCAATTACCTGACCATAACGTGCCATGTCAATATTCTGGAAAGTTTTGTCGATCAGTGATTGGATGAAATATCATCGATTCTTTCAAAGGTTCTGGAGGCTTCTTTGGAGTTTCTGGAAGCGGTCCCAACACTAACATTTAGTGCGATGATCGGGAGGATAGGACTAATGACCAGCAATAATAATACAAATAAAATGTTCACTTTGCATATAACTAAAATAAGTGAAATACCCTACCAAGAAACAGTTCTCGAAGATAATCGACCTTCTTTAAATGCCCGTTATATCACTTTTCTTCACTGAACAGTTTAAATAAGAATAGCACTACAATTTTCTTACTTTATTTAACTACTCATTGTTATAATTTTAATTAACACCCTATTCCTTTTATTGCCATATGCGACCAGTTGTTATTATATTTTAATATCATCTGTGTATGCACAATTCAATGTCTACACTGAGAAAAGATCTCTTCACTGAACAAAATTCTTATCTATTTCATAACTTAATGAATACTTTCTATTTAAACAAAATTATTTTATGTACTGCATATTCTGTATACATAACTCATAAATGGGGTCTTGTTTTTTTTTTTGAATTCTTTTACTAAGAATTAAATACAAATGTTCTTGGTGTAACTAATTTCAAAGTTGGCTATCAGTATACTTATAAATGGAAAATTATTCAAGAAATGTCTAATTTCAATTCATTGATTGATGAAAATAATAAAAATAATAAAATCAATAATCAATATTATATAATAGAAGGATTAGCAAATATTATCATTGGTGAAAATTGTGATATGAGATTATCGGTAAGTGATTAACTACTTAATAATGAATAGTTTCTATTTTGTTGTGTTTTTCATTTTATCAATTATTTACTACATCAATGAATCTACTACTTGAAAAAATAATTTATACTACTTATATACCAGTTTTAATATGTTAAATGAATTCAGTTAAATAAGTTTAGATAGTTTCAATATGAAGATCATATATATATATATATATATATATATATATATATATATACATATACAATAAACTGATTATCCATTAACTTAGTAAGATATTTATTAAAAAAAAACGGAATGTTCAACTAGACAAATGAAGATATAAGAAGCAGAAAAATTGTAAAAGAGGACATTGAGTTTGTTACGCTGGATATCAAATATAATAAGGATATTGTCAGAATACGTTTAAACTTGATGTAGACTGCTTTGTACACATGAATTACGTTCAAATATTAACACAGTTAATGCTTTAACAAACCTTCTTATTAAGCTTAAACTGTTTCTATATAACATTCCATCTGTTGATTTGATATAAATTCTATAACCCATTCAAAATCAACGTTTAGTAGAAAAGGAAGATGGTTGTTCTCTAAATAGACTAATGGAAATTACTTGTTTTTAAGCCATTTATGTTGATGTTCAACTGTTCTTATACATAGATCATAAATATGCCTCATTATGTATGTGCAGCATACGCACATGTACACTGTGAAAATTATATAAATGGAATGCTACATACTTGTGAATGTTTTGTGAAGTATAGAACTCATTTCTGTAATAATAATGTGATTAACTGGGTGAAAAACTACACTGATTGCTTACAGTTAAGAATATGTACCACTTTGTTCAGGGAAGTATGATAAGAATGACTAGTAAAAAAATCTAAATTGTATATGTGCGAAGCATTTGTTGAACGATAAATTAAAAAGATATTACGATTTCCAATGTTGTCAACTGAAAGTCATAGATCCGCGCATAATACCAGATCTTTTTTCTGAAATCGTCAATACTTTAAAGTCACGTTTCTTTTCAGTTTCATAAATCTAATTCTTGTATCGAAATCTTGTAGCAATACAATAAATCGAAACCCTTGATATTTCTACGTTTTTGTCGAGGTTGTTAACATTATGTTATTATGTTCTGTCATAAGTAATCTTAATATCAGACTAAATATACCTCGAGGGTTGTTCAGTATTACTAATATTTCTATAGACAGTAAAAAGCCTTCAGGTTACGCTTGTATCTGTTGTCCTTAGCTTAAAGTTTCCTTAATCTATTTGCATAATATCCAACACATAACTTGCAAATTTAAACATTTACTGTATTAGTATTTACAAAAGCATAAAAATGGTTCAAAAATTTAGTAAACTAATAAGTAGTTAATGGATGCCAGTTGAGTATTCTTGCAATTAATCTCTCTCCACAAAACGTAAAAGTCCTTGGTTCAATTTTCTGATGGGGTCGGGGATCTTTACTGTTGGAAAGTCATATATTAGGACATAATAGCTGTTTATTGCCAGTTCCTAGGTTTTATTGACTGTTTAACCTATGTCAATTTGTGAAATCAACTTTAAATTTAACAATTTTTATAACACCTAATTAAAATATAAATAATCCCTGTGATTGTCATTGCTTTGATGATAAACTGTTTTTTGATCAAGTTAAAATCGGAATGATATGAATAATCATTACTTAAAATCCAACAATTTAGTACAGTGACTATGGTAATTAGGCGGTATACTTAAATAGAATCTATGACTAAAAATCTATGATAGTGATAACAGTAAATTGATTCAAGACTGTAACTTACAAAAATCTTGAAAACCTCTTTTGTAACGAATGAACTTTTTAACATTTTGCTAATTGCTACTTGATACAGTGTAATCTTCTATTGGTTGATCATTTTTAAGTAGGCTACTATGGCATAAATTGAGAATTAAAATATATGACTTTTAAAGATGAGAATGGATAAACATTACGTTATGTAATTCAACCAATGTTGACCTTTTAATTTAATATCGCTAGTTGATCTGAATTAGGCAACTATTGATAACCGGAAAGCATTAGACGACCGTTTTGTCCTAGTATGGGATTCTTCAGCAGTACACATCCACGATACCATCAGGGATCGAGTCCAGGACTCTCTAACTCCGCGTCGAACACTTTACTACTTAACCACTGAGTCATTTCCCAACGGTTTATATTCCTAATTGCATAGTCATGAATAATAAAAAAATTAGAAAAATGTTTACAGTGTTCACTTTGAATGAAACTAAAATTTTTCCAGTGAAGAAAATATTTTTGTTAGTTTAATTTTATGAGAAAAACAAGTTTACTCAGCAAAGGAACCTTCTTTTAACGAATTTGTTATCAAGTTAGGCAATCGTATATACATGCACATGTGTGTATTAAATTATAAATCAATGAGTAATTGTAAGAATTTTAATCAGTTGTCATGTTAATAATTTTAACTGCCTAGTGTTTTAATTAATCAGTTAATAACTAAAGGAGTGGGTTTGTGAAAATTGTGTAATCAGCAGCGTGAAGACACGATAATATTGATTATCATTAGCTTAGGGTGAAAAGTTTGTGAATGACAATCAAAAGGTCTTGGTAGAGACAATTTTTGTAATAATAATATAATGCTAATAATAATAATAGTAACAATTGCTTCTAGACGTTAAATGAAGAGCTAAACAGAAAAGTCCTTAAAATCAACCTCTGCAAATGATCTATGATTATATCACTTGGAATATCTCCCTTAAATTCAAGGTTTATATATAATCTTTTCTTTAGAAAAGTATGTCTAGTCTGTTGAGGTTTTACGATAAACGCTTAACCATCTGAAACATTAATCCAGCAGGAGTTAATTAGCGAAATTCCCACTTCAACTAATTTTTATATAACACAGTGATCATCCATTGACACTGATGAAAACTGTCGCCCTTCCGATAAGAATATGAACTTCCCTAGTCATCATTTCTTACTACTCATCTCTACAGAATCATTTCATTTAAGTTTTCAATAGTTCTCTACATTATAGCCTACACTTATATTCATTAATAACTAATAGATGAAAACATTTTAGTAAAATGTTATTATCATTTAAAACTATTTTTCTATAAGATAATAAATTTGATGCAGAAATTGTAAACTATATTCTTTTTTACTTAATTTGTATTGTGACTGGCAAGTGGAATCCAGGACGCGCGTTTCGTCCTATTTGGGACTCATCAAACGTGACTGTCTGGACTCAGTAGTCTAGTGGTGTACGCGGTGGCGTATGACACGGACCGGACTGAGTTCGAATCCCACTGTGAACATCATCATTGGGATGCAGGTACATCTAGCCGGTGAGTCTCAAATAGGACGAAACGCGCGTCCTGGATTCCACTTGCCAGTCACAATGCAAATTAAATAATACTTGTGAATAATCGCTATATCGAGGCAATCCGCTCAGGATGCACATATAGCAACAGTGACTGACCAGCTTCAGTCTATAACAAATCAATGGGAATATACAAATTCATCCTACTATATTTTTTTTTATTTTGTTAATATTGATTGTTTAAATTTATGTGTATTATATAAATGATCAATTATATATTTATACCTTTTTTTTAAGCTTCATCAAGTAGAAGAATCTGAACAAATTCAAATTAATGCCAATTTTTCACATCATCTAAATTATCCAATAAAATTTTGTTTACAAAATGGTAAACTATTATCATTTGAATATTTATGGAATGATGAAATATTTTTTATTAATTTAAAAAAAGCTTTATTAATTCAATTACAAATGTCTACACAAGTATATAAAGAACAATTTTACACTATTGAAGTAAGTCATTAATTTATTAATATTTAATGAAATAGTTTATTTATTAATCATTTTTAGGTGGAAAAAATAAAAATTCAATTCATAACAGATTGATGTTGATAGAGTATCATTGAAGACCAGAGTATGGGACAATTCAGTGGTGTGCACTGTGGATTGTGATCATTATGTTTCAGGCTGATGAACACCTAACTTAATGAACCAATAATGTGGCGGACATCTAGTTATAGAATTTAATCTTTTATGAACTTGTGATATAGCGCGACGATCATGCATTGTCATTGGTGATAACTGTCTCCCTCCTGATAAGTCTGTATCCCATTAGTCACGACTTTTCATTATAGCCACAGGGACATTTCGAAGTTAGTCACTAGTGAGCTTATTATTTTAATTGAATTTGAGTGACTGGTGTAGTTCACATTTGTCGAGAGGTGAGACAGTTATCACTGATGTTAATGAATGATCATCGCAATATATCAAAAATTAATAGAAGTGGAAATTGTACCATCGGATGCCTGCCCAACGGTACAGATGGTTAGGTACTTGTCAACCTGAGACCCCTAGGTCGAAATCTGGAGTACACACTACTGAGTCGTCCCATACTAGGATAAAATAGCTGTCCAGTGCTCTTTGGATTTTTGGTGGTACTCTGCCAACATCAATCTGTAACAAATTGAATCAACAGAAAGTTTATACTAATCTTTACAGATTACCTCAGATGAAAGAATTAATTGTTAAAAAAATTTAAGGAAGATAAAATATAAGAATAACTAATGACAGTTATCACTAAGGATGAATAAACATTTTTTCATATAAACGAATGGATACTATTGTAAAATTTTAATTACAAAACATTTAAACAAAGAAATGGATACTTGTGTTGTCAACTGGATATTTTTTAGAACTAACAGTAGAACACAATTAGTGTAAACGAAAATAGAAATAAACCGATCGACACAGATTATGACTAAAATGACTAGGTCTTGTGATGTGTATTAATAAATAAAAAAATATCAAACCGTTGGCATGATGATCGTACTAGTAGTGGTAAAATGTAGTTTTGAGGTGAGGGGGCGGTTTTTCAACAGCATATTGTGCCATGAAGGAACTAATTCTCTCTATCTGGTTCAACCCCGAATCATCCTATTTTACGATATGACTCCGTTATCATTGAGTTATTCTGACTGTGAGTGACCCTATATCTGATTGACTGAGATGCATGCATTGATTAATTACAGGTATACTTTACTGATGAGTGACAAATAGCTTTAAAGAGCGATTTAAAACTTTTGACAACTAGTTTTAAACCATTTTCTCTCTCTCTCCATAGTACTCGTGTTTTCAAGGCACCTAAACTTGAAGCCACCTTGCCAACTGGTTCATTCAATGTATTATGCTGAGTAATGAACCATATAAACAACACATTGGTTACTAGCAGTAGTAGTGGTTAAAGTCATATGATAATATCATGGTTAAAGTTAGTAAGGGAAAATTTGGCATATTACTACATGTCAGTGTATGTGAATAATAATAGAGTAACTACCAAAATATAAGATATGAATAAAGAACACACAACCAAATCTTTTCTAAGTGAATATAAAATAAAGATGCCATAACTGCTAAACTTACTATAACTTGAAGCGTTTAAGAAACAAGTTGGAATACCTACAGCAAAGCTCATTAAAAGCATAAATTATATTTGAAATAATCATAACAAGTGAAATTTAAATATTTCAACATTTCACCTGACAATCGTATGCAAGCTTCTTTAAGCTAAATTAATCAAAATCATATATATGCATATCCCTATTTAATTATATCTATACATATACTTTCATATTCAATCTATCTCATATATTTTTAAGTGAACAATATAGATTGATTAATTAATCTCTATGCATAACTGTTGATAATTTTGATTTTTGATTAATTTACCTTAAAGAAGTATGAACTAAATTACTAGATGAAACATTGTAACCTTTATATTTCAATAGCTGACATTATTTCAAATATAATTTATGCATTTGATGTTTTCTACTTACATGGCGATCAATTTCTGTTGTATATTCATACATAGTTTTTATTTATTTTTAGTATGTGTTTTGCAATCTACATCCCTGTCGGTATTATTAATTCAAACATTATCATCATTGTTTTACTGCTGATTTGTTATTTATTTGTAAATATAATTAAATACTAAAATAATAGAGAGTTAAATTGAAAATACAATAGTCATATTCTCTCATAAACCATACTTAGATTGTTCACTGTATAGTAATCAATTAGATATTCATCAATTCCTTATTATAATGCTAATCGAATTCAATTAGTCATATTATAATGTGATGACTAGTTTAAGTCGATCGACATTACTAGTACTATGTAGAAATATAAGGCGGTTTGAAGGTAGTTGGTAAAAAACTCGGAACCTAAGTTTCGTAGTGACAAGTACCAAATGGCACTTAATGTAGAACTAAGTTTGTTTAGAAAACGTTATTTACTGACTTTTTAACAATTTTTAACTTTAATATCCTTTTGAAATTGTTGTTAATAATAAAGAATTAGTTTATATGATCATCTTTAATGTTTGTTTTTTTTGACTTAAGAGATTTGAATGAAAACTATTTTACTAGTTTGATGAATGTTCTGATAGAAATGGAACTTTCAATAGTATAAATAGATTTTGCTTTCATGTATGTTTAGAGTGTTTACATTTGAATGCATTACATTATCATGAATTTATATCACATAATAATTAAATGTATACAGTAAAACTTGTTCACATTTAACATCAAGCGTAATTTATGCAGAAATAATTGTTTCAAGGTTTAAGCTACTACTGATTCAATGATTATATAGTTGATCAAATACGTCACAGATTGACGTTGGTAGTGTACCATTGAAAACCAGGGAGTACTGGACAGCTGTTTCGTCTTAGTATGGAACTTCTCAGCAGTGCGCGCACCAGATTCCAGCCCAGAAACTTCAGGTTAGCTAGCATTAAACCATCTTCACAATTGGGCTGGCATCAATTGATAGAATTCTCACTTCCATCAATTTGTGATATATTACAACGATCATCCACGTTATTGGTGATAGTTGTGAGAAGTAGTGATTAGTAGAGTTCAAACTTGTCAAATGTGAAACAGTGGGTGATAAATGTCTCGGTTTACTACTAACAAGTCTGAACTTTGCCATACTGAAGCCCCTGGGTCGGGATCTGGAGTGCACACTGTTGGGGAGTTCTATGCTAGAACGAAACAACTATCCACTGCCACTTGTTTTTCATTGGTACCCTGCCAACATCAATTGATGACGTAATCAATCAAATAAAAATACCAATCTCTACATAAATAACCATCTCGATTCGATTGTATAGTTGATTGAATTATTGGCTATTGGTACCAGTTTATGTTACAAGTAGTTTAAAGTTTATTATTTTTGATTAATAAATGACTAAAATGGTACATATTTATACTTATATCATTTGAGGCTTTCATTGAACACATAGTGTTAATCTAATTTTTTTTCTATAAGATAATATAATTATTTTCCTGACAACCATTTAAAAATAATTAGAAGAAAAAGAAACATTTTAAAGTA
Organism: Schistosoma japonicum; assembly: GCA_025215515.1. Classification (NCBI taxonomy): domain Eukaryota; kingdom Metazoa; phylum Platyhelminthes; class Trematoda; order Strigeidida; family Schistosomatidae; genus Schistosoma; species Schistosoma japonicum. The sequence goes on from CM046068.1 coordinate 258,397, forward strand.
TTGGTTAATTTGTTATGCCTTGGTAATAAAGACATTCCAATTAAAAGTATGTACATATTCTACCCAAATGTAACAAAGTACAAAGAATACACTGTAATCTATAAATCATCTTGTTTTTACTTTGATTATATTAGTGAAGTGAATTAATCAGACTAAAATGTGTTATATAAGAATAATCAGAAAATGACAAAATAAAGAAAATAACCAGAAATGACTTCGAATTATAACAATCGTTGTAGTGTCAAACAATAAAGATAAACAAATAAATTTAATTTCCAATTATGTCATTAAGGAGGTTTAATTTCTTACTTATGTGTATCTATGCAAAATACTCAAAGGTTTTTTTAAAGAATTTTTAAATTAATGAAACAGGTGTATTACATAATTATTCATAAAATAACATGGAAAATCTCATTAAATCTTCAAATTAAAACAATAATTAATCGAAAAAAGATTTCGCTTCAAGGCATTATATTCATATTGATAGATCATTTACAATAATGTAAATTAATCAAATGGTGATGTGCTTAGTAACAATGTGCTCATGAAGATAATTTCAAATGATACGATGGATAAAGTGACTACTAAATAATCGTCATTAATCATAAATAAATGAGTGAGAGCATGTTAATAGTAAATTGACTGATTACATAATATAAAACAATTGAAAAAACAAAATATCTTGATAAGGAGTTAAACATTATTACTAGATCTGTAAGAGTAAAGAGAATGGATTATATGCACAAAAGAGACGGGTTAGTCTCGGATACATCAAATTGTTACAGAAAATTTCATCAGATTAGGAGAGAGTTCAATGAATCACATGTAAACTAGTAATGGAGCTTAAAAAATATTTCAATAATAGTTACATAATGATAAAGGGACGACTATTAAGATTATGTAAGTACTTAACGACGAAAAATTTAGAAAAATTAGGAAAAAAACGTCAGATAAATTTCTATTTTAACTTTGTTCTGATGTGGCCTATGTTAATGGCCAAGGTAAAGTAAGGAGTTGTAAAAACCTTCTTTTAAATAAACAGGTCAGGTATGTGGATATGGATGGGAATAGCTTCAGTCACATGTAAAAAACCAGATATGCAAGGTATGTGGATTGGCTGATGACATTCGATTAGTAATTCCAATTGATTTATTAAGGTCGACTTGATGTCCTGTATCAATCAAATGAGCCAGTATAGGACTCAATCTGTTTAAATTGTTTTTTACTTAACCAGGACTGACCATATTCTGAAATGCAATGATGGAGCTGTTGGATTTTGCTTCCCGTATAACTGGCTCCACCACAGCAGTTAAATTGATAAATGTACATAAAGGTGGTGAGTCTGGGCAGTCTGTCTTTCGTTGTGGTGAAAATCAAGGGTCGATTGCAAAATATTATATTTAATTTGACAGAATAGAAACTTTCTGCAATATTCTTTATAACGTCTGAATAAATATTTTACTGGTGAAGTTATTTTTAAACCGTAGTTTCAAAAGTAGTGTCGTCTTCTGGGCAGTCACTAACTTTGAATTTCGTCTCATTGTCTATTCTCTTGTTCGATATTAAATAATCAGTCAATTTTATATCAGCATGTCTTAACTCCTTTATTTATGATTAATGACGATTATTTAGTAGCCACTTTATCCATCTGATCATTTGAAATTGTCTTCATGAATACACTGCTACTTATTTTATTTTAATTTGACACACTACTAATCGATTCAGATCGAGTGTCATGTAAATATTAGCATTCAGCGATGATTAAATGATAACTATAATAAGTAAAAGCATCGAATTGACGATTAGATGATAGGTCTACTAGAAGTGATAAGAATAATGGGATCAGCTTTAACATAATTAGTAGGCTAATATTTTAAATAAACATCCACAGTATTACTTACTTACTTAAGCCTGTTACCCCTCTCGGAGGAGCATAGGCCACTCACCAGTCTTCTCCATTCAACTCTGTCCTGAGCACTCCTTTCCAGCTGTCTCCAGTTACTATTCATCCTTTTTATGTCTGCTTCTAGTTGTCGATGCAGGGTGTTTATTGGCCTTTCTCTTTTCCGTTTTCCAACAGGATTCCAAGTTAGTGCTTGTCTCGTGATACAGTCTGATGATTTTCGCAATGTATGTCCTATCCATTTCCAACGTCGTTTCCTGATTTCCTCTTCAGCTGGAAGCTGATTTGTTCTTTTCCAAAGAAGGCTGTTGCTAATGGTTCCCGACCAACAGACATTCAATATTCTACGTAGACAGTTGTTGATAAATACCTATACTCTCCTGAGGATGTTTGTAGTAGTTCTCCACGTTTTAGCTCCATACAGAAGAACTGACTTGACGTTCGAGTTGAAGAGTCTAACTTTGAGATTGGTAGACAGTTGTTTAGAGTCCCATATATTTTTCAACTGTAGGAATGCTGCTCTGGCTTTGCCGATCTTTGTCTTTACATCTGCGTTGGATCCTCCTTGTTCATCGATGATGCTCCTCAGGTATGTAAAGGTATCCACTTCTTCCAGAGTTTCACCATCAAGTTCAATTAGGTCGGTGCTCTCGGTGTTGAATTTGAGGATCTTGCTCTTTCCCTTATGTATGTTCAGGCCTATTGATGCTGAGGTTGCTGCTATTTTGGTTGTCTTCATTTGCATTTGCTGTTGTGTATGGGATAGAAGTGCTAAATCATCCGCGAAGTCCATAGTATGGGAATGATTAATTCAAACATATGAACGGTGGTGTTACATAAATTGTATATTTATGAAAACAGCTATATCGAGCTAATAAGTTAGCTAGAATTACTCTTCGTAATTTCTAAATGGTCAGAAATAAACTTTATACAGCTCCATTCTCTCATATTCAATTAATAGTCATTGTGTTGTTAGTAAAACTAAAACATTCATATTGTTTTCCATAGTTTTCTAAGTGGAGTTCCATTAGAAGTGATATGGATTTAAACTAACGTCCATGACCTTTAGGTTTTCTAGTATGTTTATCGTTTCTTTGATGACTATTATTTATTTTCCTTCTGTTTATTATCATTTGTATACTTAAAATGACCACTTACAATTTTCTTACAGCATAATTTTAATAAGTTTATTTTCTCAAGTTTTGACTCCATGTTGTTTGAATATATTTATTGAAGATGTTATTATTGTCATGCAACTAATTTAATTTGTTATCTGCATTCATCAAAGGTTTATTTATATTGGGTACTATTCATCATAGTAACAAATTCCTCAATATTGTATATCCTAATGAGAGGTCGTAAATGATGTATTCCCCAGATATGTTGGGAGAAAGACAGTTATCATTATTAGCCTTTAAATGATCTTTGAGCTACATCACAAACCGACTTAAATGGAAATCCTACAAGTGTACTCTAGCTAGCTTAGAGATGCTAATGGTTAAGCGTTCATTGATAGTCCGAAAGGTCCTAAGTTAGATTAGCTAATGGGGGAGGGGATTGATGGCGAATAATTCTTAGAAGTCCCCTACTAAGACTAAGTAGCTATCTCCTGGTTTACACTTATGTTCTACCGAAATTAATCTAGAATGATCAACAAAATTAGATACCATTTGTCATACAATCCCCTCAACTAATTTGCAACCAATTTGTTTCCTAAATTTATTATGTTATCAACAATCGATATATTTTCTTGATTAGTTTTGTATCTTTTAGATCCGTATATTAGACTTAATCTTGATGATAACTTTTTTGTAAACAATATTCATCTCTTATATATATCGTTATATTTACATTTGTTAGTCTACTGACTGGTAAATGTTTCTATCCATTAGTTGCATAGTTTAATTATTAGTTTTCATACATATAGGTGATATCCATTCGTCGGTCATTTAAATTCTTTTAGTAATCGCATGATCATCATTGTTCTACCAATAAAATATAAATGATTTCCTAGGTTATTATGTTACGTAACATTGTTATCATTATTATCACTTTTAATATCTATAACTTATTCTTCCTACTAGATTATATATATACATATGCGTAGATCATTAATTCTAAATAAAACCTGTAACATTCAGTAATATGTTTTGTTCATTTCATCCAGTACCTAAATAATAACTATAAATGTTGATGATATTGTTGTAAAATAATACTTGAATTTATTGTTATGACTGAAAACTATATCATATTTCATAAGATAATATTATTAAACACATATTTCTGAAGTTTAATTTACTGTGGTAACGATTTGTCACCACACATCATCAGATTATAACAGATCCACCTTTTCAAGTAATTTACAATGTGAACAGGAACCTGTCAATGTTGTACATTTCCAGTGGATTGTTACAAGTGTAGTCTGTTCTTAGTGTTTATCGATGACCTACTATCTTCTTCGATTCTTACACTGTACTATATGTATATGATCTCAAGAAAAGTGAGAGGTAAAACGTTCTATAGATATTCTAAATCTTTATTAATAAAATGCATGCTCAAGTCATTTGTAACATCTTTAAAGTAATTTCACATTATGTAAACTGCTAATAGTAATGAAACATTTGCGGCATACAGTCCTAATGATTTCAGTAGTTTTATTCTATCACAGAAAAGAAACTCGGTTTCATTCATTGTGGTATCCTAAGTATCTGCATTGGGGTATCATTACATCACTTTAAGTAAATTATTTCTATAAGTATTCAAAATAGTTCTTAGTACTAAACTAAGACATACCTCGAAAAATCTTCTTCACAATATCTCTATTTTCTCCCTTATTTTAAGCTGGATGTTAATTTCTGAAAAATTGTTCATAACCATGTTTACCTTGGTACAATGCTCATTAGATTCGGAACAAAATTTTGCGCTAATGATTGGCTCTGATGCATAGAAAACGAAAAAAAACTTGCTCAAGAGTTATTATGAACAAACTAGCGTTGAGAAACCGTAATTCTAGATTACGTTATCGTATGTTCTGATATATATGTACTTTACGCACTTGGCTGCTTTATCATAACATGCGGTACTCATTTATTGAATAGACAAAGAAGTAATTAAAATGTCAAACGCATCATATTCAGTGAATGCTAAAATGTTGGAGATGAACTCAGTGATTGAATAGCAGAATGAATTTAATATATTTAAATAGCCTTATGTTACACTTCCTCTACAATGCTATCTTTCGATGAACAAATGGCGTCTATCTTATTAATCTTTACTAAAATATATTGTGTTCTACTCTGTGTATGTTAAATTTTTTAAGGGATTTTGACTTTAGCAATGATGTGGTTGTGGACTGAAATCGATCATTCTCTTATATTATATGTGAATAGTAAACGGATTGCCTGGATACAGAGGTAGTTCACATGCATACTTAAAATAGATAACGTCCAGTTAACATTAGCAAAAATAAGAAGATACAAATACTTTGAAATTATATGTACATATACCATCGTAAAACCAAGACAGTCTGGACTCATTAGCTTTAATTATGTTAAACCTACTTACAATTTACTTAAGTAGTATATCACATCATCGTAATATTTGTCGTTATTTAGTTTATCTACCTGAATTTTAACACCAGATATAAATGTGTTTTTTAACTTTGACTGTGAATAGTTTATACATTGTAACTTAAGAAACTTAGACTAGACATTTAATTATGGACTAATTCGCCGTTTTACATAATAAATGATTGTCCTTGGAATTAAAACGTGACTTCACTTGCGTGTTTTAGTTCAATTAAACTATTTATTATATTCAGTAAAATGAGAATATCAATACAGATAATAATTCTATTCGTAGTACAGTTTGCTTATATTCTCCTCCCCTCCAACCCCCGGTAAAAACTATAGATCTATTCAGTATCAAATAGCCTTTTTGGTTGGAAAGCAGGTAGAACTGTTGAACTAATAATAGTTATTTAACTACTTATTTGGTGTACTTAAATACTATACTTTACAATTGTGTCAAGTTCAATAGCCCCTTTCTACGCAGTTTATTATTTATATTCATCACGGAATAATGTTGACAGAAACAAAGAGTATCGGGCAATTACGTTGGGCCAGTACAGAATTTCTAAGTAGTGAGCGCTTATAACCTCTCCATGTATCAAACATATAACCTATAGGTTCTTCAGCGAACGCGAAATTATCAGAATCACTGGACCGGCTGGCGTATAGTTGTAGAATCTCAATTTCAGTTTATCTGTGAAATAGCACTGCAATCATTGAATTCAACTAGTAATAACTATCTCACTTTCAATATATTTGGGATCCATCAGTTATTAACTCACACTAGGACCTTAGAAACATCTTGAGGTTAGTCAAGAGTGGGCTGTTTATTATAGTTAAATTGATATGCTTGTTTAGAGATGAGTTTGAATCTTATTTTTATACTCATTAGTGTGATTATTATCTCTATGGGCACTGAATGATCGTCGCACTTTGTCGCAAATAAACAGAAGAAGGGATTCTAACACTGAACGATGGCCTGTTCAATGGTAATGAAGCTTAGGTGTTCACGGTGAAACTATAAGGTTCTGTGTTTTATTCCTGGTAGGTTCGTGGGTTTATACTTTCCGGAAGCCACATTATACAACAAAGCATTGAGTTGAATAGTTTTAATAGTAATTAAAATTAAAATGGTTGCTTTGAAAAAGTGAGATGAATTAGAATTCATTGAATATAAATATTGTAATTAATTTGCTAATTTAAACCACCTTATATTAATAATGATCGCCTACCTACTAGTAACTACCTCCCAGATGAATTTTATAAAGTTGGAGCAATGATCGGTGTTCTTTAGATTGAATTACAAAGATAGTGAACTGGTTACTCACAGTTTACAGCCAATTAAAGTTATTCAGTGTTATAGAGTGAATTAAATCAGAAATGAGACTTAAGGGATTTAGAACTATCTGTATTAAGTTCAAGTTCTCTTAAAATTGATCCAGAATAACGTCATGCATCCATACTTGTGAGCAATAATCTAGGTGATAACAATGGTTCTTTTAAGCTTACTTGTAAGATAATTCACTAGTTATTATTTGATTTTGCATTATAGCTTTACGTTGAACGTTTGGTCATAGCAACACTGTAGGTGGTAACATTTCCAACTGTAAAAGTGCATGAAGCCAGTTCGGATTTTAAGAAGAGGATTTGTTCTTCTGAGATCACTGCTACTCCCTAATGACACGTACCTACAAGCACAAAACTTAAGTACAGGGCTTCTTGCCTATTACCTTCATTTGTAAACGTATACGAATGATCAATTATTTTTATAAAATACCTTTAGATTAACCTTAGTCTTGTTTGACAATTACTAAGTTCTATACTATGTAATACCTTGATTCATTTTATTATTCAGTAAGATTCAACATTATGATTTCTCATGAAAGATTTGATTTGATTTCAAATCAGTTTTGACGAATTCATGTAGTATATATTTCCTGGTTTCTTGGTAAATATAACAATCTGTTCATGTTAAACTGTAAGTTATGTTATGTAAGGCTGAATAATGAAGCCTTTTTTAGACGATCTCATTTACTGAACCTGTACAGATGTATTGATAGCTAAATTTTGAAGAAAGTATTAATCTGTAGAGAGCGGTTACTTCATAAAGATTTTCCTAGATTTCATGTATCAAATAGATAAGGTGAAAATCGGTCTAATAGTTTAAATCGACAAAAAATCTAAGATAAAAAGTAATTTACATATTCGACACACAAGCTCCACACAAGCAACTGAACTTGGATGTAAGTCAAAGTGAAAGATGGTTTATAACATATTCATTTATAATAAGTCTACAGATAGAGATAATGAAAAGTTTTATCGTGATAAACATTTTCTATTTTCATCAGCTGCACATAGTGAATTCTTTTTGACCGTTTTCGAGTGAATAGTATTTTTTTAAAGATTTTACTTAGTAGACGATTGTACGGTTTCAAAAAATTACCTTGTCGTAAAATTAAGGTCATCACTGGGTTACATTACTCTTTTTGTGAATGACATAGTCATACATTTTCGTCAATTGAGGTTCATTGATTAAAATACGTCACTACATTAACTATACATCTTGTTTTATCCAGCAAAGGACGACTGGTTTTATACAAACATTGTTGCATCAGTTAGCGATAAAAGCATATACCACGGATTTTGATAATACTGCGTTCTCTGGGCTAAATGGCTCAATTGGGAAGCTTTCATCGTCATTCTTGACGATTTTGTTACATAAACTCCTGTTAAAAGTGAGTTGGTTGACTTTGAAATTGAATGGTTGTTATCGACACTTGTTATACCATACTGGGACACTTAATCTGATTCCCATCGCTGTTAACCTTAGTTCATAGTAATGTAGTTGTTTATTAGTTTTCTAAGTGGTTGATTAACTGCATTTGTTTCAATATGTTTATTGATTACTGACTGTTATAGGTGCCAACCTACTAAAAGTTTTCTGATTTTCTTTGTGTTTCTTGTGTCTAAAATCATCTAGCTTTTTAGGTTAAACCTGTGTCCATAACTGCCAGTATCTATAAGGATAAGGAAAAATTTGTTGTGGTGTTTGACGGCTAAATAATGTTCATGTAAGCGATGATGATGTTGGCAGCTTAGTCCGATCTAGTGCTTATTATAGTTGGGAGGGGGGGGGAGTTTAGTTTGTAGATAACGTTTAGTTTATTTTCACTTGTCATTTCGTCTTTTGGTTTGCATAGTACTGATTGTAGCGGATTTGTTGGCTTGTAAGCGACATTTATTTCTATTAGCTCCAGTATTCCAGTTGCCATTTCTGAGATGTCTCCTATATATGTGAAAATAAGCCATTTAATGATTACATCTAATTTCTTGTTTGTTGGTGATGTTGAGAACGAAGTCTCGCAAGTAGCCTTTCTTTTGGATGACATTTCTTCAAAAGTAAAGGTGCATGATAGTGAAGTTTAGAAAACTCTTGTTTTCTTATTCTAAAAATTAGATTACGTACGTAAATATGAAGTAGGAACATTTGTTATGACTGAATTAGCTAATGGTCTGCGAGAGTACACTTCATTATCTAATAGTTGTATTTTTAGTCTCAGAAACGCTTCACTATTGTTTGTTTTAAAATTAAATACATTTTATCCTATGGCATCGTTTGATTGTATCTTTATTTGTGTTATAGATTAACTACTAACCGATTTGCTGGGATAGTTTATCTAGTCTCTTTGATGTATATATAGTGTAGTATAGTATATAACTCACTACTGTTGTCAGGAAAAAAAGAAGGAACTAAGAAGCTCAGTTAATTAAGTCTTTCATCGATTAACATTATCTACTTTTTTCAGTATTAAAAATTATTCCGAGAAATTTTACTGATTCCATGAATCAGCAGGTGTGATAACAATTGCGATCCGTAGTTTTTGGGATATTTACTACCAATAAATAATTAAAGGTATAATTTCATTGAATATTCATTGTTGACTAAATAAGTAAACATTTGTATGAGATTAGTGTCAGTTAATAAACCACTGAAAACTACGTACACTGTATAACAGCTGTTTCGTTGTAGTGTGGTACTATTCAGAAGTGCACATACATGATTCTGTCAGAGTATCGAGTATACCACACTTTTGGTTTGCGGCGAACGCTTGACCATCAAACTACTGAGCTAGTCAGTTTTTAACGCTTAATATTTCTCTGTCAATACACGATAAACTTACGTTGCCTCATTCATTGTCATCGGTAAGTAACTGTCTGACACTCGGTATGGTTGAACTCTACTAATTACATCTTCTCACTAGAACTCCAGAAATCACCTCTAGAAGTAAGTCACTTGTGAGCCAATCAATTCAAACACAACAGTCGTCACAACATCTAATCTAGACTTGAAGCACGATGCTTTTTTCTTCGAGTAACGTATCAAACATCTCAAAATCTGATTTCCCGTAAGTGATTGTGCATTAGAAAATAAGAGTTCCTACTTATGACAGCATACAGTTACTTAAAATTAATGTCACAAAGTTTGTGTCGGTATCAATGGGAAATACATTTTAAGTATCCATATACCATATAATTGACACGTACAATATTTCTTCGACAATCATCTCCTTAATAGTGATCTAATTGTGAAAGGAATTTGTATCATGGAGTTATATCAGCTAGTGGCTCAGATTATCGATAAATAACTGCTGGATCTAATATCCTTTGGAAACGTTTACAAATTAATGTATATATCACCAACTAAATTATAAATTCAATTAGCCTTTTTGTTTAATACTTGGAGGTTTATTTTCTGATAATTAGTTTAAAATTAAAGGCTTTCAACGAAACTAAATTTGAACAAAACTTCTGAACACAACTACTTTTTGTTGAATGAATTTATCCCAGATTGTTGTTGGTTGAAAATCAGTGAAAAGTGGGAAGCACTAAATAGATGTTTTGTCCTAGTATGTAACCTCTAGGCAGTGAGCAATATAGATTCCGCCTCATGGGCTTCAGTCTGAAAAACGGCTTACTCTCTGCATCACTGGGCTAGCATCCAATGGTAGGAATCCCATTATCATCAATTTATAATAAAGTTTGACCATCGTTCATTGTCGTTGATAAATACTATCTCATTTCTGATAAGTTCTAACTCTACCAATCACAACTTTACACTAGAAATTTTAAAATATTCTAAAATTATTTACTTATAAACTGATTATTGCAATTGAATCAATATGTTTTTATGAAGATTGTTACTAAGTTTTTCTTTTAATACCAATCACATCACAAAATCACATCATTATTCTCAATACATAAATCTTAACATTTTCTTTAGCATTATGTTCTTAATGTAAAAGCAACTTCACATTTATTGCTAAACTTACTTGATAAAAACAAATCACTTAAAACTTCAATTATATGTAAATGTGACAATTCATACATCGATTTAATCAATAATATACACATTTACATGAAAATGTTAGTAGTTTTGAACTTAACTTCATGAACCATATACATTGAATATGTTAGTTATTTAGTTTATTTAGTTGAAAATTAGTGATTTTCTTTATTTAGTGATTTTTTTTTTTAAATTTTTTATTTTTTAATGTAGTTACAAAAGTTGTTTGTTTTTGCAATTATTGACTACTTTTGTACTTTTGATTAGTTACAGACAATTGACTGGGCAAATAATTAAAAATCATAGTAACATATATGAAAATGTATATGAATGAAAATCTTTTTGGTAGTGTAAAATTTTGTAACTAGAAATCGAATGCACATTTACTTGAATCAAGCATAAATATGCAGTCCTAAGTAACCATGTAATGCCTATGGTCTGTCAAAGACACATGTAAGTATGTGAGTGTTTTCAGAAAGTTGATTGTTTCTAAGAGTAAACGTAACATAATTATAGTTTTTAACATTTGCAGTAAGAGTAAGTAATTACTTTGGGATGCTTATAAATGAATCAACCAATGCCTTTTACCCTATGTGGAACATAGACCGGCGACCACCGATCTCCAACCAACCCTGTCCTTAGCTTTACTATCCAGCTCTTCCCAAGTACTCTTCATTCTCTTCATGTTTGTCTCTAATTCCCGACGCTTGTGTTCTTGGGATTTCCTTTTTTCCTTTGGCCTTTAGGATTCCAAGTTAGTACTTGTCTTGTAATTCAGTTTGATGATTACGTCAATGTGTGTCCTATCAACCTCCAGCATCTTTTCCCAATTTCTTCATCGGCTGCGAGTTAGTTAGTTCTCTGCCATAGAAGGTTATTGTTGATAGTATCTAGCCAACAGTTCCGAAGTACCTAACGCAGAAAGTGTTTATAAATACTTGTATCTTTTAAAGGATGCTTTTTGTAGTTCCCAATATAAGTTTTGGCTCCATACAACAGAACTGTCTTCACAATTGTGTTTAAAATGTTGACTTTAATGTTGACTGACAGTTGGTTTAATTTCAGATGATTTTCAGTTGTAGAAACGCTAACCTTGTCTTTCAAATCCGCGCCTCCACATCTGCATTAGACCCTTCTTATTTATAGATGATATTGCTGAAGTATATAAATGTTCTAACATCTTCCAGAATTTCTTCGTCAAGTGTAATTGGGTTAGTATTTGTTGTTTTGTATCGAAGGATGTTGCTTTCCCTTAGTATATGTTGAGACATACTGCTGGCTGCGAAGGTTTCTGCTACATTGTCCATATTCATCTACATTTGCTGATGTGTGGGATAGAAGAGCTTGATTGGTCATCTGCAAAGTTCAAGTCATCTCATTGCATCGATGTTGGGATGCTTATAAAAATGATTAGTTGGTTTTACAAATTGAGTGATGAGAACATAGTTTTGCAAAAAAATATCACTTAACATAGAAATCATACTCAGGGTTGAGTGTTTATTAACAAAAATTAATCTAATTGTATCCAATGTCTTTCCCTTACCTTCACTGTCATAAGTGAAGATTTAAATTTTAGAAAAAAATATGTTATTGAGATTCGAAGATGAAAACAAAACAGAATTTGAAATCTCTGGGTAGTGAATTGAGTTGTGATTCATCGACCGAAAGAAAAACATTGTATGCTACGATTCTGTAAATGATGTTATTGAGTTAACTATTATTTACTAACAACTGAAAAGACAATAGGATTTAACTTGGTTAGTGAGAACCTATCAATTCACCTACTTCCGTTTGGAGTCCAGAAGGACAACTTTATCTGGTTATTGAAAAGTAACAATGGGTGCATTAGATGTGCTAACATTCTACATTATATTGCCACCAATTACTTGCATTATCCTCTACATGGTGGAGATAAACCTATGAATACCAATATGTTTCTGTTTTTTTATACATTATTTATTTCATCAGAATATAAGTTAAGGAAACAGGGCTATATGTAATAAATAACCTTTTGTCATACCATGAGCTTAGCCGGAAAATTGCAAGCATTTATATTATTGGATTAGTTCTATTCAACTTTATGTTACTATACAATCTGATTAATTCTTGTTTCCATGTTCATCTTGGAAACAATTTATTTTCAAAATGTATCTCAAATCCAGAATTTTTATTATTTTCTATCACTTAAAAAATCCGTGTATTGCGTAAGCTTAACTGTATGGTTGCCTATTTATTCATTATAGTATTCTAAATACAAATAATAATTTATTTTACATCGATTGTTAATTTTTATTGTATTATTCAAAAATTCGTCAAGATGAATATACATAAGCATGCTTATACACTTCTGAGGACGAAGTTACAGAGAAGCGATCTTTTCTCTGAACTACTTCCTGGATCTTTATAATTCAACCGGTGGTATGGATTAATTATAACAAATAACCAGTGACTTTTGATATCGCACAGAAGCTTACGCTTTAAAGAGCTGTAAATTACTCATATTTAATTTAAATCCCCATAGTTTAAATTCCTTTTTATATTACAATTAACAATAATGAGGTTAGCTAATGCATTAATACTAATGTACTCTCAACTTTACCAGTTTGTACAAATTTTATAATTTAGAAATGATTTCTCTTTGCAATGAATTCATTTCCAAGACTTCACCTTACTATTCATATCAATAAGGAATAATATTTATCAATAGAAATAGATAAGTCAGTCCGTTAACAGGAAAGTGAAGAAAAAAGTTATTTTATTTAGAAATCCAAAAATCTAACTATTAAAACATGGACTTACCCAGCCCCCCCCCCCACCTAATATCGTAAAAATTAAATTGAGATACATGACTACGACAAAGAAATCGGATGTTTAGTGTAGTAAAACAAAATGTAGGAAAACTCAAGTGAAATGTGTTATGGGAGATATTCAGGAATAGAATGTAAAGACGTCAGTCCGGTTTATAAGATTAATGAAGATGTCAACTGGTTTTAGTATAAAAAAGAACTCCTTGTGTAATCCCTTGCTATTCCCATGGTTTTAAACTTTACTTACTTTTTCTTAAATCGATACTATTCTTGCGAAATTTTAACCTCAATTCAATTAGTTCTGATAATTAGATAATTAGTATAAAATGATTCAATACATTTCATTATTAATTACTCCATATTTATATGCATTCTGTTTTCTCAAAACGATACGCTTTCAATGTGATATAACTAAATTTCGAAGGTAGAAACCGTGTTATATTCAATTTCAGGTAGTTTATTGTCTAGTTTAGAGGTATGTCATGTGCCAAGATCGTGTTCAGGGCAGCATTTAAGATCTGAAAGAGCATTGAGCAAAAGAAATAGTGAAGCAACAATATAATAAACGCATTAATTGCAGTTACATTAAAAAATAAAAGCAATTGATCATAGTTGTAATGACTTAGGTGTTAAACTTGGACAACCAGGTAATCAAGGTAAGAACTTAGCAAAAGTAAGGTATTGGACTCTACAATGTACCTCAGTTTCCTTTAATAGATATATACATTACTACGTAAATGATATCAAGTCATGACCTCATATATATTTTATATACAAACATTATATACAATGGTTATTCACTACTTAACTAACTAAACGATAATGTTTCTTGAGGTTGTAGATATTTATTCTTAGTAAATATCAGTTTAAAGTGCAGCTTAATTATTTATAACTACGTAGAATACAAATAAATGAGTAGTATATGTTCAACCTATTGCATAATTATTATTTTCTAAAGAATATCAAATACTGAATAATCAACGAAGAAAATTTTCTATTTGATGACGTCATTTACAATTGTATATATAGAAAAATCTCAAACAGGATAGTTTATAATAAAATATTAGTATTAAGTCAAGAAAACAATCTAACAACGTCATTTGAGAAGGGAACCAAAAGGCTTCATGTATCAATTATGAATTATGTAATAGTCTTGTTAGTAAGAGGGCAGGAATAAATTACGTACTGAGTTAAATAGCTGTTGAAAATATAATAAGAAGACGGAATCTTAATTTCATAAATTTAATTGTATACTTGAAGAATGTAAAGAGAAGAATAAAGGAATTGAAAATTAATTGTGGAAAATAAGCGAATGTTTAGGTTGCAGTAAAATTGGTACTTGAATGTATTTCTTCTGGATACAATGTATTTGTTTAAATTCTTAGATGGCTAAAGCCTCAGCCGTACATAGGTTTCTGATTTGTATCTCTTTAAGCCAGTTTGATTTTATGAATAATTTGGAGAGACGATTCTAGTGGGTGGTGATATTGTGATGAATACTACTTATAAAGTCGTTTATAAGATGTAAGCTTACTTCCCTTGGTTTACCTCAGTTCTCCTGTTTTCTGATCGTGCTTTGCTTCTTGCCACCTAGCAACTCACCTCACATGCTGTTTACTGATTCTTTCCACTTTCATGTGACGTTCCGCTACCTACTACTTATGGACGACCTTATGAGTAGTATCCACTACACAATGACCAGAGGTTACTAGACGTTTGAGAATGGAGCTATTGATTGATCTACATATTTCTTTAGACTACCAGTTAGTGCTTAGAGGTACGTTTTGACAGTGTTCGCTGTGTGCAGGTAATGTAACTTCATTCACAACAGTAAGTACTTTTGTATATGCACCATAAGGTGACCCGAACATGATCTTAACGTGATTACGAACTGAATTCATGCCAGAAAATATAACATATAACTGAGCAGTATACATCGTTTCCCGATTAACTTTTGAGAGACCATTCTTAAGAATCTCGGCAGCTGTATCTCCTTAGAATTCAATATTCATAAAAAGGAATTTCTTCGGAACTGTTGGTGTTGATTTATGGGTTAGTTTTAATGTTAGGTTATTGTCGATGAATGTTGAGGAATAATCACTGCTGACAAGAATCTGTCGCAATTTATTCAGTTTGGACCTAGTTGTATCGTCAATATAAATTCATTTAGCCCTTGATTATAACTATGACATACTCATTTTCATTCTTATAAACTTTTGTGAGCTGCTGTTCAACTCGCTCAGTATTATCTTATTGAGAACTATGTTTGGAAAACTAATTTACATCTGTAATAATAAGAGAAATTTTTTCAAGATAATTTTGGCGATCCATAAGAACAGTCCCATCACCTTTATATAGATGACTTATCACTAAATGTTTACTTTTAAGATAATTCAGAAACTGAGATTTGTGTCTCTCTCGAAAACAATCATCTAGCTATCAGCTTGTATTAGTGTATTGGTAGCAATAGTTCAATAGAGTCAAGTCAAAATGTTCATGATCCTTGAAAGAAGATAAAACGAGTTCAACTATTTGGTGAATTAAATTTTCGAATTGAATTTCAGTATTCTTGCTGACGTGTCACAATTTTTTAGGTCTAATGATTAGGCTTTCATTTTCATAGTTGATAATGTAAATGCATATTTTTCAAGTGATTCAAGGAAAAAGGAATGTGAACTTGTATAGGTTTGAAACTTTTCACAGATTTTATGTTCCTGTTGTTAGAGAGTTTCTTTGCAATCTGTAGATTTCTTCCATTCATTTTTACTTAGTTAATGTAAAGCATGTATTTTAAGAAAGTAATTTTCTTTCATCTCGAAATGTCTAAATTTCTTTATATATGCAATTGTACAGTTAATATAAATGACATTATTAAAAAGAAATTTTTCTTCTCTAAACATTCTGTATTCTTCTATCAATGACACAATGGAATACTTTAGTTTGTTAAAAAGAATTTCAAATACCTAGGTGAACATCAAGTTTATTGTTATATTGAAATAATAATAAGTCTTTCTCATTATTACACCACTTTTCCTACATTGATTAGTAACTAATTCCATGTTCCATTTAATCTTAATTTTACCCTAACCGTTACTTCGTCGGTAGAATTCGATAAGTATGCATATAATATATTACATATCTTATAAGATACACTTACATTTTTCATTATATTGATTCAGTTCAATACAGTTTACCTTTAATCCTCAAATAGTTTGTATGATCTAAATTGAAGTTGTTATGTTCATACCACAGCAAAGATCAAATATTTTACCAGTCAAACACCAATATGTTATTCCCTGATCTACTGAGATCAGATAGCGATTATTCTATTCAAAAAGATGATTTTATTTATTGTAAGAGTTTGAAACTTCCAGTCGTACGTTTATTTATTTATTTAAGTAGTTTCAGCCGCCCACAATATACAATCTGATTACATAGTTTTGGTGAAATTGAATACAGGCATATCCAGTTGGAGAGTTCGCAGTAGGATAAAACGCATTCATTGGATTCCACTGTCATTAACATTGCTTAACTTAAAATAGTAGTCGGTGTTATGATTTGGTATTTTATGCAGAAATCAGGTAATCGGATACCAGCACATTAGACCAATATACCTTACTGACACTTTGAAATCAAAGATACTTTAATCTCATTAATAAGAATACGATTGTTTTTCTTCTCGATTCCACAAATGTAACCTGAAGAGTTTATATTATGGTTTCTAGTTAAACGTTTTCTTTTTCATAATTTTTTCGTGTTTTAGACAGATCATTTGGGCTCTTGTCCAACAGAATATATTCCAAAAATTGTCAATACACGTTCAGTTACAATGATCAAGAAACGTAACTCAACGAACTGTAAACACCATTATCAAACAACCTCTAATTTGCCATTGAATAAACAACAATCTACTGTAAGTATATCAGTTTAAGAACATTTAACTTAAAATGTGTAGCATGAATATTTTATTCCTTTTCCTTTTAACTTATCAAATAAAACTTGGTGCTGAACACTGAAGTGGTGAATAGAAAAGTCGTTACAAATTTTCTTAAATCAACAAACTATACGATTACGTAATTATTAGATATGTCGTTTAGACCAATTTATCCCTTTGATAAATTTAGATAATGTAATAAGAAGATGAAGTTTTTGAGAGTTATGTGATATGCTTGTGTAAACACATATAGTTGTAATTGAAAAGTCTTAGGCATTGACTCACAACAAACCCAAACAGCATGTAAATGAATGTGTTACATCTCACTGTGTTTATAAATTTAAGTGTGTATGGACATACATACATAGGGAAGAAGAGCGATCGTGGTCTGCACGAAACGTTAGCTGAACACATATCTAAATGTCCCCCAAAACAAATAAACTCAAATGGCAATATTAAACTACAGGATAAACAACCTTTATCACTTATCGCTAAGCACTTAGTTAAGATAAACCGCACAAGTGATGTCAAATCATCCTTCGTAGTGTTGTATTAGAGTGCCATTGTAATCGGTTTTGAGCCGTGTCACCCACAGTTTCTAACTACTGCTTACAGTATTTGCAAGGACCCCAACAAAGTAGTCTGCATCTACCGAAACAACTCAAATCAGGAGTCAGTAACTTCATGGAATGATGCTATGTTTTAATTTGGCTGCCTCCAATTAATTGATATACTTACATTTTATTATCAAAAAATATATTATTTAGTATACAAAACATTCAATAGATTGATATGGTGAATAAGGTAACTTAATGATAAAATCATTCAATGAATTATTATTTCTAATTTCCAGTCAGTAAGTAATAAAGTTCCAGTTTTCAAATAAACAAAAATATTTATAGTGTGTAACAGATTTATGTGAATTTTACTTGTAGATTTGATTAGTAAACATATTTTAAACATAATAAAATTATTATCTGTCTACCAGTCTATCAAATGAAGCAAAAAAATAAGAGTAGAAATGTTTATTACTTATTTTGTAATACAAAATGAGAAAGTACTACTGAAATAAAAAGTAAAGGAATATATAACTAGACAAGTAAAAAGAATAGTTAAATCGAGTAAACAATGAAATTTCAAATCAATGATTGATGTTAGTTAAACAACTTTTAGATAGATGCTTTTTCTCTGTAGGTGGCAAATTATCTGTGAACATCTAATACCCCATCGGATATCGAACCTGAAGTTGTTGTGATGACTATTTAGTTTTTAGATCATTAAGTTGACATTTATAGGTTTTCAATTCCAACTTTAATGAATTCACGATATTCCTCTAATTTGCAGCATTTAGTAATGTAAATCACAAAATATCTTCTGAAAAGTTAGAGATTTGAACTTACGTCCCAAGAGGCTTGTTGATGAGCGGGAGGAGTTTGAAATTATGACAAATCATCTATCCAATACTTTCTCTTCTCAATGATTATGTAATTAACATTAGCTTATGATGTATAACCATACATTGAATTATCACTATAACATAAAAATTTTAGTACATCAAGTTTTGTTCTACAAACAATAACAATGTATCATGTTCAATTATTATTCAAGTAAAAGTCACTTAATTTATATGTATAACTATCCTAAACATAATGAATTCTCTAGAATAATTATATTTTGTTAGTTAAAATAATGCAAATTTGTTTATTTGTTAATTAATCCATAAAAAAATATTTTTACATTTTTGATAATTGAACAATATCACTAACAAATACAGTGATTTATGGATGGTTACAAAATATATTCCAACATTATTTGTATGATTTATTTTCAAAAAAAAGAAGAAAAAAAACAAACAATTCAAGAAAAAATTCTATATCGATATTAGGTTGAGGTTGTTTATTAGTCATGAACTGAAACTGGTCAGCCTCTGTTGTTATATATGCATCCTGAATGGATTGCCTCGATATAATGGTAGTTCATAAGTAATGTTTAAGTTGGATTGTGGCTGACAAGAGTAATTCAGTACATGTGTTTAATAAATATTACTTGTGAACTATCGTTATATCAAGGCAATCCGCTTAGTATGCACATATAGCAACAGTGGTTGACCAGTTTTACTTCATGACTAATTAACTATAAGATACAAGCTCAGTCTAATTACATATATACCCGTTGCACAAGTGTGACTGTTTGGACTTAGTAGCTTGCTGGTGAACGCGGTGGCGTTTGAAACGAAAGAGACTGAGTTCCAATCCCACTGTGAACATTAACATTGAGATGCAGGTACATCCAGCCGATAAGTGCCAAATAAGACGAAACGCGCATCCTAGATTCAGCTTGCCAGTCACAATTCAACTATATCGATATTGTTTCATAAACTACATGAATAATAAATAGTACTTTTTAATGGAACGAATGCATTAAAAATGTTTGATTTTATTCTAAGTGTATTGTATTGTATCCTATTCATTGTTTTAAAGTGTTCTTGAAATTAGATTATTTAAAATAATTTGGAATAAATGTATGCTTGTTGTTATGTTATAAACATTGTAAGATGATTCGAATTATATTGTGCCTGGTAAGTACGATTCAGGGAGTGCGTTTCGTCCTAGTTGGGATTCGTTGGCTAGATGCACCAATATCCTAATGTCGATGCTCACACCGGTACTCAAACTCAATCTACTTCGTGAAAAACGATATCGTGTTATTTACTAGGCTACTGAGTCCAGACAGCCACAATTATTTTACGGGTATGTATATGTAACTGGAATGTACTAAGATATACATACCCATTGCATAAGTGTTTTTGTCTGAACTTAGTAGTCTAGTAGTGGAAGCGGTGACGTTTTGATTTTACAGTGAATAACCAACTGGCTGTATTCTTGTTTTTCTTGAAGAACCTACCATACTGTGTATGAATGAAAATGTTATACTCCATTAATAACAACATTTGACGCATCATTTTTTACTGACACTACTTACCGTTTTGTACAAAAACAACCTCGTCAAGTATGTAGATATCCTTACCATATCTGTATTCTCCTGTTAAAAACAAACACTGTAGATGGATAAAACAAACTCTGAGGAAATCATTAAATTCTATCACTAGGCAGACACTGACTTAGAATCCTCAGGGCCAGAGAAAAGAGGAAGTTCACATAACACATTACGCAGGGAACTGGAAGTACTTGAGAGGAAGTGAAAAGAAGATATGAGGACAAAGTTGGTTGGAGAATGCCAGTCGGTGGCCTATTTTCCACGAAGAGTAACAGGCATCAATCGTTTGATTTCTGTTGTCGTAAAATGAGTGAATCCTTAGTTAATATTGGAAGATGGTATATTTCGAACTGCTTTGTAACTAATCTTTCTACATGTTAGTTTGCTAATCTGAATATCCTTGAGATATTGATTTGCGTTCAAACAGTTGTAGACTCCGTAATAAGGACTCAGTCAAACGTCACTAATCTTAATATATCATTCACTTTTAATCCATACTGCTCATTACATATCTTATCAATATCTGGGAACGTTATTCATTCACATTGGTTTTCTACTGCTTGGCACTTTTACAACTAAAATTTCTTGTGTATTTTCTGTTATTTACTGATTCTGTTTGCCTTTTTGTGGATCATTTGGGAAAATCTATAAAGTGCTTCGTAGAATATCAATAATGCAGTATCAGTCATGCAGACAACTAAAAAGAGGAATTCTACTGCGTATAACCCACTTATTTCATTTACAGGTAAATTAGGTTTTACGCTAGTAAAGGAAAGTACAAAAATCAGGAAGGGCTAGACAGCTGTTTCATCCTTGTATAGAACTAAGCATTCCACACTTTTGATTCTGACAGAGAATAGGACAAAGAGTATGGTGAATGCCTAACCCTCTGCAGTACTTGGCCGGCATTCAATGGTAGGTAACCCACTTCCATCAGTTTGTAATATAGCTAGACGATCATCCATTGTCATCGGTGATAACTGTCTCGCACGTGGTAAGTTCGAACCTCACCAGTTATGACTTGGAAATTTACGAACGTCCAAAAAGTTATTTGCTAGTAAGCTGATTATTGTCATTGAAGTTGGGTTGTTTTGTAAAAATTAGTATTAAATTTAATTGTTTGTGTATGTCGCAGATTGATCTCCACTTGGTATCAGTGAAAACTAGGGAGTATTGGACAAATGTATCGTCCTAGCATAAGGTTTCTCAGTTGTACGCAACCTTCATTCTACTAGATAATCAAAAGAAAAGACTTCAAGTTGTGAATTGGAGGTTGGCTGGCCCAGTAGTTCAAAAGGTTATGCTTCACCAAGCTGAAGGGGTTGGATCCGATTGACTAGTGAAACCAGTGTGTCTTATTGTGAAGTTCCACAATCAAACAAAACAGCTGCCCAGTGCTACTAAGTCTTTAGTAGTACCCAATTGACATCAATCTATAATGAATACAAACAACTAAAAGTACCAAAAAAATTCACTATACCGTATCCTGTTAATAAACTATTCGAAGAATAATCTTTAGTTTTATGATATACACATATATATGTTTACACATATTGTTGAGTAAAGTATCTTCTATTAGTCCATTAAAAATATCTTGTTAAATGTTCATTGTCATATATTTCTAGTGATATACTTTATATGGAGTACTTCATAAATAGTATTCATTAAAACATTAGAAATGTATATTTTGCTTATCGTATTTGTTTTTTGTAAATAGGTTAACACTCGATCATTATATTTACATAGTAATTCAATATGTGAATTAACTTATCATCTATCAAATGGATCTATAACAAATGTTAGTTGTCATGAGAATTCAATCATTCAACAGTATTCGTTTACATTATTTCCTCTTAAAACATTAACATTTAATGTATACATGCAGATAAATCTTATAGAACAAATGAATTACACAGATGAGATTATACAATGTAAGTTCCATATATTACACCTATTGAACATTGTATACTTAATATAAGTTTTTTGTGATTGAAAGTTGAATAATCGTTACAATATGTCTTGTAATATAAAAGTTTCATAATGGATACTTAATAGTATAATGATAATGATTCGATTATAAAAATGAAATATGTATACACTTAACAAAGTTGTAAATAATGAATGACATTAATCTCATATGAATTCTAGAATTATTATTTACACTTATTAAGTAAACAATGAAAGATGAGTAGGAGATTAAAGATTTTTTCATAGTTTAGTGACGTAAATGAAAATGTTTGGCAGAGAGATCAAACCAGTATATAAGTTATTAGTAAGAAATATAATAGACTAATATAAAGATTGTTTTGGGTGATCCTATAAGATTCTGAGTTGATAATTCGAAAATAAAAAGATGCAACGTAGGTAACGGAAAGTTGTATCACGAGGGAATTAAGAGACTTTCAAAATAAAAATCAATCGATAATGAGCTAAAACAAAAGAAGCTTCAGATTGTTCTTCATATATATGGTCTGCTGCAAATACATAAACTAGATATTACATTTAGACAGTTACTATGAGTGATCAACTCGCCATTTCACAAAATTGTCCACTAGTCAGCAAATCATTTGGAGCTGATTCGTTCAAGACTAGATGTTCATAGTTAATAGGATATATTTTGATTTGTCGAGGTTTTGAAAAATGTCAATTTATGTAACAAATTCATGATTCCACTAGACGTATTATCATTGTTTGCTACAGTCTCTCTAGAAGAAACCATACAAATTATATGTAAACAGTTCGAACTTCTCCTACTACTAAAAACTGCATTTAAACACCTATTATTATTGTTTACTAATGATGTACAATAATAATTTAACAGCACATGATATCGTCAAATCAATGGAGTTGTTATTAGAAGCCTACTAGGTCTAATATGAGAAGGAATCTTTAAGAAAAACCTAGGACAGACAAAAATGAAATTGATAATCAATGAAGTAGCATTCTACTTCAGATACGTTGATGATACATTTATATACCTGAGATACCCACGAACATGCTTCTGATATGTTGAATCTTCGTAATCAGGCCTATTCTAACATGCAATTTACCATAAAACATCTACGCGATAATAAGTTTCATTTCCTTGATGTCGGTATTCAATTTACGGTGAATGGTTCTACTTAAAATAATATTCTCCGAAAAGAGACCTGGAATAGACTGTGTTCAAAGTTCACTATCTTTTGTCGCATAAGCTATAAAATAGTTCTAGTGGGAATGCTATTCATTTGTGTCCAGCGATTATGTACGATGGACAGAATTGAGGAGAAATTAATGAAACTGAAAGGTTATCTACTTGGTAATGGTAAGCTGCAAAGTTCATAACTATTAGAAGACTAAAGAAAGGGAAATAAAGTAAGGCACACTTTTCCTAAAACTCCAATTCAAAGGAAATAAAATAGATAGGGACGTGGATCTCAGAATTAAAGCCATATTGAAACAGAATGATCCAGCCTCTAAATTAGTATTTCTATAACACTGAATTTTTTTTTACGACGAACATATGTGGACGAATTCCTGACTTTTGTTACCTCTAGTTGTGTGCACGTGCAAAAGTCCACTCTCTAGAAGAACAAAAAGCAGGACCAATATCCGTATCCATTAGCATTTGCGACATAAACTGAGTTTAGAAGGACAATGTCTTCCTACTAGCTCAATTGCTAACCATTTAAATGATAGTGTACATATTGTCGATATTTCAAAGTGTTTCAAAATAATCAATAAACAAGCAAGTCCAGACTCTTGCACCGTACAGAGGTAATTGCCATAAGACCATTTTAACCGAATTTATACGTGTGAAAAGAGACTGAATTAATTCTTGTTTTGACCTGGTAACTTTAAGTGTTCAAGGTTCAATTACGTAACACTTTTAATGTTAATTTTTAAGCCTGCTTATTTGAGCCTTACTTAACTAGTTAGTTTTACTCGTATTTATTACAGCATAAGTAATATTACTTGTCTACTTAACTTTATATCCATGCTCTTCTAAGTATTATCTTCTAAAATATTCATATAGTTGGTTTATGAATAAACAACTATGTTAATAATGTTGTACTTCTTATTCAACTATTGTATTGTTCACTTTTAATTGATACATACTTACATGTCAATTTAGAATTCTTCAGGTGCTTCTGATGTTAAGTATGCATAGTGTTTTTATGTACTAGCAATTATCATTAATTCTAAATTGAATACAGTTGATGAGAACAGGCCAAATTAAATGAATTAATTTTATTCTGCTATAATTGTTATTTATGCCTTATTAGAACTTATAAAGAGTAGGAACTGCATTAAACAGTTTTAGGCATAGAGTGAATTCATTATATCTTGAGGCTTTATATGAAACACAAACAACCTTAAATTATAAAGAGCAATGCTTAAAATGGTTTATCTATTGAGGTTGAGATGAATGTACAGATTGAAAATAGAAATCATAACAAAAAGAATAGAATGCACAATATGTTGATAAACTTAATCAAATTGCATCTGTATTTATATGATAAGAATTAAATAATCGGTAGGTTATGGGATATGGTTAATAAAAGAGGAATTTTAATTCTACATCATGAACTGGCCCGAGTCAGATAGCCATTGACAACCAGGAAGTAGAAGGGGATAGTCATTTTGTCCTAGCTTGGGGCTCTTCAGCAGTATGTATCCGTGACCCACTAGAGCGCTGAACTCAGGGCCTTCAACCTTCACAGCAAAACGCCTAACTGTCAAACCACTAAGGTGGCTAGCTTCTATCAGTTAGTATTTCCAATTCAATCAATTTACGATAGATTTTTCCTACCTCATCCATTACCATGGGTGGGTAACTGCCTCACACTTAATATGATTAAATTTCACTGATCACATTCTCTTACTTAAACACCAGAAATCATGTAATCGTAATAGAACAAGGAAAAATAGGTATTGCATCAATTATATAAATTTTTAGCTGATGGTAACATCATAACTCTTTATAATTTTCAATGAGGATCTCTGTAATTTGTTAATGTCAACATGATTGCGCGAGTTAGGAAATTATTATTACTATATTCATCAGGGTCAAAAACTGTCACTTCATTATTATCCTTATGTACACATATAGGTCATATTGAAAACATTTATTGGTGACTGAGTAAACGAAGCATGGTAATAATAACGTTGCTTGTCGGTTAACAATTTGGTGTATCTCCAGGATATTTACAATGTCCTTAGTCCTAGAGATTGCATGTACTGCCTTACAGACATAATTTCTTGAAAATTTACTCAGAAAATAGAATAAAAATAATTCATTCAGTACTACTAACATACTTGCTACTGGAATTGATTGTAAATTCCCAAACACAGTTGGAAGTTACATCTGAAGAGTAGTGATCCATTATTGAATGGTTAAACGTGCATTTTATTGTTACATAGAGAAATTAGCCGATCATCAGGAAGGGTTCCTTTCTATGTGTTTCTGCTTTACTTCATCAACTTTCTCTGAAATTTCATCTTCTTTGAATAGAAGACATATAAGGGCGTTTTCTACATTCAAGTGTTTAAAGTTTTGTAATTGATTTCTTCATGTATCTAATGCCTGTAAGGCTCTTTTTGGTTATTACCATCAGTTTATCTATTTTGTCATTTGAGCCTAATATTCTAGCATTATTTAGGAGGGATTTTACTAGATACTATTTGTAACTCGCAGGACGTCAGTTGTAGCAATTTCATTTGTGTAATTGCATATATCGACTTTTTCATAATTTTCCCAATATACATTATCTATGAAAATTGAATTGATAATTGTGTTAATGTTCCACTGTGATTAAGATACAATTATGTTAACTGTTGAAGAGATCATAAATTCAAAAATCGTGATTCATGTCATTACATGGAATTTAAGCATCATCGACATACATAGAATATTTTGTCTTAATCTGAGTTTCACATTTAATTTATCCACGTAATCAAAACAATAATTTGATATCATGAATAGGTCTGAATTAAATAACCGTTAATCACCAGGAAGAAAGTGACAGCTGATTCGTTCTAGTATGGGAGTTGACTCAGTGGTCTGATAGTAATGAGACGTGGATGTGTACTGCTAAAGAGTTCCATGCCAGGACGAAACAGTTGTCCATTGCTTCCTGGTGATTAATAGTTGCTTAATTCAGACCACTTTGTGATATTAAATTAACATTCAACAATCTACACAACGCCCAATTACAATTAAAACAAATTAACCTGAATAGACCCAGGATACTATTCCATACCAATTCTATCCGTTTGTTTGCGCAATCTAATAATGAATCTGAATTGAACACTTTGTATACATAGTTGTTGTAGATTTTTTAAATCTTTTTTAGGAAAGGGAAGTAAATTAGTTAATCAATGAATTATATTTATTGTTTCTTGTGACTTTATGATCATAAATAATGGACAAACACAAAATAACACCATGAATTTTTCTAATGTAATTAAATGATTTACTTCATGAGATAACCGAAACATGTCTTTCAAGTTGTAAGTAGTCAACGTTAATTGGTTTGTTACTAAGATTTTGGCTAACCAACTAGTTGACTAATAATATATAATAATAATATTATTATTAAGGTAAGTCTACTTGCTATCAGACAAACAACATGATTATTATCCCGATTTCTTATACATTTGCTATGAAATGCTTTGAACCTGACCAATATGTACACATAAGCATGGCAATGATGAAGAAATCTTGCACAATCATTTCAACCTTAACCAATTACATCGATTCTCCTCGAAAACTATTTTATGACGATGATGTGGTGTCTATTTTCCTATAATCGATTACGATTACGTAATTTCTTCTTTATTAACTATATCCTTTCAATCATTTATTCTTTAATTCTTTTTTTTTAAAAAAAATATGCATACAATTTCACTACTTGTATCAACATATTTTGTGTTCTCTTTTACTTATTATGATTTTTATTTTCATTCCATGTATTCATCCCAAACTTAACAGATAAATCACATTAAGGATTGAGATTATTTGTGAAGCCTTAATGATACACTAAATTCATTCTCTTCTCCAAATTCTGTTCTTCATATGTCGTTTAAAACTTTTTTGCATAGATTTTTGCATTTCATTCTAATTGCCAAAAGTCACTATTCACATTACATAATAACAAGACTATTCAATGTATGGGATAGTAATGAAAGTAGTAGAATATTCTGTTATAAACACGCAATCATTTTTGTTTTAGTTAAGTAAAAATATGCTTAAATCTGTTTATCGTTTATGTCATTTCAATTCAACATTGAGTATACGTAATTAGTTTAACAAACAAAAAAATTACAAAAAGTTTCTTTTCTTAAAGTAAAAAACATACTTTGTTTAGTTTCTACGAGAGAAAAATAACATTTGTCGGTTATTATTTAATGTTTTATTCTATGTCTAGTGTAGAAGTTACTTACCAACTAATAATAATAACAATAATAACGATTTAGTTTAAATGATATAAACGATTGTGTCAGCTGTTGATTTTTTGTATCAATGGGATTCTTAGTGATTCTTTTCAACCATAAAATATGAAAACTGTTAAAAGTAGAACATAGTTATACTAATTGATCAAAGTAAATCTATTTGTCTTAAAAAAAAACAACAACAACAGATTAGTTATCATGTGAATATCTCAAATGACTATGTTTAACACTAATGACTTTGAATTCAAATATTATGTAATCATTTTCTATAGATATATATATGCATTGTTTATTAATAAGTTTATTGTATGCCCTACAACTTGGGTTATCATGATACATGAAATTCTAATTCAATACGAAATAAAAAAGACATATAGTTTCTATGACTTAAGACAAATGTTCAATGTTTGATCAGTCTGATTAGAACATTTACCCACATATGAAAATCTATTTTATATTTAGTATTATTTTTGTTTTGTTTTTTCATGTTTTCAAATACATTAATGCTAAAATATTTTACTATTACTTAAAATGACATATTCCTAAGAATTTTATTAATTGTCAATAATAATAATTTGATTGACATAAATTTTAAGTAGTATAAAGAAATACTATTAAAAAAACTGAAATAAATAGTTGTAAATTACCTGAAAGAAGAAATATTAACAGTTAGATTCTAGTTAAACGTTCACTCAAGCAACATTACGGTCCTTCGCTCAAGTTTATGGAGGGCTTGTAAATGTTCTCTACTGAAAAATTCTCTATAAGGCCGAAGCATTTATTAATAACCTTTGAGTTTATACAGAACGTCTGACCAAAACTAATTTAGTGATAATAAATTCAGTTTCACCAATCTCCACAACACCCGGTGACAACACAAATTAAATGACATTAAATGTATTGTTAGAAAACTTAGATAGTTTTAAAGTGAGTAAATTTCAGTAGATACGCTTTGTTTGTTAAGCATCTCACATCGAAGTAACTTTCAAAAGAGATCACTGAAACACTTTTGATTAGAATTCCAGTAATCACTTGTAAGGTGTGTTGTTGAAATATATGTAATAAACCTCACGCTGTATATCACGAATTGATGGAGGTGGAAATTCTACTATTATATACCGGTTCAGAGATGTAGTAGGTTGGGCGTTCTCCAACCAAAAGACCCTGGGGCGAAATCTAGGGTGCGCATTGCTGAGAAGTAACATACTAAGACGAAACAGCTGTTTAATGTTCCTGGCTTTTAATAGTACCCTACCAACATCAATCTGTGATGTATACAATCTACTAATAATTCACCGGTTGGAGAAACTTTCGTCAAATATAAGTTTTATTCTGTTGGATGGTAGTCAGGTGGTGTCATGTATATGATTAAACTGTTATAAAAAATCAATAGCTAATTAGCAACATGTGTTATTTTTTTAGGCCTTCATCAAGATCAGATCATAACGGTCGCTTATATCATCTTATGACCTGTTTTGGTGAGTCACTATCATTAGGCCCTAAGTTAATAGAAATCAATGAATGATTCTTTGAATTAGTTAGCTAAATGTTTTGTGTAAAAATTTTGACAAAATATGTACAGTCGCCAATATCGATACACCTAGAAGGAAATGGAGCAGAGATCGTGTAGCGTTATGTCAAGTGAGTAATTACGTAACCAACTAGCTAGTTAATATGTAATTAAGGTTTAACGTCATAAGTAAACATAAATGGGTTAATATCTAAAAATTATGTGATAGTCATCTTTTGTTCTACAGCCCTTGCCTTCTGATAACTGTCATATCAAGATTAAATTCACTGAAAATCACTCCTGTTATGTAATCTAAGTTTTATTTTATGATTTTATCTTTTTTGATAAACAAAATAGATATAACATTTAATTGGAAATAAGCATTAGCTAGAACTTTCAAATAACTTTTCCTTATAATAAACAATGTCTCGTGTTTAGACTAATGTGAAAATGACGTGAAAATGGTAAAATCCTTTGTACTTATTAAAGTACATGAAAAGCAGCAAACAATAAAAAAAACAGCATTTTATTATGACTTGGATGTGAGTAGTTAGTAGTTTGGTAGATATTAATCCCTAATGAAAACTCGGATTCAAGGCAGGATGGTACAGAGACTGCTCTCAAAGTATATTTTGGAAATTGTTCCAATCATATGTTATTGCATCTATGTTGCATGTACATAGTTATTTATAATTAGCATAGAGTTTGGTATAAACGTGATAAAGCACATTTTCATAAGATATCATTAGTGAGATGCAACTATCTTAAAGAAAGCAAAGGAGTCGGCGTAATGTAGAAGGACTGTTAGTGAGTTTACTGAAAGTCGAGATCTAGATAAATATGAATAGTGAATCCATCTTCTCTACGGCTATCACTCTTCATTCACTTGAACTATCCGTAGCTGATACCTGGATGTGACTATCAGTCTTTCATATCTTGATGAATCAATCTAGCTATAATAACTAGAGTACTTTTCATTTTTAACCTAATCACGCCAAACATGTTGGCAGAAGTACACCAAGACTGAAATCTTTAAACCAATCTTTAGAAGGCTTTGATCTTTTTCTGACGTGTTGTGACGATAAGGTGCTTGTTAAGCCATGCTATTTTTGTACTACTAATGCTAAAGGTTAGAAAATTGAGCCATGAAAATAATAGCTTTCTTCTTATGAATTTCTGTCATCTATTGTAAACTCTTCATAAGTATAGACCTAACGCATCTAAAATAAGTAACTCAGCGAAGAAATTGTTTCTTTAGGCAATGTTGTTATCAGTAGTTGTACAGTCGTAATTTAAGTAAAATAATGTTTGCGATTAACATATTGTATCTTTTAGTGTGCATGCGTATAACAGATAGAAATCGTAGATGTATAATCACTATAACAAGTAAAATAGATGATGTTGAAAAATTGAGTCTGGTAATTTGTATTCTTTGCAGACTGATCTCTGTTGCGTACCAGGTAAACAATGGGGCACTGGAGAGCTGTTTCATTCTACTATGAAACTAATTAGCAATGTACACCTTCAATTGAGACTTATCGGAAGTGAGGTCTATATCGTCGACGACAATTAATGATCGTCATGCTACATCACAGTCTAATAGAAGCAATCATTCGATCATTGGACGCCGGCTGGCCAGGTGGCGCAAATGGTTAGGCCTTTGCCGCTTGACTTGAATGTCTTGAGTTTTGTTTCCAGATAAAATCGAGAGCAAGTATTGCTGAAAAGTCTTACGTCAGGACGAAATAACCATCCTATGCCCTTTCCCCTAATTTTCAATAGTACTGGACTGAAGTCGACCTATTAAGAATCTAAAGTACTAAACCTAATACATATCTTCATAGAATCATCACATTTCCAATAATTAAGTCATCAAACAGACTAAAAATGGTATGGGTGACTGAAGGTTAAAAATAAAACTACGTGATGAGAGAATTTATCAAGATTTGGAAGTCATTAGTGGGAGTACGTGATAATCTATGTATTGGTAATAGAAATGAATAAATACTAGTGGAATATATTCGAATATAGAAATTATTGGGATGATTTAATAGATATTTTACTCCGAAAACAAATAAATGTATTAACAAAACTTGGGCTCTGAGTGTAGACGTGACGTTTGTATAAATGATACTTGTAAACAATTCCAGTGAATGAAATTAAGAAAAATTCCAATGTATGGTACAACAGACTTGTCCAAGCCTCTTAATGTAAACAACCAAGAATATTAGTCTACGACTGTAAATGTAAATAAAAAGTAAAATGTCATTATGATTATACAGTCGTATACATAGTTTGGATATGCTACATGAGTTGTTATAAGTAAGCCAATGCTCAAAATGTCATGCATGATAGAAAATGTTTATTGATGTGTAGTTTACATGTCATAAAATCGATTATACAGACACATAGCTCCACCAGCTTTGATCATGAAAAAGAATAGATGATCTAGAATTTTATTTGTGAAACCCTGAGAATTTAATAAAAAGTAAGGATAAATGAATGTAATGATAAATTTGAGTTATATGGTGGATGTATTTTTTGTTACGGGTAGTATAATTGAATTGTGTAATTAGATCAAATAATACAAAATGAAATAAATATAAATGTATGCGATGAAGTACTAACGTAGTCAGTCTACAGAGGAAAACTCAGTTATACAAGTTTGCTAAATAATGCAATGTTATTCTTCATAGTTCCCAATATTAGATAGTAAGAGGATATTGGCGTACTAGATAATATCTATATTCATTTATTGCCAATTAGTTATCATAGTGCAGCCAACAGTACCCCGTTCCATCACTTTATGTTATTTGAATTCGCTCATATATGTAGAGATTCAGTTGTTAATCTATGTTTATAAGAACTAAAACCTTCTTGAAGTTTATTTGTTCCATAGAAATTAATGCTGAGTCCTGTTTTTATTGGATTTCAAGTATGATAAAAACTAATAAGTGATTAAACGATACTAGATAAAGAAAAATTATAGAAGAGACTATGACTTTGTAAATGAAACTGATATTATTAACTACTTTGTACTCATAAATCTGGCTTTATATTCCGTATTGCCAAAGTTTCTTCAA
This sequence comes from Schistosoma japonicum, assembly GCA_025215515.1. Classification (NCBI taxonomy): domain Eukaryota; kingdom Metazoa; phylum Platyhelminthes; class Trematoda; order Strigeidida; family Schistosomatidae; genus Schistosoma; species Schistosoma japonicum. Next base: position 290,978 of record CM046068.1, read on the forward strand.
CTTAACAAAGATGTGTGCAGACACAATTAGATGGTTTAGTTGTTATTCTGTGTATCAATCTCTAATACTCGCAAAATGTTTATCTAACCAATTTCAATCAATTGCCGATCAAAAAGAAGTTGTAAATGATCATTGTCCTCATATTTCTAATAGCACTCGAGAGTATCGTGTAAGTAGTCTATAGTACACAGCAAGAAAACCAACAACATTTTTTTCTTTATGGATAAGATGGTTGTGTTCTTTTAATGACAAGTACATCAACTATTAATTAAACTACGGCTTATCATGATATGTGGAGACTGTAGGCTTGATATCAGTCAATACCAGAATAACAAGACACCAGGGTCGTTGTTTTATGCCTGCATGTCTTTCCAGTGAGTCCCCATCCCATGCTGGATAGAAGGACACTAGATGGGTGAGCTAGCAACTAACCAGTCAGACTATATTCCCCCCCCCATTCCTTTATATGCACACAAAATCTGACATTACAGAATGCCAGTACAAAAGAAGAACAATAATGTATAGTTAATTAATTGTTTTTGCTGAATGGAAAATAATATGATAACAGCTCATATGCTTAGTGGGAGGCTTGGGCGAGGGGAACATAACAATAATAGAAATGAAATAATCAGTTCACATATACTCAAAATAAATGGAATAATCTTTTTAATAGTCATTTCAAAAGTTATTTACTCCTCACAAATCATCTAAAATAATACAAACAAAAGAATCTATTCAAAGTGGTTTATCTGAATCATCAGAATACAAAAGAGTGAATGTATACCATGTCGATGATTGATTCAATCTTCTATTACAAAAAAAAAAGAAAAAAAGCTAATCATAGACAAATGTTTTAAAAGTATCTGGTTCATTCTATTTTTATACTATAGATTTATTTATCTATTATGTTATATCACTTATTCCAAGTCATATAGTAAAAGAATGTTTATACATACATCAGAATTCTTTTACTTTGTGATCTATCAAAAGGAAGGAACTAATGGATGCATAGAATATAACTAGGTGTCAATTAGATTATTAAGTTATTTATAGCAAATATTCATTTTATACTTTATAAACGATTATTTCATATAAATGTATACTAATTGAACAAATCAGTGTTAATAATGGCAAAACATTCTCCATCCGTTTAGAGGTCTAGAGTACTTATTGCTAGGGAGGTGATGGGAAGATATAACTTTTAAATGCCTCTTGGTTTACAATGGCACCTAGCTGAGATAACTGATCAAAGTAAAACAATGAAATTTATTTATTTAATATGATTTCTGCTATACATAAACGTATATCCTTCTTGAAATTTTAGTGAAGACAGTTTCAGTAAATTATTTAATTTACTGACAAAAAATTAGAGTACACATGAAGTGAAATTTGTTTTGCTGTTTGTACTTGACACAGATTCATTTTGTGTTATAAGGATTGTAAATCAGAGTGCATTAGATAGCCGCTTAATTCTCATGTGAAACTTCTGAGCTGTGTGTACTTTCGATTCTTTCAGGAAAAAAAAACCTAAAACCCTCAGTTCTTCAGGAAGACGCTCAACCCCAACAGTAGAATTACAGCATTCACCAATGTGTGATATAGTACGAAGATTAGTCACTGTCACTTGTGATAACTGTTTCATTCCAGTCAAGTCAGCTAACTAACCTGGTGGAATCAAGGTTATGAACTGCTGAAAAATCCCATTATAGGAAAAAAATAACTGTCCCGTGGTCCTTAGTTTTCAATGTTACCCAACCGGCATCTATTTTTGACGAATATAAACAATTTAACTTAATATTAAACTTCACAAAGCTAACTCAGTTAAAATGAATTTATAATGACCATAACAATTTAGTACCTTCTGATTTTTAGTTATTGAACAAATGTGATCTTTCAGTCACCTATAAATTAATAAATAATCTGAACATGAGTATTAAGAATCCTCGGTTGGATTCTTGATGAAGTTTAAAATAAACGTTGCTGATGAACTAAATACTAAGATGACTTTCTGATACTTTTACTTATACTTTAATTGGAAGTGCATCGATAACAAATTAAAAATAAACATAAAACGTGATGTGAAATGAAACATGTCACTGATGTTTCCATTTATATTTTCAGTTTTTCATGATGGTAATGCTTGACTAGACTTGTAATCAAAGTAAGGAATGGAATTAGTCATGGAAGATCAAATACATATATACATAAACATACATTACTACTGATATCAGACAAATGCTATGCCTACTGTTTTCAATGAGAAAATAATAGAAAGAGTAGTTTTCATTATGATTCATGGATTTGTGAAGAGATAAAGGAACATTCTGAAAGATATTGGGAGCCAAATAAATATAATAGTTATGTCAGAATTCAACCTTATCCAGCAATTCATCGGGTAATCTGAATTGTGATTCTTCAGTGCTGTAAAATTATCAAATATGTATAAGGGCAGAAAAGACTAGATATTTATCCAGTTATATTTGGTTGATTATTATGTGTATATTGAATAATGATTGACATTTGAAACAATGTATGTGTAGGCTAAGAAGAATAATGTAAGTAGTAGAGATGGAATACGGTTAACTACAACATGGCTACTGTTAGTCCAAAAAAAAGACTCAGTTCTTAACACATTCCTAATATACAAATAGTAAAGCTAATATATATTAAATGTGTTTTTATTAAATTGCCGCATTGTAATTAACTTCATTAACTTTATTTAACGTTGATCTACAGTATTTAACCGATGTCGATTGCCATATATACGATATGTATTTTAATTTACGCAACTTTTTTAATATATCCCTGGTTATTGCCAAAGAGAAAATACGGTCGTCATTTCCGTACGCAGTTTATCATAAATTCTGATAATGCTGAATATAGTAGAGTAAATGGTATTCATGAGGTTTACCTACTACTGAAGCATACCTGTTAGCGACAATCACAACCTTCTATTCTTCATTGTCGAATGGTGATTCAAAGTAAAAAGATGTTCAGATGTTAGTGGGTTATTGAATGTCTGCCATTTCATCAGAAGCCACCAAAATTCCTTCATTTTTCCTATCCTTTAGACTTGAATGTACTAATGGATGTAGCTGTCATTTTTATAAAGATCTGGATACCTTAAAAAGCTACGTCAATGTTTCCTCAAATGCCTAAATATCCTTGCAACTCACCATCAGTTTTCTCATCAGTGCGGTAAACTAAACAAAATCCTTTTGTTGTGGATTCTCTGCTTATGGCAAAATTAACAAAAAGTGTTATCTTTAATGAATATTTAAATCTGAACGCATATTCTAGTACGTTTAGTGACGTTTTCCAATTAGCTTATTCAACGATATCTGATTAAACTTACGGATGTGATTTGCAACAGCTTCAGCCGTATGTAAAAGGCGTTAATTGTAGAATAGTTTGTAAAATTCGCTGAATAACTCGAAAAGATTTATTCAGATCAGCTGGATGTCCTGTGTCAATCAAGTGGGGCAGAATATTCCTTTAATCTTGCTAAGTTGTCCTTCGCTCATCTACAATAAAAGGTGTTCATTGATACGATAACAAATCCGTCGGATTCTGAGGTTGATACAACTGGCTCCACTGGAGTAGTCGCGTTAATAAGTATATACATAAGTGACTAATCCAAATAACTTGTTTTTGGTCGTGGTAGAAATCGAAGGTCCATTGTGAAATATCATAACTAGCTTAGTCGCATAGAAAGTTTAATACTAATATCTTTCTTAGCCACTGAGTTAAAAATTAATTTATTATAGCAAGCTACTACTGAGTTGTTAGCCGAGATTCTATAACCTGTCAGGTGTAAGCCCTATAAATATACGATTTTTGATTCATTGACCAATACTAGTGTAACTGTAAAGTGAATAACATCATTAAATAATATTTTCCTCTACAAATCTACAAATCATTATTCTTAAACATTAGTCTTTATTTAACTAGTATAAACTAATTGTCACTTGTATGTCATCTTAAAAGTAAGTAACAGCACTATTTATAAAGTACATCTTGAATCAATTTGATAATCGAATAATCATATAATCAATTATAACTTTATTTTCTTTTTTTATAGTTAATGGAATATCTAAAATGAATTTTGAATTACCTGACAAAAATGAATTGTATACATCAACTATTGATAATTTATTTAAAGAAAACAACATTGAAAATTTAACTTTTATTAATCATGTAATGAATTCACCTGATAAATTTGATTATTTTATTAAACAATTTCAATGTTTAACTTATAAACAATTAATAAATGTGTACAATTTATGGGAACAATTTAATAAAACAAATGAAGTAATGTAAGTATATTTTTCTATTATTTTTGTCAGTGTATGTATAATACAATGTTCAATAGATAAATGAAAGTTTCAATAGAACACGTAAAACGATACTTTAAAAATAGAACCATAGTACTGTTTTTGTTTTAGACAATCATATTTATAGTTAATTAAATGTATTAAAGTCAATAATAAAATAATGTTAAATGACGCAACATCTCTCAAATTTCCTATAGACTAGTATCTGTGACAGTCACTAAAAAAACATCTGTACAGGGCTAATATGACTTATAGTTCCAACAAATAAATGCTAGTTTTGGGAACAAACCAAGGCAAATTATTGGTTTAAAGGTCATGGCGCATAATTGTATGAATGATGAAGGTCGTTGAAAGTGATGTTGTTACTCCAGATCGATTGATGTGTAACTTTGATTCTAAAAGATCTGTAGGGTACCCCCGCATTTTTTCTGAATATAGAATTATTACACAAGACAGTTATTTGTGATTGTGGCAATGAAATGGCAATTCGACAACGCCGAAAATTAGAAAATGGTGTGATTATGCGTCGTAATATTTACTAGAATAAGAAATCTATTAAACGGAGTCTACTTGTTGTTTTAAGTTAACGATTTGTGGATTAATGTTCCTGATGATGCATTAGATTATAGGAGTGGGTTATGAATAGAATTATTTTGCGTTCGGAGTTAGGTGTAGGTTAGGGATTGAGATTAAGGTTAAGAGTACTTCTGGGACTCAAATTAGGTTACGAGCACGTTAAGAATTAGGGTTAGGAACACGCTAGGAGTTGTTTAGATTTAGTTTTGTAACACTAGTGTGGATTGTTGTGCAACTATTACGATTTCCGTCTCTGTATTAATATTTTGTGTTTATTAATGCAGGAAAAGTGCTATATATCTTATAATTTCATTAGATTTTTGAATAAACATCAACCACTTGGTTAATTGTTTTCGTGGTGACATTCACTTCGTCGGAACTATAAGTCATGTTTGACTTGTACAGCCTTATCAAACGATATCATTGAGAAGAAAATTGTCTCCATAACTTTCAATAACTCAGTTGGTTTTCTTTGTTATTTTCTGATAATGTTCACTTAACAAGCGATCTATTAAATAAGTCACTTGAACTGTCAATGAAGTACTTAATGAGTAGCAACATCGTTGATTTATTTGAGTTTGTTAGCTTAAATTGATATATCCGTAGAATTTGATAGACAACCTTTTTGGTTCAGAAAACACATCTAGAAAGAACTAAATCATAAGCACTTGCTATTTAGTAGCGTAGTTCATTGAAAGGTTAACATGCATAGTGTCTGTAAAAGTAAAAGCTTTGTTGTAATTGGGTGTCAATCAAAGACTTATTACTGTACTAAATAGAACCTATCCGACTACTAAACTAGTAATTTTATTCGAAACAACATGCTGATCAACTGATTAAACGAATTCCCTTCTCATGTTGCAGCCAGCTGTGTTTAAAAATTTACATGCACCTATCATAACAACCACACTGGTCGAACAGAATGGAGAGCTTTTTCTTAAATTCTTTGAATACGTTCCTAAACTCCCTCTTCTAGGTGAACGGAAGACTTTTAACAGCACAAAATCAAAACGACTGCTTGATACAAGACATCAGGTGATTATCAAACAACAAAGCTCCAGTTTGTTGAAGTCATGCTGAGGCTGTTGCCAATAAACGCCTAAGATTTGAATCGAGTCTTCAAAAGGAGACAGTTATAAGCATTTCATTGCCTTAGTAATATTAACTTGATTCTTTCCATCAATGATACGTTTACTAAAAAAATATTTGAACTTTTCGTGTCACTTCATCTTTACCGCTTGGTATCAACAGTTTTCATTACTAGCTGATCCAACTTTACTCACTCATTTTAATTCTTTCTTGTAATTCACGTCTATTCATTACGCGATCATCTTCACTTGGTCATTTGTTAGTAATAAGATTTTCTTGAACTTAAAAAATGTAGATAAATAATTGCAATGTGATATTTAATCACAAAACTTCATTCGTTTCCTTGTTACATCACATCAGTGTTAAGTGTCAACTTTAATTTCCAACTACATTTTCTGTACGTATATTCAAACCTCTTTCTAATTTTAACATTAAAATATTATAGGTTGTAAGCAGCTGAAGATGACCAATTGAAACAAAATGTCCGATCTTAGGCTTAAATTCTGTTTACTAGTTTAAATTGTTGTGACAGGTACCTCCATCTCTCAGTTCAACAAATTTCCAGTGAAAAAATAAAAAAACTTATTTATTGCTTATTTATAGCTTTGGTTATATGGCATGTTTTCAAGAAATCAAATAATTGCAATTTAAATTATCGCAATATGTCATATAACCTTATTTTCTAATTACATAATTATCCGCTATTATTCATTCTTTTCTATACTCTGTATATATGTTACACAATAAGTACTTCACTAATTGCGTCTTTTATCAGTACCCGCTTATTTGAACTAGCAATTCATCACAATGAACACCTACTGTTTGTTGTTTCTTATACATTCAGAAATGATAAGTAGTTCATTTATGTTTACAAATGACCTGATTACGTGCTACTAATATTACAACAATGACAACATTAGCAAAAAAAGCAGAGGAAAAACATATTTAGAAGTTGTCACAGAAAATAGCCGACCTACTATGCATATAACAAATGATGCAAACAAATATCATTAGATGTGGTCGGAAAAACTAGGAGACAAAGTTAAATCCATGATGAGATTTGTATTATAGTATGTGAAGTAGGATAGCATCGTTATTTCCACTTGATAAAGAAATCCTTCAGGGTCATCAAGACTTGAAGATATTTGTATTTGGGCAGATATAGTGTAGTATAAACAGAGAAGAACCATGGTTTATACGATGTATATTATAAGTACTGTGTTATTTAATAGGACATAAACTTACTACAACATACATTAATTCACACGGTTGATACCTGTAAGAGAGAAAACTCTGCTGTCAAAAATAGGTTTATAGATAACAACGTCAATGCAATAGCAATCGTTTGAAAGTTTATGGAAACAAATATCACCTCGTGTCAAACAAATGAGGTTAAACTATTCTGTCATTTGTACGGTATTATATATAAGTAATTTATAAGTAATATTTATATGTAATACTTATATAATATTCAAACTTTATGTTGTTGAGGCGAATATATTTGAAACTTTGCATTCCCTTCCTAAGTTTTCCATTTGTAAATTTTCAAAAAGTAAGCAAAACGAATGTAGCATACAAACTGTATATCTAACACATTCAACTACCTTTGATAATGCAACACAACGATAGTCATAAACTGTCCTGTTAGCTTTAGTAAATTAAGCAAAGCAAAAGTTAAAAAAATGTCGTCAAAAAATTCAACAGACTAGATATTCTTGCTATATTACTTGTTTATTTAAATGTATTTTATTCTGAAGTATAGTTTTGTATTTACAGTATGAATACAGTTTTACATGTACAAATTACTTTGTAGGAATTTTTTCGAAAACGTTATCACTGAAGTTCAAACGGAATCGTCAGTGACATTTATTATAAATCATTTCATTATGAATTCAACAAATTTATCTGAACAACTGAAATGGATTAATTCACTCAGTTTACTGAAGAAACCAAACATTGAGTTTATGAAAGAGATTAAGGTAAAGTAATTCTACTTTCAAAATAAATTGTACTTAAGTAGAATTAACACAGATATTATTTGAATTTAGGTGGTTTGTGGAGATTGGTACTAAGTTCTAGTTGATCAAAATCCGTCACAGATTGATGTTGGTAGAGTGTCATTGAAGACTAGTAATCATTGGACAACTGTTGTTTTTTCTAGTATGAAACTCCTTATCACTGTATACTGCTGGTGTCACCGAATGAAAATCAGGCTGGTGAACATCTGCTCTACTAGAACGACGTGTAATTGTAGAATTCTCATTCCCACCAATTCGTAACATAGCCCGACGTTTATCCAATCATTAGTGATAACTGTCTCACATCGAACAAAATCTCCATCAATGACGATTTCTCACTAGTGCTTCAGGAATATCCTAAAGTTGGTCACCAGTAAACTGTTTGTTGTAACAAAATTGATGGGGTTTGTGGAGACTGATATTAAGTTTATTAGGTTGAATTCGTCACAGATTGGAAAAACAGCTGCCTCTAGTTTTCAGTGGTACCTTATTAACACCAATCTGTGGCGAATTTTATTAGCAAATATTATTTGTTATTTGTATTAGTTACATATTTATAATATATGGGTACTACTGAAAACTGTGTGAAGGAACACTGGACAGCTGTTTCATCAGCAGTGAACACTCTAAAACTCAACTGCGAGTTAGATTTATGACCTCATGATGAATGCTTAGTCACCAATACCACTGAGCCACCTTACAATTTGGATTTTTAGTTCAATCGATTTGTAATATAGTGAAACGATTGCTCTAAGTCATCAGTGATAACTGTCTCACTATCAAAATATCTAAACTTCATTGGTCACAGAATATCAATTGAACTTGTGTGTTGTTTGTTATAACCAAATACAAACCATAAATTAAATAGCAAACCACACCAAACCATTTAAATCCAAATATTATTTGGTAATGAAAACTGATTTCAATCGTTATAATGTTTTGTTATTTGGAAATGAAATCCTGTTAGAATACTTCATGTGGTTTGAAATTATGCCCTAATGATATCATCTAAAAGTGATCATGAAAGAACTACATTTTATGATGAGAATTAATTGAATCCTGACATGAACTGTAAAAATGTTCTGTACAACATAAGAATCAGTAAACAATTATTTCATCTAACAATCTGGCTCAAAGTAGTGCAACATTCAATAATTCAAACAAGTTTATAACTTGCCTACTAATAAAGATTAATTTGACAATTCATTTACTGGATACACATCAACATGTATTCTTTTTCATCAAATAATAGTTGAAAATTTTTATATTCATATGATAATGTTATGTACACAAGGTCTGGTTAGCGTTATTTTTTTAGCAAGCTTGTGTTTTACGGGATAGGGGTGCTAGCCTTATGCCCAACCCTCCTCCTTTACCCTGGCTTGGGACCGGCAACAACCCTAGAAGAGCTGTGGGCGGATAAAGCAAATACTGATGTTAATAAATAGACTGGACAGTGCCCTGCAACGACAAACTATGAATAATCATTTTGAAATATCAATACAAACTGCTATAAATTAATAATATAGTTAAGTCATAGCTAAGTAGTTTATACGTTGATAACATTTGCCGTAATTTTCGCATGTCAATGATACAGATATATAAGAATGTTGAGATTCTTTAGAATAGCATTATTAAATGCCGTTTAAATCAAATGACATTGAATTGTTATTTTTTACAATAACTAACGTGAATAAATACGTATTTAGAAAGTAGATAGGCAGAGTATTATAATTAATTGTTAACTGACAGTTGAGTATAGACTTGATAAAAACACTTGAATTAAGAACATTAAATTCAATAATAGCGACTAATTTTAGGTTATGATATTCATTTGACGTTTGTTGTACACTGAAAATGAATGGCTGCATTCTATCGCGTATACGATGAGATAATACTTATTCTATCCATAAAAAAATGGTTATTAGAACTTCTTTTATAATTTGTAATCGTACAACTAATTACGTCATGGTTGAATAAAGTTCAACTATAATCTTAAGTGATGCTTTTGTCATGGAAACAAATGTATGTTAAGCATAACAGATACACCTTAATAAAACATTTTTTACCTTAGTGAGATAATTTTTAAGATTTCTTAAAATGAAGAATATAAACTGACATCCGATTTTGTCAATAATCTATCTTACAGTATTTAAGAATTTTACTGGAAGTGGTACTTATTGCGTGATTAAGTTAATGTTGAAGGAAAGCAATATGAAACTAATTGTTAGAAACACTATTATTATCAATTTCCATCTACTTTTATCTTTATTAGCATTCTAGATGCTAATCTCAGTATACTTACAACTATATAATTCATATCCGCCAGGATTTAGACCTCCTGCTGTACTTAACCAAATCGAATGATTACAGCATATTTATTAGACGAATCAATAATCTCGATCTCACAGTTTTATCTTAAAAAAGATTATTGATCATTGTAATATACAAAAATATCATATTACATACAAACCACATATTACAAATTCATCATATCACTCGTATATATATATATATATATATATATATATATATATATATATATATATATATATATATATATAAAGATTCAATTCTTACTTTATTATTGGTATTTGTCATAAGCTTATCATTGTTGGGTACCAAAGAAAACCTGAGAAACAATTGACATTTGTTTCACTCTGGTATGGAGGTTGACAGCAGTGCACAGCCATAACACTACTAAGGACTGGAGGCTCGTTTAAACTGTGAGATCTCACAACAAACGCATGTTTGTCAGCACTATTACGCCTGACAAAGTTTGATGATGGGATTCACATTACAGCCAATTTATAATACAGAAGGATGAGCATTTTTGCTAGTGACCAGAAGTGTTGCATCCCAAGTTTTTTCGAACCCCAATCAGTCGAACTTTTTCATTCGAACATAGAAAGAGTCTTGAAATAGGCCACTAAGAAGAGAAGCAATATAAATTAGTTGTACTGATTTTTTGGCGATCGACAAGGCACGTATTTCGTCTCAGTAGGTATCCCATCAGTCGATGCAAGATTAGTGGCAGTGACTATGAGCAACTGTCGATTGTTTTCTGATTGTCACTGGTGCCCAATTGAAATCAACATAAACAACTGATACAACTTATGTCACATTGTATTACAAGTAAATTATAATAATGAGAAATATATTTGTAAACATTTACACTTGCAAACTATTTCATATGTTTGCAATTTACTACTCGTAACTTTACATTATGTTACTTTATTTCACCTATTCATATGATTAAGTGTTGAAATCTTAAATGATTTGGTACTTCAGTGTATTCTGGCTTCAAACGTTAGTTCTGTCATCTCTTGCGGTTTTTTTTCCGTTTTAGAAATTATTAACAAATCAACTATACAACTATACAGTTCGTTATGTCAGTATGAGCATAAGGTATTTCTGTGAAAATAATCCATCGTGTATGGAATATGCGACAATCAAGGAAATGATAGTGATTATTAAAACTTCAATTGATTCGCAAGACAGTATGAAGGTAATTTATTAAAATTATTATACCATGATACTCGTTTCATGAATTAAACCATTCTAGGTCATTTTGTTGCATATAGCTCCATTCAATCCCGATTGTTACGTAATATCCATGAAAATATTTAATATAATTTCGATTGTCTTATAAACGACACGTCGCGTTTTTAATGCGGACCTAAACTACTCATTTTCAAAATAACCATATACATGATTGTATATCCTTAATAAGTAAAGTCGAAGTTAGAAAGTATCCAGGATTGTCAGTTTTATGTCAACATAAAGCAATACAATGGACACCACACTTCAATGTAATACATTCCTCGTTATTATTTTCACATACTTAAGCGTATAACATGAAGTCCTTAGTAAGCACTAGTACTTTCTCCTTGTCAAAAATATCATACTCATTATTCCATCCCTGTCAACATATGAATATTATGGGCAAATGAATATGACGTTGTCGGTTAGTTACCTAATTTTTTGATATTGAACTATGGCTGGTAGAGTGTATTTCATTTAGCTACTATAGATTCCACTACTAACTACAATTCAACTTTACTTAAGTAATATGATGTCATTTATAAGAAACCAATTATTGACATCATTTAATGTAGAAATAATTTTATATGTAGCAATTTAAACAGTTTTTCATAAACAGATCACTACATACCGTTCTTTGTAGCTAACCGTTTGAATAAACAATACTCATCCATGCTACGTATCCTACATATCTGATCCGTCCAAAATTTAGATTATCATACATATAAATTGCTACTTCATTTATCTTCTGTAAAGCTGTAAGTACAACAAACATTTCAAGATGAAGTGAATTCATTACATAAGCTCCATCACACCCCTACTAAGTTTATTTTGATAAACAAAAATGTGATTTAATGAGAAAAATAAGCATAATGTCGTTTTGTTTACTGGTGAATAAAACTTAGACTTACCTTCTTTATTCACATGAATCTATTTTTATAAACAAATGGGGACTATGACATAATCAGGTATATAAATGTGTATTAGTTGTTCGTATCAGTCTAAAAAAGGTTTCTGAAATCAATATTAAATTGAGGTAGTTTCATGGAGATTGATATTCAGTTAAGGTTTGATTGTATTCGTCACAGATTGACGTTACTTGAGTAACAGCGACAACCAGCGAACACTGAACAGCTGTGTTGTCTTAGCATCAGGCTCCTCAATAAACATTTATCGTGAAAAATGAAAGTTCTGGGTTCAATTCCCCTGATGGGGTCAAAGGTACTTAAGCTAAAGAGTTCTATACTAGAACGGGACATCTATCCAGTTCTCCATGATTTCCACTGGTACTCAAATAACATCAATCTGTAACGAATAAAAACAACGAAATCTATAGTAATCACAAATTGATCAATGACAGTCATAATATATACTACATTATTAATAATATTGGTAGTAATAAATTTTAAAGGTACTGGAAAAAGGTGAATTATTTGGGTTGTCAAACCAAGAGGCTATTAAATGTCCTACCAGATAACGTTGCTAATAATAAATGTAAATAAGATATGAAAACGTGAGTAAGTTGAATGATGATATGATTTAATTAAAGATGATGAGAAGAATGAAAGTTCGATGGAAGAAGATCGTGTATATATAGCTTACAAAGACAGTGTAGTGTGAAAGAAATCTTTCACAAAATTGAGTAGAATATAGGTGATAACATATGCTACTCCAGAGTAACTTAGACATCTGTCATCATTCTGTCAGTTTGTTAATGGAAACAATATTTAGGATCTCGTACATGATTCATACTCATGATATCTGCTGTGAAAATTAGTACCATTCACAGTCCAATTTCTCAACATGTATTCTTTTAGTGTGAGCTCCGATGGAAGCACAATTAAATGGATAAATACAAATGGAAGTAATTAGAAGAGTTCATATATCTACTCTGCACTCCTTGAATGGGGATTTTGTACCAAATATGATAAACGGGAAGCGCTCATTAAGATGTGAAATACCTGAATTCAGTTTAGCGAAGTGATCTCTTTTTACTTACAAACCTGTATGATTATATTTTTTTATTATAATAATAATACAATTACAATTAAAGTGATAGAAAATTATCAGTAGCATTTGGAACTGTAAACACAAATGAAGAAAGAATGCCATAGAAACTTAGTAGAAAATATTTAATTAGATTATTTAAATGATAAGATAAACAAAGTGCATTAAATGTGAAGGGCATTTTATGAAAATGAACTAAGTTCAGGTAGCGGATGGAAACAAGATTTAGTCAGTTGATGATTAAAGTAGCACACACAGAAAGGGAACGAAAAAAATACTACTAATTATGTCTAACAAAGTTGTTACAATTAGAGGTTACGTATATTTCAAAGATGTATCATGTGGACATGGAGCCTAGCGAGGTCATAAATGTAAATTAAAAAACTTCGAAACCTATCGATGAATTCGCTTGTCATTGTGGAAAAATGTACTTGTGAAAGACTGAGAAATTAGCAACTTCAAGAATTAACCACCATATTCCTCCTAACCTTAGTTTGAATGGCAGTAAATTTTTTACAAGTAAAATATGTGGTTATTTAATCGGAAGCGGACATATTTTAAACATCATAATTTGGAGGATTACGCAATCGCTAGATTTTAAAATACACCGTTTTGTTTTATAAGTCGTATGTATGATATCACTTATTCCTCCCTACCATATGACTGATTTGCAGAAACGTAAATTCCATTTGATCTTAATCACTATTGTGAGAAATCGGCTTAGCCTCGTATACTGTTTACCGTTTCCACTTTCACTCGATGTTCCGCTACCAACTACTTATGGATGACCCTATGAGTAATATCCACCACACTATCTTAGAAGCAACTGATGGTATCTTATTGTTTTTTATGAGTGTCTCATTTTTTTTGTAAATTATTTTTATTTCGACATCAACGGCTATGGCATGTACCACTTTGACTACAATAATAATAATAATAACAATAATAATAATAATAACGTACTAGTAATAATGATTTTAACTATAGGCGGTTCGAAATGATGGAAAATCTACCAGGAATACACTGACTTTAGTTTACTTGCAAATCTCTTTTTCATCTAATAACAGCATTTTTGTGTACTTTTTGTTACCCTGTTTTGATCCATTGCAATAATAATATTTGATCCGTATATAAATGCTATTATGAATGAAGTTTTCAACAAAAGATCACTTCCTTAAATTAAAGTCTTGTTTTTCTCATAAATTAATCGAATTGAATTGACGTACCCTTATGATAATAGGTATTAAGTTTGGTTGTATGTATTCGTCATAGATTGATGTTAATTACATACTAGGATTAAACAGCTGATCAGTGCTTCCTGGTTTTCACAAGTAGCCAACCACTATTACTCTGTGATGAATACAAACAAATTGAAAATTAATAAAAAATGAATATTTCAATAATTGACAGTGTACTATAGCAATGTTCACATTTACTACAGTTTATTTTGTAATTGGGTATTGTAAAGATTGTTGAATGTTAATTTGATATCACGAAATGGTCTGAATCAGACAAACATTGATTACCTTAAAGGACTGGACAGCTCTATCGTCTTAGTATGTGACTCTTCAGCAGTGTACATTCGCGACCCTATTGAGGATCAAACCCAGGATTCTTTGGCTCAGCAGCCAATGCCTTATCATTGCACCACTGAGTCGGCTCCAAACAAATGATATTTCATTTTATTTCATAACGCTATAATAATTTTTCAAAATTATGTTTTCTTCAAAATCCAGTAAATCCTTCTGCATTATTAAAGGGTAATTTAGCAATAGTCGGAACTAAAGAACAAAATGGCATTAGAAGTAAAGCCATCAGAAAAGTTCGCTAAACCTAAATAAGAATTTCAGATGACTTACAAGAAAATTCAATTATAGGAAACTTACCATTGCAACTAGTTACCTACAAAGAAAGTTTAATGATTGAATATATTTTCTGTAATGGCATGTATGACGGAAATATGTAGGTAACATTGTATATCTATAAGTATTAATCAAATGCAGATCATCAAACAAATTTGTATTATTCACATTTTCAACGTTTACTTTATAAATGATTCTACTTCACTTGATTGAATTCGTCACAGATTGATGTTGGTAGGAGACCACTGAAAATCAGGTAACATTGGACAACTTTTTCATCCTACTATAGGACTCGCGCCAGTGTTCACTGTAGATTTCGTCCAAGGGGTTTCAGGTTGGCGAACACCTAACCCTCTGAACAACTAGGTTAGTATATAATGGAAGAATTCCCAATTCTATCAATGATACCCTACCAACATCAATCTGTAATGAATTTAATCAACTAGAACTTAATACCAATTTCCACAAATCATCTCAATTCGTTTCTATTGCAATTAACTTTATTTGGAATAAATTGAAATAAGTTACATAATCTACTATTTTAAAACTTTTATATTTTTTTCTGTTTTGTTGACAAAATCGATTGTAGTTTAAGCTATCAATATCTGGATTTCAACTAATCTAATTGAAAAATGTTATAATGTTAAATAGTTATTAATTCATTTAAACAAATTTATCATCTTACCAATAACATTAAATTTCTTGTTCTTCAAATTGATAAAAATCATAATTTTGAATATTAAAATTATAGAAAATAATATTCAATAGATGTATATTTGGATCCAATCTTCTTCCTTGATTAACCTTATAGCAAGTAATGATTAATTATTCTACATGATTCAATAGTTCATGATAGACTCACCTTCAATTTACTATCATTTCTATTAACTGATATCATATTATAAATTTGGTGTAATCATTTTATCAGGCATTTGACCTGATCATTAATTATATTTTATTTCTTTTACATTCTTTAATCTATAATTATTACTATTATAATGAATATTATATATCAGTTGACCTATAACAATGATCTCGTTCATACTACATACTGTTCATTAGAACGATAAAAAGTTGATATTCTGTATATCATAAAGAATTAATTGTGGCTTGAATGAACTTATCTTATTATATTGATGAGTAAAAATATAGTAATAGGTAAATCTATGTATATTAACAGGTACATAGTGATAAAAGTTTGCAATCATATTAATTAAATTAGAAGGCTGCAATGTGTATTTCGACAGTTGTTCCCAAATGTCTGCCAGTACAACATAATATATTAATTAATGCGGTTTTCTGGTAATTGAAGAAACTTTGAAATGAATACTAAAGGTTTGATAAACGACAAGGAATTAAATATACAATATTACTGATGATGGAATTCGTTAATGTAAATGAATATATCTGACTTGTGATTTTGATGAAAAGACCAAATATGTTATGATTAGGATTTGTAGGTTACAGGTAAATAGTAGCTGATGATGAATTAGATAGTTTGGTCAATATAATTGTGACATTGAATAATTGCAATTTATCAATAATTTTACAATGATAACAGAACTAAGAATACAAGGGTAATACGATCAATTTATTAACCGATAGACGTACATACATACGGAATGTACAACATCAACTAGGGAATACAATAAAAAGCATGTTATTTTAGCACAAACAAAATATAACCAAAATGTGTATCAACAAGCATATCTACAAAAAGGGCACATAAATAATGTTAATTTTCTATGATTACACATATAAGCGAATAATATTGTCTTCGATTAGGTCGTCTTCAGGTTCTAATGTAATTAATTTTTGCAGCAATATTTATACGTAAATCAATTAAGGCAATTTGTGAGTCAGTGATGACAATAAATTAGATGTAAAGTACAAACTGATAGTAAGATGGCTGGTGGACTAATAGGAATGATAATGGAGTTAATAACAGCATGGAAATCTATTTTAACATAAGATAAATACGAGTAAGTTGTATAAACATTTTAACATTAAAGTAGGTCGCGATTTCGGTAATTAAGGGTGTCAAAACAATGATAAATAATAACAACAGTAATAATAATTATGACAAAATGGTTGTTCAAAACTAGGTGTGGTAATAATTATGTCAAATATATGGAGAATGGAGAACAGGTATGAAAAGTTGGAGTAAGAACAAGCAAACAGCAAAGGGTGTAAAGAATTAGCCAAGATATTTATTAGGCCTTACATGACTATGGAAGGGATAGGGGTATGAAATATTACATTTAAACACAAAGTGTTGGGTTGTTAGCTCAAATCCCTATAACTTTTACTATATTTAGGAAATGAGATCGAATCGCATCTAGAAACTTTGACGGTACGCGACATACAACTCTGAATGCTTTAATTCAATCTACTGCATGTTCACTATCTATCATGTGTGACAAAATAGAACTGTCGATGGATATCCTCTGACTCTTTCAGAAGCAAGATGTTAAACGCTCGGTGACCCGTTTCTTTGTCTATTCCTACTGATAGTTGCATTTGATCTAAAAATCTGCTATTACTTACTTGCTTACTCCCGCTGCCCCTTCATAGTGGAGCAAAGGCCGCTCACCAGTATTCTCCACTGAACTCTGTCCTAAGCAATCCTTTACAGCTGTTTCCAGTTGATGTTCATCCTTTTGATATCTGCTTCCGATTCTCGACTAAGTATGTTCTTTGGCCCTCCTCTTTTCTGTTTTTCAACAGGATTCCCAGTTAATGCTTACATCATGATGCATAAAAACTGTAAAAAACTACAATAATTCACTTTACTATCTTTTTTATTATTTTCATTTCTTCACCATAGTTGTTCAGATTACTCCAGGCCATTGATAATCTTGGTCATTTTTTACCATCTGAAAATGTTACTTCAGTAGTACAGAAAATTTTAAATGATCATCATTTAATGTCCAATGATAATTTACGTTTGTATACTGGACTAATACTCAGCCATTTTCAATGTGAACCAAAGATTGATGTGAGTTTATTAACATTTTATTACTTCTTTATTTAAATTTCCAGTCTTTAATATATTTAAGTTATTTCTAATAGTATAAACAAATGACTGAATGTCTTTCTTTAGAGTAGATTCTATAAAAGATAACTTGAAGAAAACACTGGATCTAGGCACTCATCATAGATACGTATCTGCAGACTTTGAAAAAACGTATGCTATCATGCGGATTTGACCCCATATCACCCAGTTTTACAGTCCGCGAATCTTGCTACTGAGCTATGTACCCAGCTACTGACCCCCTGTAGAAATGAGGTGTGTACATTGGTAGATCACTACTGTGCAGTGATCAATTTAATGTTCATGAAGTCCTTTGTAGTGCTGATCAATTTCTGTTAATCGACTTGTAATATGGCTACTAGTTTAGGTGACTTGATATCACTGAAAGTATCAAGGATTTCATGAACACCAAGTTGGTCGCTACACAGTGATTAACCAAAGTGGATTCGGTGTTAAATAAAATGATAATTAGTTCTGTAATTTTTTGTCTTTCATTGTTATAATGTAGCAATAAATCAAAACTGTTCAGATTCATGTAATTAAAGATATTAAGTTCTGTTTGAATATGAGTGTAATTAAAAATTCTTTCATATCCATAAATATGATTTTACATACGAAGTAGTAAAAGCCAGTTAACTGTTCTGATGACAAGTGATTCTAAATTAATCGTTTTAGAAAATGTTGAATTTTAATTTGACATCATAAATTGGTTTGAGTGAGATAACCACTGAAAACCAGAAACTGGCATTGAATAGCTGTTTCTTCCAGCCGGTTTTAAGTTTAATACCAAACATATGAGTGGCTATAACTACAAGGTATTAGAAACTAAACATTGTTGGCTTGCTTGAGAAATCCAATGAGAGTGAAGGTGGTGATTTTAGCGTCATACACATACTAGAATTAGTATTGCTTTCACTGAATGGTTTGACTTTTAATGATGACGCTATTATTAGTAAACTATAATTTCACTTCTATTTTGCACTATTTTTTACGATGTCTACTTGTGTTTACTAACTATAAATGGTTGCATCTGAAACAACAGACATAAGCAATGGAGTTATTTTGGGTTTCAATTGAAACCGACAAAAATCGATTGAATCGGAAGTTTCTAAATTGCTTCCAGGTTTACACTGAAATAAATGCTCATGTTAATTGTTTTTTGGTTGATGCAGTTACCTGTTAACCTGGCTTCAGCTCTTGTAAAGATGAGTGAAGTCTCAGGAATCAGTGGTATTAACATCTCTAAAGTGTATTTTCGGAAAAAATGTTGAGATTCATTTTTACAGTTTGGAGTTATAAAGAGAATAGTTGAAATTAGTGAAACATCGATTAGATGGAAAGAAATTAAAAAGGAAGAGGTACAACGACGTAATGCATTAGTGTTTGTCACTTTGATCCAACTATTAAGTTTTCAAGTTCTGTGAAAGAGCTTTCATTAGGTTTAAGATAAAATGATTACAATATTATTCCTTATTGTTCAAATAAAAGTTTTTTCGGGGATAACTGTCTATACAGATGATTAGCAAAGTTACCGGACTCTACGAAGACTTGGTTATGGTCAATGTGTCGTTATCCAGTATAAGCATTTTATGGATCTAACCACCCAAAACATCTTAGTTAATTGATCGCGTTTACAAGAGTTCTTAATACCTAATCAAGCTTTCAGAAATAATATTGTTTGGAGCCATTTTGATGGGTTCTGATGCAGAATATATTGTGACTCCTAAATGAATTAATCTATTTAAAAACTGATTAAGTTCACTAATCACGTTAAAATATCGTATTCAAATAAATATTTTTAATTAAAGTGACAATATAAGGTTTTTTATTAATGAATATCGTTGAAAGTTATGGAAATCGTTAGATTTGTACTTGACATAACAAATTGATATGAGTCAGACTACCATTGCAAATCGCTAAGCATTGAACAGGTGTTTCATCCTAATTTTTAAGTTGTAACCAGTGCTCACCAACACTACCTCCACCAATTAGAGCCTAGGAATTTCAGACTTCAGTGCACAGGCTTAAAAGTTAGAATATTAGTTCAGTATTCATAGGTATTTTTAACTTTGATACATTCACGATGCTACTGGGAAGCACTATCCATTTTTACTGGTGTATAACTGCTCAACATTTGACAGTTGAACTCCACTAGTCATGTTTTTTTTTAACCAAAACTCAAGGAACTGTCTTCTAAAATAAGTCATTGGTGAGTTGATATTAACTCTCAATATGTATTGAACAAATTTCTAAATTTTAACTTGACATGACAATCAAATGTAAAAGAAGTGAAAGTTTGTTTCGCGATTTCGTGGTGGAGTTGCGAATGGACACTAGCTAGGTGAACCATACCAAGATAAAACAACTATCCAGTGCCAAATCCATGTTACTAATGATCTATTATTACTGATTGTTCATAGATATAAAATGTATTAGATATCACATAAGACACTGTTAACTTATTATATTACTTTAAATTTATTTATCCGAGAAAAAAACAAGTACTCTTCAATACAGTACATTCTGATAAAGCTTCAGTTGTCTAATGTTTATTCGAGTTTTAATTTGGTATCACGAACTGGTTTGAATCAGACAACCATTGTTGACAAGGGAGCGCATGACAGCTGTCATTTCGTAGTATAGGACTCTTCGGCATTGCGCATTCACGACCTCATCAGCGATCAAACGCGAAACCATCAGGTTTCTCTGCGAACGCTTACTCATCACACCATTGATATTAAATTAATATCCAACAATCTCCAAGACACCCATTTACAATCGATATCAACTCACTAGTGACTGACTTCCAGAAGTAATTCCTGTGGTTCTAATGAGAAGAGGTGACCAGCTGACTCAGTGGTTCAAGGGTTAAGCATTTATCACAAAGTCAAATGGTTACTGGTCAGATCCCTGGTGAGATCATGGATGCCCACTGTTGATGAGTCACATACTTAGATGAAAAAGCTATCCAGTACTTCCTGATGATCAGTGTTTGTTCATTTCAGACCAATTCATGATATCAAACTAATATTCTAACTATTTTCCTCACTAAGAACACTTTAATATCTATAGTCTTACTGAATTCACTTACATGAAATACGTATATTTCAACTACAAATAAACTACAGCTTATATTGTTTTTATACATTCTATAGTTATTATCTTTCATAATTTTACATTGATATTAGTTTCAAAAGTCTTCGTGATAAAATATTAAGCATGTTAATTAATTTCATTAATGATTAGTATAAGTGTTTCTAAGTTATAAGAATAGGCAATGTAAATCTATGAATTCATCTTATTCTACTATTATTGTCATCGTTCTTTTATCAATCCCATTCACAATATTATGAAAAACTGCCTGAATGTTGCTAAGATATACAATTATGTATATAAAATATACTTTTTTTTTAAAAAAAAAACAAGCAAATATTTAAAAGATGCAAAAATAAAACAATAAAAGAGAAAAACAATTTTAGTAGTTCAGTCATTTTTTAATAATCATTTTATGGTTTTTTCTCTTCTTTTTATCACGAAAAACAAACAAACAAACAAATAACAACATTCATTGCATAGGAACTTGTTTGGAATGTTTTATCAAATATTAATGAATCATATCGACTACGAATTATAATGTTTAATTCATATAGTCAATGTTTAACTGATGAAAAAATGAAGAAGATATTAGTAATTCTGAGGGAATCACTTGATAAACAAGTAAGTTATGTATATCTATAGAAAATTTTTTTGAAATTTTTTAAAATTTCAATAAATTACAGTCTTCAGTGATAAGAATAGTAGGTCTGGTGATTTGTATTAATCCTTGCATTAGTTTTATCAGTGTAAATTCGGCTTTTCCTTGAAGGGATTCATCAATGGAGCTGACACCACCTGTTCAGGTAGGGCGTTCCAGTCGTTAACTACTCGATATGAGAAATGGATTCTCACTCTAAGTTTGTTTGGTCTTGATTTCCGAACCTTTTTGACGTGGTCTCTAAGACAGTTAATTCTAGAGGAAGCAAAAAGATAAGATAAATTAACACCTAAGTCATTATTTAATGTACTGAATGCCAATATATGATCACATGTTCAACGATAAGATGAAGGGAAACGATCTATCCGTTTCATACGCTTATTTTACAGGAAATTTGAAAAACCTGTTACTAGCCTAGAAGCTACCCGTTGAACCCGCTAGTGTCTTGACATCCTTAATAGGATAGGGACCTGCTGCTTGAATACAGTATTCAAGATAAAGTCTCACGTACATGGGATATACAATCCGGAACATATCTTTATCAAAACATTTGAATGCTCTATGAAGTGACCATAACACTCGAAACACTTTAGCTGCCGCTGCGTTGCAGTATGCAGTTGTTTTCAAGTCATGACTTATAATTGCACCTAAATCCTTACATTCTTTTACTTGTGGAAGTGGTGTATTACTCTAGGTGTATTGGTAGCCATTACCGTGGCCAATGTGCATTAGTGTACACTTACTGCATTTGATTTCCAACCTCAAACTTTGAAATTCGTTTGAGTCAGATTGAAAATCAAGCTGATTAGTGATGCTACATACTGATTTCCGAATCTTCATGTCATCAGCAAATAACAATGTCGATGATTTCAGCTGAAGTGGTAATTCGTTAACGTAAAGCAAGAATATGAGAGAGTCCAGGTTGGTACTTTGGGGGGACTCCGCTTAACACAGACTTCCATGAAGATGGTGATTAGTTAACCTGAACTCTCGGTCTCCGCTCGTATAGAAAATTCTTTATTCAACTTTCAAATTGGCCCTATTATCCCGAAGTGTGGTAGTTTCCATATAAAGCCGACATGGGATACTTTGTCAAATGGCTTACTGAAGTCAATGAATATTACATCCAGAGACAGTCCTTTATCAACAGTTTCTGCCTAGTCCTCCCTCGTAGTCAACAAGTTAGTAAGACAAAAAGGCACCTACGTTTATTTATTGCCTTTATTTCTTTTTGAAATCTATTACAGATCAAAAATAAATTACAAATGTAGTTTAAATGTATTTGTTGGGTATCACACAATGCCTATCTCTACAAAACACCTTAATTTAACTACAACAATCAGGTAACTAGTGGCTAACAACTGGGTGTTCCTAAGGTTTAAGAGTTCAGATCCGTCGGTAATAAGACTGTGGTCATCAATGATATTGACTGATTGTCATGTTATATCATAATTTCATGGGAGTTGAAATTCTATTATTGGACTCCCATCTAGTGATGCATAGTATTAGGGATTCACTGTATGATTTAAAAGCCTTAGGTTTAGTTTACTGGTGGAAACGATAATGTGCACTGCTAAAGGGACATTTACTAGAACAAAACAGTCTTCCAGTATTTCGTGACTCTCACTGGTATCTAACAAACAATAATCTGTGACGAATACAAGGAAAAATAAACTTAACACCTATCGCCACATAACCACCTTTAATTAATTTCACAAATATATTGATAGTGGAAATATGTTTTGTTTGAATGTTTGTAAAGTGTTGATTATGTCATAGATTCAATGCTTTCTTTACGTAAAGTCTGTTTACTAAAAGTACTTAGGCAAAAAACAAATCACACAATCTGTAAAAACGATGGACGTAGGGAGTGTTTTATTGTTCTTTTTTACTTTTCTTCCCAACTATAAATGTCATTATTATTTTTTCGCAAACAGTTTTGTATATTACTTGAATGTATTTAAATCTTTCCGTTGATTTACGTTGTAGTGAAATTGACCAGTCTTTATTGCTATTCGTACATCTTGAGTGATGTTTGTTATATGTCGTGCTGTTAATATTCATAGTAGGATTCATCGTAAGGTAAATATATATATATAAAGTGTTTAGCTAAACTATACTTAAAAGTTAATCAACTTCAAAAGAGTGAGTACTGACTTGTTATAGTATCATCAACATATTAACTTTCGATTGTAAAATGGTGTACAAACTTTTGTTATATCTTAAGATTTAGGTTTACGGTTAGAATTCGTTATGATTATGTTATGCATCAAACTATATATGTATGTTAACTATTGCTTTGAACTAATCTTAATTATTTCTGTTAAGCAGATACTGTTTACTTTGAAAACTTTTATATTTATGTAGAACAACATTAGTAAGTGAGGTCATACAACACATTTTCCATGTTTACTCAGCATATTATGCTTCCCCCTTGCTACTTCAAGTAGATTGACATTGAACAAATCAGAAGTTAACATAATCGAATGTATTATTCACAGTAACCTTACACTAAATAAGCATTACTTTAAGGTAAATACGATGGAGAACATCACTTTTTCAATGCCTTGAAACAGCGGATAAAAGTAGCTCATAAAAAATATATACAAATAGTAAATTTTAAGTACAGTATTAACAACTTTTTCTAATCCTTTTAATTAATAAAATTAAGTCGCTTATGAAGTTCATCACAGTTCAGTTTGTTATTCCTGTAAGGTGATGAAATCAATGATTTTATGAAGAAGATTATTTGTCTTATAATAATATTTAGTTAGACAGTAACTATAATTTATATTTAGTTTTATTGCCATTTGGTAATAGGCGTTTGTTTCGATAATTAAATATGGCTCATCAAATAAAATCATCTCCATCGAAAGCATGAATAAAACAAGATTAGAACAAGAATCGTGTTCATTATTACGTAAAATTTTTATTGTGTTTGTAAGAAAGAGCGGACGAAAGGCTTATCGTAATTAGTCTTCACTTCAAATTACCTGAAAATTCACCAGACTATTCATCAGTCACATTAATCCATTTATTTATCATCATTTCTGTAGTTTAACAGCAAAGATACCACTACAAATCTATGATTCATTTATTTTCCATCACCCAAAATCCATCACACTGAATTGAACAAACTCGTTCTTTACGTTCTGCTAGATCTCCAGTTCAATTATCCTTTCGTACTGTCGTTTGTTTCACTCCATTCCACTGAATTATACAGTTTTGTTAATCTTGTGAATTCAGTGTCGTCGTGCTAATGTGGCATGACAACTTGGACCCAGGCGTATATGTGTAGAATTTTATATTGTACATGATTGAACATATATTTATACTCTGTAGTATAATTGTTCTTATTCGATATATTATTGATTTGTGAATCTTGTTTTCAGATTGACTTAAATGTGGTTAATGAATTGTAATGATGATTAGTTCATTTGTAAACTACTGAGCTCTGGTATACTGAGTATCGAATCAGCTCCTTCCTATTTTGTGGTTTATACATGTTCATACTATTTGGACAAATAGTCAACTAAGCATACAACTGACATATTAGGCTGATTAGACATGGAAGAAAAATAAAGTAATTTAAAAGCTAATGATGCAACGGGAAAATAATTTGCGATATTTATATTCAGGTGCATAAATGGAAGTTATTGTGATAATGTACACTTCTCTGAGCTGGATGGTTTGATTGTGAGGTTTTCTTTGTCTTTTTGGACAAAACTTCAGCGTTTACTTTACGTGCAAAATTTTATTGTTTCATAATTATTTACCCGATGTGTTTTGATGACCTGGTATTCAAGCCGTTATTTTTATTTATCTGTTTGCTACAGTTCGTTATGTTCACTTAACTTCAAATCGTGTAGTTTATTGATTACTTTTTTATGTTGGTAGAATGAGTCTATGTTGATATGTTTATTGGCTGTGAATTGATTTGAATGTCATATTTTAAACACTTCTGTTATTTTTGAAATTATCCTGATTTGGAAACCTGACGTTTTCCCAAACAAATTAGTGTTTGTGGTTGGTGACAAGCATTATTATAATTGATAGCATACAGCTTCTTCAGGCAGCTAACTTGTATCTAAGTATCGGCAGGTAACAACTGCTACCATTTTCTGCCTATATAATGTTTCTTTGCAGCTGGCACAATTTATTTTATACAAAATACTGAATTCGTTCTCCTATGGTATTGGAGTTTCTGTTTGTACTGTTTATTAGAATCCAACAGTGTCAAAATCGTCAATTATTTTACGTGATTTTATTTAAGAATAGAATGTAACTTAGAACGCTAAATGATTTCGAAATGTATGAAGTTTGCCAAATTTTTTTGTTCCACATCACGGATTGACTTTATTTAGGTACTAGTAAGTACTGAACATCAGTTGTAATAAGATTAAGACTTAGTAAAAGAGTTTAAGATATCGTTAATGATGACATTAGCATATATACTTTATAGGTATATTAGAAAGTAACAGAATATATATTTCTAAAGCCTGGTTCAAGGTTCATTCCACCCTAACATTTTAAATAGATTTGAAGCTGTACTGCACCAAATCAATTAACTAAACACACATGACAACGAATTAACTTTTTAAGCATATCATATCTAACTAGGAATCTCAGATCAATACTGTCGGCTTTTTAATGATACTCGACTGAGATTAGTCATTGTTAAATACATCAGAGATTGTTCACTATTGAAAACTGAAATATCTACTAAAATATTTATATCGTTTACTTTAATTAAAACATCTCCATGACTTTAGAAGTCAGTAGTATAGTTTTAATAATTTTAGTGTAGATACTATCATTAATCATCACAGAATCATACAAACGACATTATGAACTTGATATTATGTACAATATGGCTGATTATGACATAAGGTAATAACAACATTGATAGATATCATTACCGATAAACTCAGACACTAAGGCTGTTGTTTCTTGCCTACAAGTCTGTCCCGAGATTCCTAGTCCTCAAACTAGATAAAAGAATACAGCAGAACTATATTTTGCTCATTTCTTTATACACTTAAGAAAACTCGACCACACAGATGGCCAGTAAGATGAAAAACATATTTACAAAAGAAGGACAATAATGACTAAGAGCTGAGAGAACAGATGTATAGTTAATTAGTTGTTTTTGCAGAATGGAGAATAATTTGTTAACATTTCATGGGTTTAGTGGAAGATTATGGGGAGAGGAAAATAACAATAATAAAAATGAAATAACCGAATAAATGTACTTAAAATAAATGGAATATCCTTTTAAATGCCCGTTCCGAAAGTTATAATTAGAATGTATTTGAATTTTCTGGTTGATTTGTCATGGAATGAAATTGAGCAGTCTCCGTTGCCATATATGCATCCTGGGTGATTTACCTCTTTACAGTTCCAAAAGTTAATTATCATTTTTGAATCACCCAATAAAAAAACTATATGTTGCATAAAAAAAACGTTTTTTAAATAGATGAAAACTATAATAAAATGTTTTTAAGTTGAATCGTGACTGGGAAGCGGAATTCAGGACGCGCATTTTTCCCATTTGAAACTCATTGACTGGATGTATCTTCTAACGAGTTTTAGTCCATGACTTATCAATGAGAAGAGACAAGATCAACCTAATTATAGTAAAATGTTTTTCTCTACTATTTTTTCTAATCCATCTTATAAATAAGATGTTAAACTTATCTTCATACATTTGAAACTAACTAAAGCCAGCATATTAATGAATATGGCAACACTTAAGTACAATCCATTGTGATTTCTCAATACAGATTAACAAAATCGAATAGAAGAAAAACAAATTGAAGTGTACAATGAAATAGTTCACTTGTCAATTTATAGGAAATTTCAAACTTCAATGCTGAAATAATCTATTCCCATTTGGGTAGTATACAGAAGAAATATTTCTTTTCAATTGGTTTTTCATTAAACCTCTATAATAAACACTTTGATACAATCACAATAAAATTAATATTAACCAACTATTGCTATAGTTGGTAATATTATTGTTGCATATATTTTAAAGTGTTTATGAAAATGATTATGAATGATTGCAGAACCAACTAAAACATGAGAGTGGATGAAATGATTACAAATATTCAAAAGTATAAATTAATAAGTGAATGAATTAGAAGATGGACAACTATGTAACATCTATTCAATGAATTGACAATTCTATGATAATGTCGCTTTTATGTAAATATAACAAAGTAACACAAACTGAAAAGTTGAGAAATGAAAAATGCAGTTAACAATTCTGTCAATAATAATAATAATAATGTAATAATGATAAGGAAGTGGTTTTGTGGAGATACGTATTGAGTTTAGTTGTTTCAACTCGTCATAAATCGATGTTGATTGAGTACTATTAAAAACTAGGTAACACTAGTCAGTTGCCTTCAATTAGATTAAACAAATTGATTTCACTAAAATCATTTATCTAAGCCATCATCTGATTGTATCAAACATTATGTAATAAATAGAAATGAATAACAGCTAATTAGAATATTTGTACTTCTATCAGATGATTTATTTGAACCACTTATACATTAGTCTTCAACTTTATTAAATAATGAAATTTAAACAAACATAACTGTGTAAATATTATCTAATCAAATATCCACGATATTCCTTGATAATAAATAAAGAATAATCAGAACCTGTAAGATAGGCTTTTTTTTCCTCTTCTGCTTACAGGTACCGTGAAATGTAACTTATTACTATATGCAATATCCTAAATATCCATTTTATTTCATCTAAAAATAACTTAAAACATTTATTATTTAAATTGGATTGTGACCGGCAAGTGGAATCCAGGACGCTCGTTTCGTCCCCTTTGGGACTCGTCTGCTAGATGTACCTGTATCTCAATATTGATGTTCACAAATTCATCCCAATACCAAAAGGCTCATTGCACAAGTGTGATTGTCTAAACTCATTAGTCTAATGGTGAACGCGGTGGCGTTTGACACGAAGCGGATTGAATTCTATTCCTAGTGTGAACATCAATATTCGGATGCAGGTACATGCAGCCGACGAGTCCCAAATAGGATGAAATGCGCGTCCTGTATTCTATTCGCCAGTCACAATCCAACTTAAGTATTACTTATAAATAATTGCTATATCGAGACAATCCTCTCAGAATGCACATATAGCAACAGAGACTGATCAGCTTTAGTCTATAACAAATCAATGGGAATATACAAATTCATCCTTAAAACATTTATATATTTCTATCAATAAACAACTGAAACACATTGATTGGATGAAATGACATGGAACAAAATATACATTAGATTGATTTAAACTGAAAAATAATTATAGTATCAGAAACAAATTATCAAAAACGCATAGTTTGCATTTTATCAATATAACTTTATAGATTTTTCAGTAAAAACAACAGCAACGACTAAGTTTACATTATTATACATTATTTAAGTTTTTTACAACTTTTTTTCTGATATTACAACTATCCCTCAGTTTAAACCTCTAAGATGTTTACACTGACTAACCATTAAATAGCGACTAATGTTACGTTTGTAAAATTCTTTTACATAGTGATGATCAATATTTACCGACCAATTTTTAATTTAGTTACTAGTCCAAGGAAAGTTATACCGCAGGCCCTATAATGCGAAGACAGGTGATTAAGGTTCAATCATTTGATACTACAAATAATTAGACGAACATGATATTTATCAGTTCTCACTGATTAACAAGCGCGAACTTTGAATGTATTATCCACAATTTTGTTATGAACACAAAATAAACACCCGATACATAAGTGTAAGCAAATGAAACTTCTTTCAATCATGTTTTCCATGAACCTGTAAACTAAGGAGTATGAAATCAAAGAAATAAGTCCTTAGGATAAAATTAATGTTATCTAAAGATTGTTTACACTAGTCAAAATGATATATGTTAGCAAACTGACTTAGTGAATAAGCGTAGTGATATTAAAGTAGTAGTAGTAAACTTGACAAAACTTGAAATTAAATCTACACAGTTACATTTAAAAAAAAAAAAGAAATACTACTATGATCTGTAATGTAAATGTATTACATTATTCTGTTATCAAGTGGTTCCTGTATTTGATTACATATACAACTAAACAAAGATAGTACTGTTGGGTCAAATATAACACTTCTTACAACTTATTTCCTATGTGAACGAATTATTATGACACTTATCGCATCGAATACATAGAATTAAAATCATTTATTAGTTTGAAGAACACTTTTTAAAGATATAAAGAAGAAATAATTGAAATTACAATACGTGGGTGGTGTCATTTATATGTGGAAATCTAATAAGATACTAAAGAACCCAAGATGCACTGGACAGTTATATCATCCTTTAGTGCAACTTACCAGTAGTGTGCAACAATTATTACAACCGTAATTGGACTCGACACCTTCAAATACCAAAGCTAATGAATTAAGTTTTGATTCCTATGTTGTTATCTCATTGTCAACGCCTTCAACCAAAATTATTTGTATGGATAATCGTAAAGACTGTTTTATCTTTGTATACCGTACATAATTTTGTTTTAATTTTGTAATTTTACAGCATATTCAAGAGTTTTTTTTTAATTTTACACTATTATCTCATTCGAATATTGGTTTATTACAAATAATGAAATTTGTTGTTTATTTTGTATTTAGTCAAAAATCTGGTAAATCTACTACATTTTATTCATCCTGGAAGATTTCCAGTTCAAATGAGATTCTATTTGAGTGTTGTGGAAATTGTTGACTGTTAATTTGATACCACGATTTGGTTTGAGTTCGACGATCAGTGATAATTAGAAAGCACTGAAAACGTGTTTCGTCCTAGCATGCCACCCTCCAACAGTGCGCATTCTAGTTATCTTCACTGCTTATACATTTTCATATTTCATTAAAGCAATTGAATAGCTGTTGTTCAGATATTTTTCTAAGGTACTATTTTGACTGAATAAATCACTAGTATTGAGAAATGTAACCACTTGATGCTGAATTAGAAATGAACACTCAGAATATGATAGAAGCAGCAGTTTCCACATTTACCTGTCCAGTTATGAAATTTTAAAATGAATAATTTAGTTCTAAACTCACTTTTATATTTACACTGTTATTTCACTTCACTGTGCTAGCTTGTTCGAAACACATATCAACTTCTAGGAAACATTAGCAGTTCAGTATTAATTTTATAAAATGGCAAATACATTTTTTACAGTTATCTGCATTGAAGTACTTACCAGATCAACAGTAAACCGAGAACATTCTTAGGAATCTATGTCTGAAAATCAACACTGTCTTAACAAACTCTGTCTTCTTTTAAAAGTAGACATAATGTATATATATTCAGGAAACACTCAAAATTGCAAACAAACAATCAACACCAGTATTATTACATTTTGTTATATCAATCACTATCAAACACTTTCAACGTGACCTACGTGTAGCAAAAGACAAGCTTTTAATTTACATTCACGTAATTATTCGAATGTTGTTACACCAGAAATGATTTTCTTTTAAAATTAATCAAATAAATGCATAATTAACCGTTTTAATTTTCTTTTAATTAGGCGATAATTTCTTCTTTTAACTTTACAAACATGATGTTATCCTCTCTTATTTCTTGACTGTATTCACAATCATCTAATCTTTATTTGTAACATGTCAAATTTGACTACTATTTCAAGAATATCTTCTATCACTGTACTAATTATTTTGACTTCTTTCTGATCATTCATTTCAACCTCAACGGTTAAAGTATGTCAAATGTTTAATTTTATCTAACTCTTCTTTATTAATTTTAATCTATTTGAAACCATAAACTGTTGAAGTCATCCTGTACTGTAGATGTTGTTCTTCTTGTGTTGTTTGAATTTATAAAAGAAAGGATAGATTAGCATGAAATTTCTAAAAAAAAACTAAGCGTCTCAAAACGAATGACTTCGTTTTCACAATATTTCAACCAACTATATTTACCAAGTTACTAGTGATCTTTATTTTCTATTAGTTTGTTAGTAACCATGTCGATAAATGATAAAATGAATTATTCACATTGTCAAATGAAATGCGATTGCGAAAAAAAAATATTCATTTATGTTTTCTCTTTTCATGTTAAGTAGAAACAAATTACGCAATAATTACATCATACGTAAAATGGTATCGTTTTTAAATACTAATTTAAGTTTTGTTTATATTATTATCCATTACTTTCAGATTCGTTCATATATACTAAGTAGGCTAGTCAGTTTATTGAAAACACAAGATCCTTCTAAATTACTTTCATATTTAACACTTCAAAAATATGAAAGTGAAATTATTCAATTAAATCGGAATATTGGATTATTCAGTAGAATTAGCAATTCTGGTTATTATGAATGGCTTCAAAGAACAAGTTATGTAAGTTTTTCTAACTTATTATTTCCGATCTGATTTTATGTATTTGATTGTATGCAAACAGACAATTTAATAAGTTAAATTATTCTATATTTAAATGATATTTTAACCTTTGAGCTAAAGTACTCTTGAATTGATTCCACCTCCTGTTGCTAAGCATATACACTTTAATAAAACTAACTTACATTACAGCAACGCATACTATTCATTTCAATCAACTTATCTGATATATAATAATATAATGAAAATAAGGCTAGTTTATTGCAGTACATGATATAAACAACGTTTTAGCAAAAGGGTACAGAAAACTAATTGATTTCGCGAATCAATCTAAGTTCGACAGATGTTGAAAATTAGAGAACACCGATTAACTGTTTTGTCGTATCATGGGGCTCCTCATCTGGCACGTCTACAAGAATACCTGAAGTATCAAGTTGAAGACCTTTAATTTCCGTACAAAACATAACTGTTAGACTATTGAGTCGGCATTCACGAGTTGATGTTGACTTATGTGCTGCACAAACTTATTCAGCTCAAATTTAGGTATCCTTGTTTTAGCCAATATTGTTGAAATACATTAATCCTTTGTGATCAGATAATGACTATAGTAAAGTGGTGTGGAGATTAAATTTCCCTTAAACTGGGTTAGTAAACAATTAAAAACTATAACCATTCGATCTTAAAGTCTTTTACAGTTTCTTTCTTCCTACTCCACCCCTACCATACCTCTTCTGTACTCTCCATTTAATTGATCACATTATTTTCACACTTAATTTTAAACAATTATTATCATTATTATTGTCTTAGCAAGTTTAATTCCATACCATTTTCGCCTACATCCAAATAATAATTGCTTATATCTTATGTAGAAATATGTAGTTATGTTGTTATGGTTATTAATCTGTTTATCATTGCTATCACCAATTTACGCCTTTCACTCATTATGATTAATTATGTAATCCACTATCTCATTTTAATCGTTGATTCACACTTATCGCCTTCATTGGTTTAATAATTTACATACTGCTATCTATTTGAGTAAAGCCTGATGATGATCTAAATGTAAACAATATTGATCCCTTATATGTGTTGCTTCCACTTTATGCAATGGAAATTTCCGATATCCAAAAGCTTTTGTTACAAAACCTGAATATCCTAGACTCCATTTGTTTATTAGATGGTGGATGCACATTGGGATACTAATATGAAATGGCTTGCTCATGCTTTTTGGGTTTCAATAGTTGCATATTGTAGGTCAATTTGTGATGTCGAATTTATATAGTAAACAACAATCTGATAATTTACTGTTATTGTAGTAACCAAATTTTCTAGTCACTGTAGGTTAATGATTTAGGCATTATTCGGGGCATTTTTGAAATAAACGTTTATATTTTGGCACCAAAGCAAAAAAAATTATCATTAAATCGACTTACTAAATTCATTTATTGATAAATACAAATATGTACGTACTATAATTAGACACTTTTAGAATGATAATTAAGTGAGAACTTACAATTTTTCATTCTTATGCATTACATTTACAGTAGAAACAGTATTTTTAAAACATTTTGAACGTTTTATTGGTAAACTAGTCACATAAGTGTTTTGCGAAATCAAACACTTGCCAAGAATTATAAATCTGTATGATAAACACACTCAATAGAATTTATTGATTGCATTGTTAGTACTGTAAATTGATTCGAACCAAAACATCATAGATTACGCAATAACTTATTAATGAATATTCATCGTTGACAAGTATTAATATGTGACTTATTAGGTATTATTTACCATTTTACTAATTGAAACTATTGAATTATCTTACTTGGTCGATAAATGGAAACTGTTGTTAATATACTCAATCTTTTCATTACATTTATATTTCATAAGTTATATTTTGATTAAAATAAGACAAAATAGAATGTAACAAAGATGATTATAGTTTCTGTGTAGGTGAAATTTTAGGTGAATATTTTAGTGCTTATACATATATGATCTAATCAATTGTTTCAACGAATAATTATAAACTTTCGTTTAATTCAGTTTTAGAGATAGTTAATTTGCTAAATTTATCTAACCTACGCTGAATTCACTACTAAGTAGTTATTATTTGCATTGTTCTAACTAATACTATTACTAGTGTATATCATATGAGAAAGGATATGCTTGGGGAAGTGGGATAGTTAAAATCAAATAAATTATATTATGTAATATTTATTTTTGTTACTTTATATAAATGAAATTAGTATTGTTACCATTCAAGTATTTTGAAGATTATTGAATTTGGA
This sequence comes from Schistosoma japonicum, assembly GCA_025215515.1. NCBI lineage: Eukaryota > Metazoa > Platyhelminthes > Trematoda > Strigeidida > Schistosomatidae > Schistosoma > Schistosoma japonicum. The sequence continues at coordinate 325,886 of CM046068.1, forward strand.
GTTCGACGCTACAGAATGTCCTTAGTCATTTATCCAATCAAAATAGTTAAGTAATAAGAAACATTTTTGTTCTAGTATGGTATTTCTTAATAAAATTATTGATCTCTCTAGTGACCGAACCCAAGAAATTAAGAGTTTTCAGAGAACGTCTATACACAGATAAGATTAGATATTGTAACTCCGTAACTTGTCAGTTGACTGAAGGTGAAAATACTAACCCTATATAAAGTGGTTCATCGCTGTCAAAGACAAATGCCTACCTCAAAACCTATAAGTCCTGAGTTAGATACTTGGAAAGGTGATGCAAATTTGTAGTGCTTCTTAGTTTTAGATATTTATTGAAATGTAGTCACTTAATGAAATTAAACGTTAACTTACACCAGCTATCAGCTAACATCAAAGTTAGGATTTTTATTACATATGTAAAGACAGTTCTGTTGTACGAAGCTATAATTTGTATTAAAAACTACAAAAAGCATATTTAAAAAAATACATATATTTATGAACAGTTGTCTATGCAAGAGAGTTTGGATCCGTTGACCAGATACCATCATCAACAACCTTCTGTGACAAAGAACAAATTAAACAACATCCAGCTCGGGAAGAAATTAGGAAAAGACACTGGAGGTGGATAGAACATACATTGAGAAAATCATCAAGTTGCATCACAAGACAAGCATTAGCATGCAATCCTGAAGACCGAAAGAAGAGAGAAAGACCAAGGAACACATTGCGTTGGAAATCGGAAACATGGAAGGAATGAATGGCGTTTGGGAAGAACTGAAAAAGAAACCTCAGGACAGAGTTGGTTGAAGAATGCTGGTCCTCGGTTTATGATTCATGATAAGTAACAGGGATTGATTCATTGATTGATTGTAAAACCGATAAACGTCTTTAGAATATTGTTAAAACAAATGTACAAATTATACGGCTGAAATAGCATTACTTTGTTGGTAAATTATAGGACAACGTTAATCTTTGAAAGTGAACAATCGTTACCAAAAATCACATAATACATCATTGATCATAAATAATGAGGCATATCTCAAAAACTGATGTGTTGATGTTTATGAGTTCCATTGTAACACCTTTAAAACAAGGCAACACTACTTTCATGTTGTAATTGCATCTTATAAATGCCCATACGCATGTTTTCAACTGAACTTCAAGCTACTGTCTAGAATCATATTGAGTATACAACAATATTCACTATTCCATAGTAAATTTACGTTTATTCATTTGATTAATTGAATTCCATCTATCAAATATCTATATGCCATTCGACAACACTAAACGTTAAGTGATTGTTAGAAATCTGAAGAAAAACCCATACAAAGTACATGGAAATTTACTGAATAATGACATTATAATTAAATGATACACAGTTTTATTTTACTTAACTTTCAAATGGATAAATGTAATCAATAAGTTGAAATAACTAAATCTGTCATTTAAATCAATTAACTTATATGACATATGGAAAATAATCAATCATATCAAAACGTCATTGTTTTCCCTTCGAAACAATATTAGTCCATCTATTAGTTCAGATAGAGAAACTAAATCGATTAATACCATTAAGTTTATTCATACAACTACAATATAAACTGATATATGAATTTCAAGTAATCAACAAAAATTAAGACAAAATACAAAGCATAACATGACAAACTGACTAGTAGTATGCTATATGAATGCGAAAAATTATATGGCAAGTTAACACACTGTCTAAATGATTCAACTTCATAATCAATGTGATTTTGATTGAAATAATAGATAAACACTGATTTAAGTGGTGTAAAAATAAAGAAAATATTAGTAAAGATTGATTGCTAATTATTGGTGAGAAATCTAATTTTATAAAGTATTCAAACTTAGAACATTTGACCAACGAACAGTATGGAAAGGAGCTGACGCGATACTCAGAATACCACGGCTCAGCAGTTTACAAATGAACTAATCATCATTGCAATTCATTAACCACATTTAAGTTATTCTGATAACAAGATTCACAAATCAATAATATATCGAATAAGAACAATTATACTACAGAGTATAAATATATGTTCAATCATGTACAATATAGAATTCTACACAGATATGCCTGGGTCCAAATTGTCATACCGCATTAGCACGACGACACTGAATTCACAAGATTAACAAAACTGTATAATTCAGTGGAATGGAGTGAAACAAACGACAGTACGAAAGGATAATTGAACTGGAGATCTAGCAGAACGTAAAGAACGAGTTTGTTCAATTCAGTGTGATGGATTTTGGGTGATGGAAAATAAATGAATCATAGATTTGTAGTGGTATCTTTGCTGTTAAACTACAGAAATGATGATAAATAAATGGATTAATGTGACTGATGAATAGTCTGGTGAATTTTCAGGTAATTTGAAGTGAAGACTAATTACGATAAGCCTTTCGTCCGCTCTTTCTTACAAACACAATAAAAATTTTACGTAATAATGAACACGATTCTTGTTCTAATCTTGTTTTATTCATGCTTTCGATGGAGATGATTTTATTTGATGAGCCATATTTAATTATCGAAGCAAACTCTTATTACCAAACGACAATACGACTATACGTAAATTGTATTTGCTATGTTATTTGGCTTATAATCTTAAGTGTAACTTTTGATCAAAACTTTGTTATAAATTGATGACGGTAAATGCTAATTCCTAAATCGCATTACGTTTTGTTAAACCTGACAGTATTTCTGAACTTAAATTAAACAATACAACTCGACATGAATACTGTAAACTGTATCTGTCGTAATCTTAAACTCAAGTTTACCACTTTCGTAAGAATGAGTAAAATGCAACTTATGTTGTCGTTGGTCAAAACTAAATGTCAAACCATACAAGTTGAATAGGACATTGTTACAAAAGAAGCTACGATAGTGTTTCATATCCCTGCGTTTTTCGTGAATTTTTAACGTTTTATCAGTTGTATTTTCTAACCTTATATGTTAAAGTGCTAAGCTTTTGGATCACTATTTGATTTTCAGTGTAATTTGGAGAGAATGTTGGATTTCTTTTATCTGTCCAGGAGATTCATGTGTGTTGTAGAATTTCTTTCATTAAGTAATCTTATTGTAAGTCATGCTTAATATTCTATGATGAAAATCATAGGGTAATGATAACTGAAATTTCTCTTTTTCAACCTGAACAGTCATGAAATGTTATCTGTAGTGTGCATTTTCGATTCAAATTTAAGTCAATGTTGACTTCAATAGCGATTCGTTCATTGGTTAACTAGCAAATATTTCGAGATCAATTATGTACCACGTTTAGTCTTTACTTTGCTGCACTCTATCTGAAGTATTTTTATCATCTGTATAAACCATCATAAACGCTTAAATATTTGTTATGGGTTTTAGGTGTTTAAATCCTTCACAAATTTGTAGTCAGTCTGATCTATAATTAAAGTACGTGTTATTTTATTAAGACGTTGGCATGTTTGTAGACTAAGTACGCTAAGCGTATATTGTTAATCTGTTTGATGACTTTCACTGAATGTCGGAAAATGATACGGGCGATTGTATGAACAGCTTTTTTGTAGTAAAGTTCATTATTTATGCTAATATATGAAAGTAACATTGCTACAATGAATCCATATGTAACAGTCAAAATCATTAATTCTAGTTAAGATAATATTGTTAAATAACTGAAGAAAATAACATCCTTAACAAAAGGATGAACGAGTAATTGATGGGTTTTATCAGTGTTTACTCGTTTTAAACAACAATCTTAAAATGTCAGCTTAATAATTATTTTGAAGACAGATGTTAAATGTTGAAACCTGATAGTAGCATGTATTGTCAATTTAGCAAAGAAGATAAGTTAGAAAAGATTCTGATAATCATATAAACATGTGGTGATTCCTTTAAGAGAATCTTGATATTTAAATATACGCTTAGTCACTGTAAACTTTTAATTCATAATTTGGGTAAACGCGAAATGCTGTGTTATTTAAACTTGAAATTTCTCAAATTAATAATGATTGTTAAATTCAAAGCCAACTTTTATTCTGAATTGACTAAGTAACAACTGAAAACCAATTGAGCACTTTAAAGGAATCTTTTTTTCGTTTGAGATGGTCACTTTTGTGAATATTAATATTTTTATTTAATTGAATGTGTCACAGATTGATGTTAGTTGGGTGCAATTAAAAACCATAGAGCACTGAACAGCAGTTTCATTCTAGTGTGAAAGTTTTTAGCAGTGTGGATCACAAATTTTATATTAAGGGCTTCAGGTTGACGACGAGTGCTTAACTTTCTATACCATTAGACGATTGTCAAGCTATATATCACAAACTTATGAAAGTGGAAATTATACCATTAGATGCCGACCCATTAGTGCAGAGGGTTGGACATTCTCCGCCAACCTGAAGTCCTTGGTACGGAATCTTTAGTGCGCACTGATGAGGCATTCCACACCAGAACGGGGCAGCTGACGAGTGCTCCCTGGTTATCAATGGTACCCTGCCACCTTCAATATGCGGTATATTCAATTAAATGAAAGTCTTTTTCTACCTACAATCCAGTTTGTAATAAACAAAATAATTGAAATAACTTAAAACTTTCAGCAATTTTTTTCTTTTTCAACAAAAATTAATATTCTGAGGAAATATCTGATGACTAAATGTCAACTACACTAGAATTACGTAATATAGTAACTGCATAAAATGATGATCAATTTAATCTACACTAGTTGATAAACTCATACACTCTTTCATCGTTATTACATATACTCGTTGATGAATACTATTGTAAAATTTCTTTATGAGATAATGATATCATTTTATTAAATATTTCTTTAATGGTTTATTTACCAATGTCCATATTTTTAAGACAACTAATTCAGATTTACCGCCCACGTTTAAAGTGTATATTCGTATAGTTATAATAGTCTATTTGTTTCTAATAATACTACTTATATTACATAATGTTTTGTTAATTATTATTTTTTTTCATAGAATAAGATTAACAAGAAAAAAAATGTAATGAATTTATTTTTAAACTATTACTTAAATAGATTCTGGTGTATCCTTTTATATTTTCTACTTATTTATTTGTTATTTATATGCTCTATAGAAAACATGTTAAGCGGTTTATTCAAAAAAAAAAGAAAAGAAAAACTTTAAAAATAGAAGCATTCAGACTAAAAGTAATGAACATTGAATATTTTATTCATTCAATAAAGAATGTATTTATTCTTTCAATTTAAATATATGAAAGAAGGTTGTATTGAAAATAGTTTCATTAACATTTATATATCATCTTTCTGTATAAAACAAAATGTTATCATTATTAAATATACAGAACGTTGCATGCAATGCAAAAATATAATATATAAAACCGTAGTTCATATCGTTGAATGGTTGTAAATAAAAATTAGTTTGATACGTTTATGGATTGTTAGTTAATATACTGAACTGAACTATTCATATCATATAATGTCATCGATGAATATAACCAAAACTTGAAATGATCAATCTGTGTTCGTAGGTTGACTGGATGAAAGGTACTGTTACATTATTCTTTTCTGTTTAATATGAATATCTAACTACGAATGAGTTTGCTTGATAAATATCAATTAACAGTTTCGTTAAACTCAAATATTTTTGATAACCTAAGGAACCTTTTCAGGTTACTAGTTACGTGCATGACTATATATATTGTCGGTTGATAATTTTTAAGTACTATAATCTAGTCTAAAAATTAAGCTCATAATATAATTTTGGTATGAAAATGACAACAATGAAACACAATGACTTAGTTGGATGCTACACATCAATAAATCTCAAAACAACAGGGTTGATTATTATCCTTTAGGAATTATAACTTCAATATTCATTTGACTTACTATTTAGTACACCCCTTTAGCTTACAGACCAAACATTCAATTCACTAGAAGACATTTTGATAAAATTACTGGGAACTAATTTCTTTTGCAACAAATATCAGTTTCTTTCGTATTGTAATGACGTCAAATAAGGCTGTTATAATGGAAAAGTACAACAAACTATCCATTATGTCTTTGTGCTCACGAGGTTACAATAACAACGCCAATAAGTGTCTAGCTGGTTCTTGAATATTAGCGTGATGTCCACTTAGTCCCAAGACAGAAATAAGAAGAACACAAGTTGATAAATCAACCAGACAAATTTTATTGTATTTAAACATTCCTGTATATATACACAAACCAGATCACGTAGCCAACCAATTAAGGAATTAACATTAATACAAAACAAAGGAGATAGTGTAGTTAGATTGAACTTTATTTTCCCGTCGATTACATATGTAAACGCTGCACAACTGTGACTGATTGCACACAGTAGCTTGGTAGTGAGCACGGGGGCGTTTGACATAAAGCGGACTGAGTTCAAATCCTGGAGTAAACATCAGGATTAGGTTTCAGGTACATACAGCCGATGAGTCCCAAATAGGACGAAATGTGTATGATGGATTCCACTTGCCAATCACAATTCAACTTAAAGGAGACAGTGGTTGTGAATCGAGGCAACGAGTACATAATCAGTTCATCAGGTTCATAAATGCGAGAGGTTATACTAGCAGCTAACGTACATAAACAGAAGTATAGGGCTAGGGAAACGTAGCATTTGTAAATATAAAATGCTTACATTACCCACAGCTAAAATAAATTAAATAGTCTTCTGAAATATTGTTCTGAAAGTTTGATACTATTCTTTAGTCATCCAACATAACATCTACATAATTCATTGTATTAATTTGAAGTGTAGTAAATACCAGTCTAAAATATATACTGATTTTTTTTCATGAGAGCAAGAACAAATATTTGTGCAGAATAATATGAATTCATTTTATTTCGTTGGTTTCTCATCAGCCACTGCATACAACCTAGAATGATACTCTTTTACAAAATTATTATTTGAAACAAGTTTTAACATACTCATGAGATTGGATGGAGTTAGTTGAAATCAAGATTACATAAACATGTGAACATGGCTAAAAATGTTGAAGAAAATGCGGTGAATATATATACAATACAACAGAAGGTACAGAAGTCAAAATAGAGATCAGAGGTCAAATGATTACACAATAAGAGGTGGTTGGAATTATTTGAGAATAAAGTGAATAAAACCCAGTTATTAAACTTTAAATGACCTAATTAAACACGAAAGTTGAACTTAACCATCTAAAAAAACGGTGACGTAACCAAAAAATAAAATAAAAATGTTGAATCTGATCAGAAGAGAAAACGCATTGAAAGAAACTTAGCGAAAGAATAATAACGATGAAAATAATAATGCAAAAGTTAGGTTACCAGGGTAAATAGAAGCTAATAACAGTTTTTTTTGGACATATAAGTTTGGTTTCAATCGTTTATTGGCAATTGCTTCGGCATATTTTAGAAGATTTGAAGTTCTTTGTCTATTGAACACTTTAAATGATATTAATCAAACTTATGTGTTCAAAAAGAAACGGTTATAAGCCTTTCTTTACTCTGGTAACCTAACTTTTGCGTTATTATTTTCACAGTTATTATTCTCTCGCTAAGTTTCTTTAATACGTTTTCTCTTTTGATCAGACTTAACAACCCTCTTTTTTGGTTACATCATCGTTTTTAGATGGTCAAGTTCAACTTTCGTGTTTAATTAGGTCATTTAAAGTTTAATAACTGGGTTTTATTCACTTTATTCTCAAATAATTCCAACCACCTCTTATTGTGTAATCATTTGACCTCTGATCTCTATTTTGACTTCTGTACCTTCTGTTGTATTGTATATATATTCACCGCATTTTCTTCAACATTTTTAGCCATGTTCACATGTTTATGTAATCTTGATTTCAACTAACTCCATCCAATCTCATGAGTATGTTAAAACTTGTTTCAAATAATAATTTTGTAAAAGAGTATCATTCTAGGTTGTATGCAGTGGCTGATGAGAAACCAACGAAATAAAATGAATTCATATTATTCTGCACAAATATTTGTTCTTGCTCTCATGAAAATAATAAAAGGAACAAAGTGTATTAAATATATATTTGACTTCTATCTGCTTAAGCACTTTTCTAAGCACAGCTTTTCAGTCTAAAACAATCTTATCAAATAGATAGCTTTCTTTGCAACTTACTCTTTTGTTATTAACCAGAGACAAATAAGCTGGTTTTGTACTGTATAATGAAGTACATACCAATTAAATTGTGAGGTGGGTATAAGGAGGGTTATTTAACGATGCTATTAGTAGGTTATTAATAATTACACTCATGAATGTGTTATACACTTTTTACAGAAATTAAGATGTATAAAGTAATAAATTATTTAGAACTGGTTTCTATGGCAACAATTGATAGCACAATGGTTAAGAACGAAAGAAATCTTACCAGTTGATAATTGATTAACAACAATTACATGGATATATATTAACAGTGAATATGCTTTAAAGCTTAGAGGTGATGGATTAAATTATATTGATGGGAATAAACGATTATTCTGATAAGCAACCTGATTTTTTAGAGTGTGAAATAATAAAGGTTGCAGCAGTAGCTAACCCAATAATAGTAATTATAAGAATTTTTTTCAAATAGTAGGATTTGGTTAGTTTAAGTGACCGTCAGTGAACTCGACCACATTCAGTGGGTATATGAGAAAACATTTATGCACTAAATCTTTAAGTCCATAACTTTTGATCATACTTAGTTGTTCTTTGTCTAACAAACAACTGAATGTTAGGACACAAGTCGGACGACTTTATAATTACTGGATTGAATATGACTAACTCGAAATATTAAATAAAAATGATAAGTTCTCTTAAACTGGAATATTTAAACAGATTTTTATTTACAGTTGGTTTTATTAAATACACTAAAAGCAGGGCTCGCAACATGATTCTAGAGATTTTTTCCCAGAAAACACGCCGTGTTACTTTTGTAATCCAATAAAATACACCCCTATTTTGGACTTTGTTTTAGTACAGCTTATAAGCTGAATATCCTTCCCTATTGGAGAAATTGTAGGCAATAACTTATAATTCATCAATGACATCATTACGTGCAATTAGTTTTCGTTAAAATCTTTTTTAATCTAAAGAGGAAATATAGATATCTTTACGTTTATCGCTTGATTATGTAGTCTTTTAGCGCTACATTTAAATTTCCGATAAAAATAATCATTTAGTAGTGAGATGCCACCACTTTGAATATTATGCGTAATAAACGGCTAATAATAAATACTTTCTACTTTGACAAGTATAACATCATCACTGTGACATTAGTGCACGAATCAAGTTCCATTTCTGATATACATGGTTTCTAGTGTCAATCGAATGAAGCCGTTCCTGTCGTAATTGAAGATCAAACCCGCCTAGTAGTATATTCTTATATACATCAAAGTAATTGTCATGACTGAGTTGTTGCATAATCCACAGAACACTAAGTATGCCCATCTATAGGCCAGCAGTGGAACGAAAACAATATTCAATCATGTACTTTTTCCTAATAACTAATTTTAATAGACGACGCTATGATTATTTTATTAACGTTTAAAATAGCACATTAACATGTACATAAATAAAGCATTTCTGATTAATTTTAACTTTGACTACATCAAGAACATCTTCAATAAGTCAATTATAGAAATTATGTCTATCAGTAGTTGAATCCGATTTGATCAAACAAATTTCAGTTGTACCATAGTAACAAAAGTCAATAATAAATGTTATACTTAAAAGGAATAGATTGTCACTTACAAAATATAGATGAGATTACAGTATAGTAAAAATTTCTATTCAGTTACTTAACAACAAAGACAACCAACAGATGAAATATTTCTATTTAATTGCTGTTGTATCAGAACTGTACACATATAAATGTTGTAGGATAACAATTAGTGCAAACTAATTGTTGATGTGTTGTGTAATATTATCATCAATTAAAACGTTTAACAAAGTGATTACAGAGTACGTAGGTAGAATGGTTATTCTCCAAGAGTATTAAATAGTGAATGAAAGAATCAGTAGAGGCGAATAAAGAAATTTCGCATAAAATAATGTCTATTCAGAGGATTGTCAATGTTATAAAGCAGTCAAATTACGTTTGTATTAGACTGAACAGAAGTGTGGTTATCACGTTAGATCTAAGAAGATACATAGGATATGAAAGTTTTGTAATAAGGAAAGCAGAAGAAGGACCAGAAATAACAAGACAATTTAGAACTTATTAGATTGTTGATTATAAAGGAGCCCAAGGTAATGACAGTGATTGCGCAAATTTCTTTTAGATGCATCAAACTTGGTTTTTTAAGATGAATGTTAGTAGTTTCTACTGTGTATGATAGATGTATATATTATGCATGTAGTAAAATTACTAGTTTATCATTGAATTATGTATAAAATATTTTCAGTAAACTTTTTTATGCCGAATATATTTTAAGTGACCGATAACAATATTCCCAATCGTTTTTAAGCATCCATTTCTTAGTTAGAAGGAGTGACGTTCAGAAATTCAGTTGGTCTATACACATGAACATGAACTAACCATTTAGTTTACTTTAAAGACACCACAACTATTTTTAATTTTAGTGTAGGACGTTTTCACTAAGTCAAATTCTATGATTTATTTTCGTCAAACATTTAGTTATTAAGGAACACGATTGTTTGCTTTGTGTTCCTATCTACAATTGAAGTTTAAGAGAACTGTAAAACACTTGAAAAGAAAGATTAACGAATCTCACTTAAACATATTTGATTTAGTAACACGATCGTTAATTACTATCTTTAGCTTTTTTCACTTTAAATATGAATTGTATTGATGTGTTACGTATGATAAAATCGTCTGAAATGTCCACTTGATTGGTTATTCTATTAGAAGATTTTACTTCATACAAGTGGATTAAAAGAAATGTAATGGATAAAGAACTATGAAGAATATTTAGAATTACACTATTCTTCTCAAAGACATTTCTATTTCATTATTATGGATATGTACTATTCTAATTAAGCAAAACAATGTTTAATAATTCTTATTCATCGAATGATATGTTTAGGCCCCTAAAGACAATTGATGATCTTTTAGAACTGTTTTCGGCAGACTAGTGTGTGTAAATCGTCTCCCCTTGTCCTGTTCTCCAGTTTGATTCACTGATTGTTGGTATTTCATTTTCCATTGATGAACTGTAGTTAATTAATTGTGTATATGCTACTCCAGTTCAATATCACTGTGTAGATGCTGTTATTCCATTTGATTAACTGTAAAGTCAGGTTTTATGTATGTACAAATCTGTGCTTGAAATAAGATTTGATTTTTCTAGTTGCTTCATCAAGTCTTGTGCTTTATCTTTTTCAACCTGAGATTAAATAAGCATCAGGACAGTTATTAGATCATCGACTATATAGTTGTATCTATTATTAATCGTTGTAACTGATTAACACAAGATCATATTAAGTAATTAGTCAAAGTTTGCATTGTAAAAATATACTTAGCTCAATATTATTATTAGTAGCAGTATATCATACTACTTAAATAGTGATATAGGCCTTCTAACATATATACATTCCTAAATTGATCATTTCTATATGTATACATAATAATCGTTATTCAAGTTAAAATTAACTAATAATAAACAATATATATATATATATATATATATATATATATATATATATAAGCATCGTATGTTCTATAATTACACTTCTACTAATGAAAACTAATTATCACAAATTAAATGTACACAAAAATGTTAATATACATTGAATTTAATTAAAATAATCATTCAAAATTCAATTAATTTATTCTTGTTTAACTACACATTATTTGTTTACTTTATATTAAATTATTTGTTTATTTTAATAATTAATTATTTTTCTAAGAAATTTATAACATAATGAATAGTAACATCTAGGTAACAATGATTCTAGATTTCATTTCTTCCATACTTTCTCATCCTTCCCCCCCCCCCACGCTGAATACAAACACATACACTCATTGCTTATCATCGCATTTCATTGATGTATATGATGCTTGCGTTATTAACGCATATAATTTACTTTTATGATAAAAGGTTTCAAAAGAATAGTCCATGGTTTCAATTAATTAACTAAATCATGGTGAGTTGATTAGAAGATCATAACAATTCATCAGTGATAATGTACAGTGGAATTATTACACTTAAGTTAACAATAAAGTATAATGTAGTCAAAGTTTTTTGTATAGAAAAGCTCAAAATGTATGTTATTATCTACTCTCCCACTCTCTTTTTTAAAAAAAATATAATGACATTGTTATGGATCAGTGTCAACTCTAAAGTAAAACAAAGAATCAATATTTGGAAGTATAGATTTCAAACTATCATATAAATGTAGCATCATCATGGGTAATTTTCGTTTTAATTATGAGTTTGAAGTGTACTTTGTATATGGCCAAGTTACATTTGTCGTATAATCAAAGTAGTGTTTAATAATTGAACCCACATATACGAATAAGAACAAAGCAGAAGGCAGTGATGGATGAAAAAGAAGGTATATCTGACCACGAGTAGAGCGCTAACGGAATAGCAACCTCTAGGCCGGTTAACTAGAAGACAAGCTGCTTCCAACTTTAAGTAGTGTCCTGATTTAGTAGTGATGCTTGTCCGAGCGCCTTCAGATAGTCGTATCCGCTAAAACAAACATGATCAGAACCAATGCCGATAGCCTTGATAACTATTTAACAAACCGTTTGTAGAACCTTACACAATTCAACTAATGATCGGTATAACAAACAATAGAACACCATGATCATAACACACAAACCCGCATTTCGTAAATATTTATAAGACGAAATATCTTTTCAGACTAACAATATATTCTGCATTGTAGTATGTAGAGTTATTTTTCCAGATTAAATGTCATTAAGAACTTCAACAACTTTAGTGACATGTTCAAATATTTGGTGATTTTTTTTAATAATAATGCTAAATTAAATGTGAATCGTTTTCTTCTGGGTTTTCTCAATTAGATAAGACAGATTGAATTACTAAGAATACTTAAAATCAAATGAAGCCGATGCCCAGAGTACTCAAGTTTTTATTGTCTTCGTACTCTTTTTATTTTGCGTTAACTTTTATGTATTTCCGGTTAGTTGTTTTAAGTCCTTGGATTGACATAACTTTAACATTCACGATTGTCATTAATCAAAATAAAAATCAACTTTTAATGAAATGTGAAATGGTCAAAGCATGATTAGTAACATACATAATACGTTAACAAACGCAGTGAAAGTGTGTACATAAAAAAATCCAAGATAATATAATCAATTTAATATAATGAATTGATCTGAATCAGACAACTGTTGATCACCAGAAAGTACTGAATAATTGTTTCATCTCAGCATAGAACTCTTCAGCTGTGTGCATTTACGACTTCATCAGAGGTCGAACCCAGGACCATCTGGCTGCGCGGCTAACGCTCCACCATCAGATCATTTGGTTGGCTTTCAACGGTTGATATTTCTAATTCAGTCAGTTCATGATACATTTGTGAGACCTCATCCATTGTCATCAGTGGGCAACTACCTCATACCCGATACGGTCGTGATATCAAATTGATATTCAACAATCTCCACAAAACCCAGTTACAAAAATATGATCATCTGTCAATTTCATTAGAAATGTCCTGTCAGCATAATGAATCGGTCGTTTATTTTTATGGAGGCCAATGGGTGAACAAAGCCTTGCTGGTAACCTTGAAACACCATCCAACCAATGAAAAGATGGTTTTGAGGCAAATGATTACATTTTTCGAAAAGTCGCTAGAAAATCAGAAAAAAATTATAAAGGGATGTAGTTTTTAAATGCGTTTAATGAATTTAGTAAGATTATAAAGTCTCAGGAACCCTTTACTCAAGAACGATGCACTCTGTATTTTTTATTTGCACCCCGGTAGTCAGACCCACGAAATATCTTTCATGAACAATAAAACAATGTTAGTAACTAAGTCTTCTTTTCAGGGGCCAGTAACCTTTCCAGTAAATTGTATATATTGTTATTCCCGGAAGAACATACGTTCAAACAATCAGGATCAGTGTTGTTCTTTTACTGTTTAGGGAAAATTAGAAATGCATCTTATTAAAAATTTCACCAAAGATTCAAAAAACCTATCCAAGAGCATATAGATTACTAATAACAAGATCATCATTAGAAAATATAATCAAATAAGCTAATCTTAGCATTTTTTATTAGAATATGCGATAGTCCTTAACATCTGGACCTTCGCATTCTTTGGATTTCACAAGTTCGCCATTTAAGTTTAGTTCGGCTGGACTAATTAAACTCAGGAAACATTATACAGAATTCCGTATAGTAGTATAAGTACAAATCGGTATTGTTTTTATCTCCATTGTTATGTTTAATTGAAAGCATTTATTACAATTGGGTGTTGTGGAAAATGTTACATTTAAATTTGACATCACGAACTGGTCTGAATTAGATAACCATTAAAAACAGGATACACCATGTAACAGCTCATCTGTGCTAATGTGAGACTCTTAAGCAGTGCATACCCATGATTCAACCAGGGAATCCAGATTATGATCTTTCGGCTTCGCCAAGAAAAATAAACCATTAAAATCGGGATCCAATGGTCGATATTTCCAACTCAATCAATTTGCGATATTTATTTGAGCAAATTTCATGGACTGCTATTTGTTAGTTATTATTTAACACTCGATAGGATCGAACGTCAATGACTATGTCTTCTAAATAAAACTTCATGAATTACTTCCAGAAGTTAGTTTTACTTGTAATGAGATATTGTAGAGATTGTTAAAATGGAATTTAACAAGAAGAATCAGCTTGAGTTAAACAATAATTCATGATATCAAATTAAAGAATTTATCTATAGAATTATTTCAATAGATTATTTTATTCAATAATATTCTTCAATTAAATATCATATTATTCCTTTATGAATAACTTTCTTCGTTGATGCTAATTTCAAACACAAATGGTGACGAATGATTTTCCCCGGTTATAGTTAAATTAGTATATAACAAATGGAATTCAGACTACAGGCCTATTTTAAAATGAATATACTACTATCTATGTTATTAGTAATGCCTATAACATCTTAGTGAATATTTCTTTTTTTGTTATGATCAGGGTAACTTATTGATGGAATTATCATTAATATACAACCAATACAGTATTATACCAAATACAATGATGATTAACATAAAATATCAAAGAAAAGATAAATTTATAAATATTATTAATGTTTTATATCTTCATGGAAATGAATCAATACTTCATAAAGTTATAATCTATCTATTCAAAACAATTACATCAAGATATATTCCATGGATGAATGACTATTCAATGTATATTGATAATCAAGTAAATTACATTTTATTTAGTATATTATACTTGTTATTGAAATGTTTTAACATGTTATAATGATATGCTTTTTTTTATATGATAAAATACTTAAAGAATGATAGAAGTGAACATTCATAGATTGTTAAATGAATGGTGAATCTTTCTTAGCCATTCTTAACAGTATCAATCACGTCAATTTAAAGTGCATTTTTCAAAAATAAAATTACTTCAGTAGTTTATAAGGTATTTTTACCTATAATGACTTTAAGCTGAATTGAGCTTCCATGATTTGACAGTTAAATGGACTGAAAATTGAATAACTTCAACTGTCAAACCAAATAAACAAATTTAACATAGAATTATTTCCCATTTGAAATGTTGATTAACTATAAGCTACACAGGTTAAACTAATGGGTAATTCATCAAGAAGAGGACAGTTGGTGTAATCAAGAAGATCCAAGCAACTGTATTTGTCGTCGTCTAGTAAAAAGTATTATTGTATAAGTATATCCGGTTAGGGCAGGGGATTAGGTTACATGCTCCCGTTTTACTTTATAACATGTAATCAGTTGACAATAATTTTCTGTTAATCAAAAGGACGAAATAAGCTTTATAGTACACTAACTTACATTGATAGTATTATAAGTGATATGGACAACATTACAGTGATCTACAAAATAATCGCATAACAATATTAAAATAATAAATGAGGATGTATTTTTAGAATGAACTTTTTACAGACGATAACATTTCCAGTAAAAAAAAACAACATTAAATACAAACTGTTGGCTACAGCAACCTATTTAAAACAAGAAAAAAAATCACCATTTAGTAAGTAAATGAAAGATTTATAACTAAATCATGTAAACCAAAGAATACGGCATCACTAATAAAATCGAACAAGACAGCTTTTATGATGATAAAGGTGATTGGGAAAATGTTACAGTAAAATCATACTGATATCTCTCTAACAAAGTAATTCATTAATCCAAATGTCAACTAAGATGGTTATTTTTGTGGATATTAGTATTTTTAGTTGATTGATTATGTCACATATTAATGTTTGTACGGTACCAATCAAAACCAGGTAGTACTAGGCAGCTGTTTTGTTCTGGTGTGGAAGTCCTCAATAATGTGTACCCTAGATTTCGCACCAAGAGCTTCAGGTTGATGGCGAACACCTAACCCTCTCTCCAACTGTGTTGGCATATAATGATAGAGTGAAACAGTTGCTTTTAATGACAATGGATGAATGTCGCGCTATATATCACAAATCGATGGGAGTAAGAATTTCACTAATGAATGCCGACCCAGTAGTGCATAGGGTTAGACGCCCTCCATCAATATGAAGCCCTTGGTGCGGAATATTGGGGTGCACACTGCTGAGGAGTTTCACACTAGAAAGAGACAGCTATCGAGCGCTTCCTAACTTTCAGTGTTACTTGACCAGCGTCAATCTGTGACATATTTAATCAACTATAAAAACCCAAATTTAATAAATTTAACATGTGAGGTTCGAAGGCAGAATAATGAATATCTAATTGAAGCTGTCGAGTACTTGATAAAGATAATAAAACATATCAGAAGATACATGATTACAAAACAATTAAATAGTTTTTTAACTTTGATTTCTTGTATTAAAAATGTTCATACCATAAATAACAATTAAAGAGAACATTTCACTGAATGTAAGGATTAAATTTATTTAAACGGGTGTCTATGTCCTATGCTGTATGAAAGAGGTGTAGGCCGGATGTTCATGATAAATTTGGTGTGTTATTATGAATATGCAAGAACATTGTTATTTTGTTTAACTCAGTACTTGATTAAACCGAATAAGATAGTGTTTTAAAATACGATAATAAATTTTCTTTGTCGTTAGCCAAATGTGACTGGCTCCATATGAGTAGTTAAACTGATAAATGGTCACTGATTTGACGAAACCTATTAGTTCACTTTTATTTCGTGACATAACCAATAGTTTGAGTGGAGAACAAAGATACCTATCTATTGTGTTTAAACGTTCTTCTAAATACCTTTCCTAACTGTCGTATTACAATTTAACTGACTAAGTCACTTTTAAACTGTAGTTATAAGTAAACAGATTTATATGATAGAGTTAGTAATTCCACTTTCGGCATTCTTCCGGAAAATGGTTTTGATAGCCTATCGCCAGCTTTGAGTTCTTTATTGGTAAAGTGTTCATAGCAAATAACTTTATACCGTAATGAGATAAAACTCAGAAAGTGAGTTTAATAGAATAATGAAATCGATTCTCAATAAACTCCTCTTTGATGACCCCATCAAATCTCCTCGATAATAAGACTTGTGGGAATAGAATGTCATTCTTAATTTATTCTTCTTTTGAAAAAAACTGAATGTTTTTTTTGATACTGTTCAAATTACTTAATACCTTTAGTCCTTCATTTTTATATCTTAGGTCTATGGATGCACCATACCCACATAAACAGTAAATATCTAGCTTATTCGTAGCATATTTTAAAAAACTATTTTTATATTTGATAAAAATTCACTTGGATTGAAACTAATGGTGACTGAACTGTAGTACTATTACATTTCATTATAAAACTGTGTTTTCGAACAAATTACATATACAATTATTGTTTATCTCAGAATATGTCCTTTTAAATAAAACCAAGATTTCGACTTCTCTTTCCCTATTCTCCTATATGTTATTAAAGAAAGAGTCGACTAATTCTACCGTATGTACCTTCGTAAACAATACTGGTTAGACTATGGTATTATTAATTTCTTTATTCCATCTATTATGACGAAACTATCTTTCAAATTATTTATAAAGTGGTTTTAGGAGTTCCACAAACCATTGTGTTGTTTCGTGGTAAAGTTAATATGTCAAAATTATACAAAGTAGGAAACTAACCTCGTATTCTAGTTGTGGACTACACAGTCTAGGTGTCATTGAAAGTACATGTTTAAGATTTTGATAGACTTTCAGTGCGATAAAACTTGTTTGTTTTCAATTATCGCTTAGTTTTCTTCCTTTAATATCATTGACAGTTGGTAATTACAAAAAAGTAATATAGTTATTATGTTATCATTTTGTACTACAAAGTTTTATCCATGACAACTACTTCTGAATCTTTGATCTTTGATCTTATATGCCTCAAACCCTCATTTATCTTAAATCCAAGTAACAACATTGTGTTTAAGGACATTTTATTCGAAATTAGTGCATGCAACATTAATTAGTAAAGAAAATTTGATTTATCCTTTTTAATAAGCCAGAAAAAATCTTCTATAATTACAATGCTGTATTTAATTCATTTGATTTCCGGAATATCCAGTTTACTTAGTCTATGATTGACTATGACCTAAAGTTTTTGATAATTATAGTAGGCTCAATTTAAAATAACCCTTTAGTTGAATTTCACAACTTATTTATTCAAATCAATCAGATCTTTTGTTATTGAACACATCATTTTAAATAAATAATTATTTAAACAAGTTGATTGAATTCGTCACAAATTGATGTTAGCGGGGTATCATTGAAAACTAAGGAGCATTTGACAACTGTTTTGGCTTGGTATGGGACTCCTCGGCAGTACGTACATCAATATGTGTGACGAATTATATCAACTAAACTATCAACAAACTCAATCTAATTATTTGAATTGTTAAAAATTTTCCATGTTTATCAAGATGAAGACGTTGAACAAAGAATATCTTTTATGGATAATTCTCATCAGACTCAACAATTATGAGTTCAAAATCTTCCAGTTGATTAGTCATCGACTGAAAATGGTCAGCCAATAAGTCCCAAAAAGAACAAAACGCACTTTCCGGGTTCTGTTCTCCAGTCACAATCCAACTTAAACATCCCTCGTGAACTACCGTAATATCGAGACAATTTGATTAGGGTTAACATATAGCGACAAATGCTGACCAGTTTCAGTCTATGAATAGTCAACGGGAAGATACAAGCTCGACCTAATCACATATATGACCGTTGTACAAGTGTGACTGTCTTAACACAGTAACCTAGTGGTGAATGCGGTGGCATTTCACACGTAGGAGACTGTGTTCGAATCCCGGTGCGAATATCAAGATTGGGATGCAGGCGCATTTACCTGATGAGTCCCAAGTAGGTTGAAACGTGCGTCTTAGATTTCACTTGTTAGTCACAATCCAACTTAAATAAAAGTAATAGTGTGAAAATTATGATCGGTTTAATTGTGTGGCTTTAGAAAAACATTACGTCATCTGTGAATCGATACGAATTTAGAGGGGAACAAAAGAGTAGAATGAGTGAAATTCGAATTCACTTGGTGTATACATGACTACTATTAACAATAATGGTGGTGTTTGCTTTAAGAATAGTGGTTTGGAGATTTAGGAGTCATTTGAACGATATAGAATTACACACAAGCATTCCTACAACAAAGTCTTCGTATGACTAAGAAAAGAATCGGTGAATGGATACTGGCTCGGCTTCGAAAACAGAAAAGCTTAAGCGTATTTCTTTCGTATGCAGAATTTTACTTTTTAACTCATATGTCTTTTGCCTCTCATTTGTTTTCTCATAATTTGTACAATCAATTGAAAAAAATAAAATTTCCCTACAAATTTAGCTTCATTATTGAAAGATATCGACAGATAGATGATGTAACGATGAGGTCATTCTTGAATCTACTCTTGGGCGGTTTTTTCATGACAAGTGTTAATAAAAAGACTGTAAAAACCTCAATTTATCATCTGTTTTATATATTTTTAGACGATATATTAGTATGTGGTGGAAAATTAGATATACGCGACTTTTGATAACGCTTATGCATCACTTAACTTTACGGTGAAGCTTGAATGTAAATTAGAATTGTCTTTCCTTGATGTTTTACACATCAAGTGATGTAATAGTTCAATACAAAGCTCAATATATATAAAACCCATTTGAAACGGACAATTGATTAATTTGTATAGCTGGGTTGCATTAGTGAGCTGATACTTCACGAATGTTATTTTCTTAAACCGCTTTGACGACGAACTGTCAACTTTGAGGCTCATTTTTATAAAAATACGTATCCGTTGAGATTTATTGAAAGAAATCTGGAGGAGGAACAGAATTCTCAGGTTCACTGTATGGTTTCGAAAAAGGCACTGTTTGCAGACCTGTGATTTAACGGGGGGAAGTATTACTGGTGACACTTGAAAAATGGGCCAGGGCTATCAGTCCGAGGGACATTTACAGGAGAACTTCTCCGTATAAGCTACTGTAGCCTAATGAAAAGTCATTACGACTGAGTAACTCAATGTTTTTATGCAAATTTAACTACACCAGCTCAGCCAGGTATATAGTTCATTTGTCATAGTCAATAGTCAGCCGCATTCGGGAGCACTTACAAATATTGCTACACAAGATGCAATACAAATTAGTCACAACACCCCCCCCCTGTAGCATATAATAGACTGTGCCTAAGATTTATCCTTTGAAGCAATTTATAAAATTCAGTCAAAGTGTACGCTTTAATTTAATTTATGTAAAAGAGAACTTTGTTATCCACAATTTAACAGCAGAATTATGTGTATAGAAACAGTTTGTGAAATCACTTTTTTAACAATGTCCATTGTTTAGTCATTTCATTTAATCATTTTTTACGTTCTTCTATGGTTACAAAACGTTTACATTTTGTCTTACTTTATATTATCTTTGTTACCATTGTAAATTACTCATAGTGTTGTTTATACCATGAATCCTTGGTTATCGTTCATCATCATCATCATCATCATCATCATCATCATCATCATCATCTTTCATCCAGTTTAACCACACTCACTGCCACAATGTTCACTCTATTGATTATAAATTTGTCAAAGATTTCGTTTGATAACTAAATATTTGTATATTTTCTAATTATGATAATTATGATGAGAAATTCAAGTTGATTGAGAAAGATATTGTCAAATTAATAATGATGATATGAGGTTGGTATGGAAGATAAATGTATAATTAAAAATAGAAGGATGTAGACATAAACAGAAAAAAGATTAGTAGGGTTAGATTTTACAATGGTAGGCTTATGTAAGTGGTGGCATAGTCATTAGCCAAGATTACCAAAAATAACTGACAATATCAGTAAGAAAACCCTTTACTTGAAGTCGACAGAAAGAAACGTTTAGTGCATCTAGGATACATGGTACTTTTGGAATCAAACTGATTTTCACTCAAAATGTTACAGATAAAACCCTAACGGTAGATGCCTCAATGTTTGTACACCAATTAAACTACAGCTCTAGGTCTAGTCACACTGGTCGTACTCAAAGGTATTTGTACCTATTCACTCACAGGTATGTATATGTATGGTTATGAAAAGGAGTAATACAGCTGAATGCCAAATAGATTGGAGGATGAATTCTTGATTGTGTACTTAAAAGTTATTGTGCCTTAAGGAGCACGATGACGGCTATTATACATAGATGAAGCTAAGTGAATTAACTTTAGAAGCCTAATATGACGTGTTTAGCCTCATTGTCTATCGTAGCCCACAACTGTACCACCACTTTCATAAACCAACTGTTATGAAATCTAACCCTACTAATCTATTTTCTGTTTATATCTACATCCTTCTATTTTCGATCACACATTTATCTTCCATACCAACCTCATATCATCATTATTAACTTGACAACATCTTTCTCAATCAATTTGAATTTCTCTTTAATCTAATCATAATTATTCCTTATTAGATTAGCATATCAAAGTTTGCATCACTAGCAAACAAAATTTAGATCAATATACTATTATTAGACGTTTTTTTATGTATATTCGTTTGTACGGTTATAATAGTGAATTTCTTGAAAAGGATTCCCTTGCTGAGAAACTTTGTTGTATTCCCTACAAGTCTCTGAAAATAAAATTATCATTGAGGTCTAGTACTGCATTCATCTTATTAATAAACTTGGTCTGTGAGTAATTTAAAAGTCAGATATAATTTCTTTTATCAACAGGATTAGTTAGTAATATATACATTTCATCAGTTGTCTTCATTGGTGTTTAGTCTTAAGGAATATAAGTCAGTATAGAGTAGAGATGATTTGTACCTCAGGAAGATGGTTTCAGTTTCATTCCGTTCTCCGCACTAGTTGGTTTAATTACTGAGCTTTCAACATCATTCTAAACGACTTCATTAGTTCAAACTTCTAATTTATTCAAACTTACCCTTCCCCCCACCCCAAAATAAGTTCATCCCACAATACAATATATTGTTTTATTGATTATAAACAAGACATCAAAGTTGTCCAACATACTTTTTATATTTATAAATGCCTGGTAAACGTAATGTACTGATCTTTCTGTATTCACAATTATTAAGGTTCTGACTAAGTTTATAAATGTATTTAATGATGTTTATAAATGAACCCATCATTGATGCAAAACAATCGCATACATACAACCAAAGCGTATTGACTTAATATCTACATGTACTAACAAGATTTTCGATAGCTATGTGACAGACGTTTCGTTTTATTTAAGACTGTTTAGCTAGATGTATTTGAAAATTTACCATTCATAATCATAATCACACTAGAGAACAATATTTCTCATATAAAACGCGATTGTATTATTCACTGAACTACTTAGTTAAGATATCAGCTCACTGCTAGCCACAATTTAAATCACAAAGAAGACAGAAGGTGGTTATCTGAACTCAGTAGCATAGAAAATGGCGAGTTGTCATGTGAAGTGAGTTGAACTAGATTCTAGTCTGGTTTTGAATGCAAACATTTAGTTTTAAGATACGTTCAGTTGATTCATTTTGAATGTACCTGAATTCTCGTCCTGTATTCTACTGCTAACCATTATCCAACTTTACAGGTTTAAACAAATAATTCAGTACAAAGAACTGTATTCAAATTACAGTACTTACAAGATCTAGTACATCTAGTGACCATGCAGATAACTTTGACATGTACGTTTGGCTAAAATATAAAAGCTAGACAGTATGAACTTCATAAGTAGATGATTACTGAAGATTTTAGGAAGAACCCGATAACTTGTTTCGACTTCGTAGTCACCTATGCTGATTTATAAGTAGTCACCACAATAACTTGACAGGAAATATTAAATATTTGACAATAAAATAACTGTGGTCAAAATTTATTTAAATCATAATTGATTGTTAAATATGGAATTTGTAGGTCATTTGGGAACCAATAGAATGAAAACATGATAGTCACATTTACATATTGACCGGTAAATCTTCTTCATATAAATTTTAGCAATACGTGATCATTTCTGAAGTTTCCTCAGTAGATTTTATGTTCTTCTTCTAAATTAGTAAGATTTTCCGTTTATAGACAATCCCGATGTTGATTATTTTTGATGATAGAGAAGATTTATAGATCAAGAGAATGACTCCTACCAAAAAGTGTACCTGATAATTATACACTGTCGCAACATCGGACAATGAACATAATTATGCTCTTCTTGTCATTTATGTGAAAAACCTTCAAGTAAAGTTCACTTTCATTGAGTATATGACTTGCATAAACTGTGTTGATGTAAATATCTCTGTAGTAATTTACGCTGAGAGGTTGTTCGCAGTAACTTTGATTAAGTTATTTATTCAAAGTAATTGTCTACTTTACTTGATTGCTGTTTGTTTTCATGAAAATGGACAATCAGTTGTCTCTATTTGCTAACGTAACTGTAAGCAGCATGTCCGAAGATGATCACGAGTTTATTTGTGTCTGCAGCTAACTTATGATTGTACAAAACTCGAAGAAACGTGAAACGCTTTGTCAACCATGCAATAAATGTTTTACAGTGAACATAAAAAGCTTAAATATTTTATGGAGCCATTCCCTCTTACTCAAGCGTTCAAGCTCGTAACATGGTTTATCGCTAAATAAATAACTATTAGTTTAAATTATTCTGGTTATTTAAAAACACTTTTTAGTTTTGACTAAATTTAACCAAGGTTTATAATCAAGTGGTGTACAAAAAATACTTACATAGTTCAGGTGGTATTATGGAGATCTACGTTTTGTATTCGTTACATATCGATCTCAGCTGACTAACAGTGAAAGCCAATAGATATAGGATAGATGCTTTTTTGTAATGTGATTCCTTAGCAGTGCTCACCCTTCGGGTACCAACTTGTTGCCTTTAAATTTCACGATGGATGGTTGAACAGCGATCACTGGCATAATTCCCATTCTCATTAATTAGTAACATAGCGTAATGATCACATGATCGTGATTGGTAATAGTTATCACACTTAGGACACATCTGAACTCCACTAGTCATGATATCTCACTAAAACTTCAGGAATATCACTAAGTTAGTCACCAGTGTGTTGATTATAATAACCGAATACAAGCAACAAATTAAGTGTTAATCTCAAGAAGGTCACTTAAATTTAAATATTTGTTGGAAATTAATACGAATACAATTATAATGATCCTTAGTTTAGGAGTTTAATGCGAGGATAGATCAGCTGTTCAGTGCTTCATGGTGTTTAGTGAGATCCAGCCCACATAAATTTGTGACAAATACAAACAAGAAAATTAAATTATTAACTTAAAGATTAGTAACTTGGTGTAGCACATATTTATGAAAGGTATTCCTTTAAGTTTTAATAATACTATACAAATATAAGAGAAATATGATTACTAATGTGACATTACTACTAGAAGCACTGTTCACTTATGTCGTAGAAATAAAAATTGGTGTCTGCTAAATACTTATCACAAACTGTCGGCGATATTTACTAACATGAGGAGTTGTTTTTATCTGATTCCGTAACACATCTTAGACAATGAATGGACCATCTGACATGTTGGTCGCAATATGGATTACTTCCCTTCGGATGTATAACATCACTCATTGTTAGTCATCTATTTCTGCCAAGATTTTGGTAAGAAATATGATGAAAACAGTTTTAGAATTTATTAATTAACAAATGAAAACGGGATCATGTGCATTTCAGAAATGAAAATTGTTTAACATAACGGTTTACAGTAAATTTTGGTAAACTGTGAAATGATAAGGAAGATTTATTTATCAGCTGAATGTTTTTGGTAATGTTCTGTGAACTGGGGAATTCGGTTGTTAATCGTTCATTTACTTTCTGAACAATATGATTAGTTAGTAGTCTGTGCCTTCCTCAATGATAATTATTAACTTTACAATTAAACTTAATTTTTCCAATGGATATTACTCTTCTAAAGTCTTAGATGACATGTATAGTGAGTTGTATTTGTCACAGATTGATGCCC
Source organism: Schistosoma japonicum (assembly GCA_025215515.1). Lineage (NCBI taxonomy): Eukaryota > Metazoa > Platyhelminthes > Trematoda > Strigeidida > Schistosomatidae > Schistosoma > Schistosoma japonicum. The sequence goes on from CM046068.1 coordinate 351,490, forward strand.
GTTGGGTAACTGTGAGATGAGAAAGCAATTGGCAATTACTTCATTCCCGTATAAAACTCTTCAGCAGTGCGAGCTAATAATTCTGACAGGATACCGACGCAGAAAAATCAGGTCTCACGGTGAGTGCTTAAGCCACTTGGGCGGACAGTGACCAGTGGTAGAATTCTAAATCCTGTTGATTTGTTATATATTGCAAGGGTCAGTCAAATCAAACTGGTGAAGGTTTTCTCACTTTCAATACATCTGAACTTTACTAGTCATGATGTCTCACTGGAACTTTAAGAACATCGTGAAGTTAGTCCCAAGTGAGCTGACCATTTTAAATGAAATGGGTGTTTTTGCGGAGATAGCTACCAAATGTATTTCTGCAGATGGTGCAAAAAGTTAAGTACTCGCCATGAGACCTAGTAAAGTTGAGGGTGAGCACTATTGAACAGTCACATGTTAATATAAAATATCTGTCAAATATACCATATTTTACGGTGTTGCCCAATATACATCAATTTATGGTAAATAAATTCAACTAAACTTAATACCTATCTTTAAAAGTCCGCCTCAGTCATTATTACATAAGATGTAACAGCCATCTAATGAACTGAATTACATTACAGTTGATTATTTATATTATGGACCTATTTTTTCAACATAACCACTTCATATTAAGATGAACATGTTTCATCCTATTGATTTGTTATGAACTGAAGTTGGTCAGTCTCAGTTGCTATATGTGCATCCTGAGAGGATTGCCTCTATATAACTATTATTCACAAGTATTACCTATGCGCCCGTTGTATAAGTGTAAATGTCTAGACACAGTAGTCTGTTGTTGAACGTGGTGGCGTTTGGCAGGAAATAGCCTGAGTTCGAATCTCACTGAGAACATCAACATTCAGATACAGGTACATGTAGCTGATGAGTCACAAATAGAAAGAAATGAGCGTCCAGGATTTCACTTTCCAATCACAATTCAATCTAAATAACTACTTCATAATTTCAAAAATCTTTTGTTTATGTTCCCTTTTTATGTAAATAATGAAAACTGCAATAAACCAAAAAGACATCAATTACATTTTGACTTTTCTTCTATATGTACATAAACTTAAGTAATAAGTGTTTATAAACTGTAAACAAACTTTAACATCAAAATTATGTAAATATTTTCATATAGATTATTTATGATATTTTAATATCACGAATTGGTCTAAATTAGACAACCATTGATCACCAGGAATCACTGAACAGCTGTTTCTCATCCTACTATGGAATTCTAAAGCAGTACACATCTATTGACCCATCAGCAATTAAACCCAGGACTTTCTGGCTTCGTAGAAAACACTTTAAAGTTAGACAACTAAGCTGGCTTTCAACAGACAATATTTTCGATTCAGTCAATTCATAATACATTTGAGCGACTTTAACATTACCAATGGATAACTGCTTTACACTCGACACGGTCAATAACAAAATCATTCTACATTATCTCATTTAACATAATTGTAATATACTAGTCATTTTGACAATCTTCAACATTTTATATTTCGTTTATCTTATATAGCTTATTTAATATAAGCTGACTTACTTTATTTTATACGGACAATACCTTTGTCTGAACATAATGATCATACAAAATATTATGTAAAATAACTTTAATTGTTGAAAGAATTATGTTTGTTAGTAATAACTTGTATAATAGTAGTTTTATACAACACTAAATAGAATAATACAATAGAATTTATTCACAAGAACTACAAGAATTTAATTTAAGTCAGATTGTGACTAGCGATTGGAATTTAGGACGTGCGTTTCGTCCTGTTTGGGACTCGTCGGTTTATAGCATATCAATGAGTATATACAAATTCATCCTAATACAAAAAATTTGCATTCTATTTTCATTATTCTGTACGACTTTTTATGCATAATAATTGAATTAGATGAATTATTGAAATTGGCATATGAATAAATGTAAGAAGTAAAAAAAAAACAATCTTGATGCATAGAATACTGTTAACTTTACTTTAAGTTATATTCTATTCAGAACTTGTTATGTTCCAATAAAGTAACAGACCATCAATATCCATGATATTCATCTAGAAGACTGTCAAATTATGAATCTTGTTTTTGACTTTTGAAAGAAAAAACCTTGCTGAAATCTAATTTTTTAAAAATGTAACAGTGAATAATAAACAAGTAAGATAGTAGATGTAATCAGTGTATTCAATGTTAATTAAATCTGCCTGTACTGATAACGTTCAGGTTAATTTTTTTCTTTTTTTTATTGTCAAGCTCATTTTAAGCAATTTATGTTTACTTGTAATTGTTTAGTATGAGTCTTCTCAGTGTGGTGATGATCCAATGGATAAACGATCAAAAAGTACGATTATAGTAAAATGTTGTAGTTTGAAAATGAGTTTATTTTGGCATAAGCCACACTATATTAATTGAATAATGATTAACGTACTCATTGAATATTGAATAAGTTATGTATAATTATGCTTGACTATAAATCATAAGTATTATCAAAATGTACTATTTCAATGATCATTTTTGGATTGAAAAATGTTAATTTATTCAGGGTAATTGTTTTATGCAATTCAATGAATCACTTTCACAATAACATATACTTACAAAAAATAGTATATTGAACATTTAACTTTGATTGATCAAAACAAAAAAGTTTGCCATGAAGACAGTGAGTTCGATTTTTGATGGGGTGATGGATACACACTACTGAACAGTCTAACATTTGGACGAAATGGCTGTTTAGTTATTTCTAGTGAGTATTGGTTGTGTAATTCAAACCAATTCATGTTTTCGAATTCAGTAACCATAAAAATACTCAATTACAAAATTATACCTCCTGAGATGATGTTATAGATATTACTTATTAGTAATAAAGCTGATAGTTATGTACTATGCAATATATATTCATTATCTTATAAAACTGAATACAATAAATCTATTTTACACCTGAATTCGAAAATTTATGATTTTAATCATCCACATAACTAAATATAGACATAATATTTAAATAGGATACAAATTAGTAAGTTAATATAATCTAAAATTGAAATATCTAAATTTTGTTATAATTGGTTTACATGGTAACTAAAGAAAAAAAAATATTATTGCCGAATTCAAAGAAATATAAATGACAATTGTTTTAGCACTGAATTGAAGTATTTATAAGTAGTTTATTGAAAAATAACATAGAAACCAATCATTATCGGTATATCATTGATTCTTATGTCAATATTAAAATATAATCTGTTTTTTTTCTTATGTAATACTTTACAGTTGGAAATTATATGAAATTTTAAAAGTTGATATCATGAATTGATCATAGAAAATCATTATATTACAGATAATATTAAACAATTGTTTCATTCTAGTATGAGACTAATTAATAGTATATGTTTATGTCTTCGCAAAAGATTAAGTTTAAGACCTGTGAAGCATTTTAATGAATTATTTAAGTTGAATTGTGACTGGTAAATGGAATACAGGATGCGAGTTTCGTCTTATTTGGTATTTGTCGTCTGAATGTACCTGCATCCCGATGTTGATGTTCACTTGTGAATAATTGTTATATCGAGACAATCAGCTCACGATGCACATTTAGCCACAGTGACTGACCAGCTTTGTCTATTAAAAATCAATGGGATTATAAAACTTAATCCTAACATTTTAATGAATATTTAACGTATATATTATTGACTCTATATTTAGTGATATACATTTCTAACCGAGAACATTTACATTTTTCATGAAAAGTTTCATGTAATGACAAGATAAATGTACTTTTTTAATGTATAAAATTGAATAAATTTTAAAAATTACAAACGTTTTAGCTTCTCAAGAAACTTTAATCTTTCATGATAAATTAATGAAGTAGTAACAACTTCTGTGAATTGTACATATCAATTGTAGGCAATGTTTATATATGTATACAATTATTACGTAAGAATAACTAAATCTAAACGCAAAACCATATAGATTAGTGAATTTACCAAATAACTAAAATACTGTCAATATTCTGAAAGCATTAAGCTCAGTGGTATACATTAAATGTATAGAATTTTCTAGACGTTCGAATTGTCACTTGGTGATTCGACATATGAATGTGAATTCTATAAATCAGCTCTCTGATAAAATAAACATTCAACTATATAAAGGGTACAAAATGGTCTATATATATCTACTTGTTTTACAAACAGTATGACAGCTCTGTCATTTCGTCAAGGTTTAACAGCAAACATTTCTGCATTCGACATTACTGAAGAGTACCTTTATCACTGTTAATTCACTTGAAATTATGAATCATACCTTTACTCAACTAATGGATTGCGTCTATTGTCTATCAATCAATCAATCAATCAATTATTGCCTGTAACCTCATGCAAAATCTAGGCCGTCGACCAGCCTTCTCCATTCAACTCTGTCCTATGCTTTCCTTTCAAGCACTTCCCGACTACATTCCATTCTCTTCATGTCGGTCACCAAATCTCGACACAATGTGTTCATTGATCTTCCTCTTTTCCATTGGCTTTCAGGATTCCATGTTAATGCTTGTCTTGTAACACAGTTTGATGATTTCCACAATGTGTGTCCTATCCACCCCCAGCGTATTTCCCTAATTTCTTCCTCGTCTGAATTTCAGTTGATTAGTTCTTTGTTACAGAAGGTAGTTGTTAATGGCATCTGGACAACAGATCCGAAGTGTCTTAAGTAGACAGATGTTTATAAGTATTTGTATTTTTGAAAGGATGATTTCTGTGGTTTTCAATACAAATTTCAGCTCAATACAACAAAACTGACTGTCTTCACATATGTAATGAAAATGTTGACTGACAGTTGGTATGAGTTCCAGATGATTTTCACTTTTAGAAATACTGCTATTGTTTCGGCAATCTATACTTTCACTTCTGCATCAAACCCTCCTTGTTTATCGATGATGTTGCTCAAGTATGTAACAGTTTCTACATCTTCCAGAATTTTTTCATCAGGTCAAATAAAACTGGGTTAGTGTTCGTTGTTTTCTTTTTGAAGGATGTTCCTTATCCCATTGTGTATTTTGAGGCTTACTGCTGGCTTCATAGGTCGCTGCTACATTGTCCATCTTCATCCGCATTTGCGATGTGTGTTGAATAGAAAAGCTAGATTGGTCATCTGCAAAGTCCAAGTCATCTAGTTGCATCAATGTTGCCCAATGTATTCCAAGATTGCCTTGAGATGCTGCAGTTTTAATCATTTAGCCAATCACCGGCCGAAAGAGAAAGAAAGAGAGTTAGTAGCCTTGTCTGATACTGCTTTTCACTCCGAATAAATCTGTGAGCTGACCTCTATGTTTGATTTTACAGTGTATTACGTCGTATAAATCCATTATAATCTTGACTATCGTTTCAGGTAGACCATAATGTCGAGAAAGGCTTCATAATGTTCTACTATCCACGCCGATAAATGCTTACTCGCAATCGAGAAAATTGATGCAAAGTGGAGAAATTCATTCACTGGATTGTTCAATAATGAATATTTAAGTCGCTATTTAGTCGGTTCACAATCGGTTTTTATGGAATTCGGCCTGTTGACCTCGAAGTTAGCCATCGACTAGCTCCTTTGTGCGGTTTAACAGCTCTCTGTTGAAGACTATTAATGGTAGCAAAAGAAGAATGATACCTTTATAGTCCTCGCAACTACTAAGATCTCCATTCTTCTATATCTTGATGAGGCACCCTTATTTTTAGTTTGCTGGCGCTGTTTTTCCTTCCAAATCTTCTTGAAAAAGATGTAGAGTATTCTCACAGTTGCTTCTATTTGTCTTCAGTGCCTCAGAATATATTTGTGTTGGCTCTGCTATCGTGCCACACTTTATTTGTCGGATGGCCATTTTGATTTCTTCAACTATTGGTGGGTTGGTGTTTATGGGGAGATCAGTGGCTGCTGCTTCAATGAGTAATGGGTTTGGTGAGGTTGATCTATTCAAGTGTTCTTCGAAGTGTTCTACCCACCTGTTTTGTTGTTCATTCATTTCACTGATTGGTTTACCAGCTTTGTTTTTAACTGGCCGTTTTTCCTTACTACATTTCTATTGACTATTCCTGTTTATTAATCCTAATGAGTAAACAATTCACAAACTATACAAACGTCTCTATAATGCAAACTTACTAAGTAAAGTATTTTCAAATAATATATAACGTGAGCTTAATACAGTGTCAGTGTTCTATATAATAATTATGTATCCATATATTGCATACTACAGAACTACAACATCAATGAAATTTAGGTAAACGATACATTGTTACATATAGAATGTCGTTTATATTAAAGTAAAATATATTCTGTTTTATTCATATGCAATACTGTTGACTAAACTGTTAGGAGAACATAATAAGGTTTGCATTCAACATGACTCACTTGACGTTAACAGTAAACACTCTAAATAATACATAAATCCTTTAAAAAATAATCCATTGGTATATCTCATACAACCCCGTTATATGATTCTATTACATGATCAAATTTTTTATAAGTTGCTTTAGAAACTAGTTTAATTAATTTCTTTTGAAACCGACTAAAGAGACGTAGTATTAGATATCATACATCGCAAATCTTTACTTGCATCTTTAGTTTTCCTTTGAATACAGATTAGTAGAGGATATGTTGTCAAAATCTAACTATACAGTTGAAACTGTACACTACATAAATACTGACTAATAACTAACTGTTTAGCAAAGCTTAGCAAAGTAATAGCCTTTTCAGTGTATTTCATTGTTTATTTATAATTTCATAACACATACAAGAAACATAGAAATATATAAGTTGGTTAGAAATAGTTGATGTAAAACTATAATTGTTATGAAAGTTTATCTAAAATCTACGTTAAGTCGTTACTCTCTAGATGATTCTATCATACATTACTTATACTTTAAAGTCTAAGATTGTTACCAATAAGATATTCACATTAATCGCTATGCAGTAAACAATATTATATTTTTCCAATAATTTGACATTGATCAGAATTTATTGATCAGTTTGTGATATAGTCAATGTCTTACCTTTATGTTAAATATGTTTAATAATTTAATTGTTCTTTTGAAATAACCGACAAAATCACTTTATCATCTCCCTTTTTCACCTTCCTACAACATTGATTAATAAAGTCCTCATGTATTTTTCATCAACTTTTTTTAAATTAAGAACATTTATTTTCAATGGAAATTTTTTTTTAGTTCAACACACAATACACAAAAGAATAAAATACATTTACATTTTTATTTTGTTTTTTCTTTCTTTTTGTATTTTTTTCTTTTATTATTTTTTTTGAAAGAGAAAAAAAAAGAAAAAAAATGTCACAAATAATTTTGAATTGTATATTATAAAGAAATACCGCTAAAATGAATCATTTTTTAACAATTAAGTATATTGATCAATATAACAGATAAATACATTTATCATGACTTACATTTGGAATGTTTATTATTGTGTTTAGAAAATAGTTTATTAGATAACTATTGTATAACTTATTATAGATATTAACTATTGAGTATATTGTAAAGAATCATATGAATTCAACTATTATTATTATCACAAATACTGCCTGAGTTACTTTGTTTTAATTTTTGTTTTGAAGAAAAGATAGAAGGATGAATGAAGTGTGATGGGGGGGGGAGAGGCATGAAGGAGTGGTGGTGGTGGTGGTGGAGGGAGTGTAGGGGTACATTAGTATTTCTTTTTATTTCAATATTAAAATCTATGCAAAATGTTGTTTATTGTTGTTTAAATTATTAGAAATATTAAATAGTTCTGTGTTATTTATTTTATTGTCAATATTGTCATCAACATGTATAGTTAAAACATCATCTGTTACATAATTCAATAAATTATTTGATGAAGTTAAATGTAATATATTAGTTTTACTATTATTTCTTGGATAATCTATGTTTAATATATGCGTACTAACATCTAATGGTATTTCAGATGTTGCTTGTTTTGTTTTATTAACATAACTTTTACGTCGTTTATCATTTCGACACATTAACATATTTATAATGTGTATACGAAAACGTGCACCAAATGCTAAATATAATATCCAATTATTTTGATTACCAAAATAAATTAATGAATTAAAAAATTGTCTTAATGTCCATGATATGCATAAATCACCAGTAAGTTTAGCTGCTGTTCGACCTTCACTACCTTCACCATCGAATAATTCAAATAATAAAAATAATGGATTAGTTAATAATGTTATAATATTCATTGTAAGTAGTAATAATGATGCACGATTTTCACGATTATAACCAATTGAACGATTTCTTTTTTGAATAACTGATGAAATTCTTGTTAAACGATTACGTTTACGACGTTGATGACGTACTAATGAAGCAATAACAGCTGATGATATCAACATTGTTATAAATGGAATTACACGAAATAAAATTAAGTCTACATTATAAACAAGTTTTGTTAAATCAATACTTTCATTAGTACCACCAAATAATTCTGTAGAATTTCGTCGTTCACATGAAACTAATGCTTCATAATCTATTGAATAGGTTGTATTATTAGTAGTATTAAAAGTAGTATCATTTGACATAATAAAAATATTTAAAGAAGTTGGTTTTGATGACATTATTGTTATTAAAATACCAGATAAACATGAAAATGTTATTAATAAACTAATAGTAATACGTGTTGCTCTTCCAGTAAATATAATTCGTGTTTTTAACGGTGAAATAACCGATGCAAGTCGTTCTATTGATAAACCAGTCTGTAATAAATTTGATGTCCATAATAAACAAACAATTGTTATAACACGTATTAAACATGTACAACGTCCAAATATATTACCTAATATAACATGATAACTATGAGTGAATATAACTTCAGCGTACATATCATTTGCAGCTATTAGTAATATAAAGAAATCATTAGCAGTTAATGTAATAAACCATGCACGAGTTGTTGATGCAAATACACGAGGATGTTTTAATAAAACCATAAAACATAATCCACTAAATATAATACCAATAATATTAGCTGTAATCATATACCATGAAAAGAAATACCATATAAATCCATCTGCAACATGACGACTTGTATGATTCAATGGACAAAATTCTGATAGCATAATGTATACTTTAAGTAATGAAATTAGGTTTTTCTTCCTTTAAATGAAACAATATTGTATATTTATAAGGCTATCTAGTTTGTATAGTATCATATAATCCATACAATGTAATGTTTTATTTCCCTTACAATATTATTAGTTTATTCATGAAAACAAATTATTTATTATTGTTCATTCTTATTCAGATGCATATAACAATTATTTATATAATATTAATTAACCAATCAGAATTATGGGAGATTTTCAAATGTTTGTTTATTTTTTACTGATTGGTTAAATTAGATTATCCCAAAAATAACACCAAAAGAAGTAATGAAATAAAAACAGTTATATGTATTATATTTGTTTAAATAAATAGTTAACAATGTTTCCTATCGGAAAAATAAATAGATTAATCAATATTTGGACATATAAATTATAGTCAAATTGGTTACATCATTAAATAAACAGATTATTGAATTGAGGTGGTTATGGTGAAACAGGTATCACGTTTAATTATTTGTATTCGTTGAACTTGTCACGAAAGTGACAATTATCAACATGTGATTGAATTTGTCACGGATTGATGTTCGTAGGATATCATTGAGAATTAGAGAACACTAGACAGGTGTTTTGTTCTAATATGAGATTATTCGGCAGTAAGCATCCTAGATTCCACTCCATGGACTTCGAATAGGCAAACGCTTGACCCCTGAACCACTTAGCTGATATCCAATGATAACATTTCCACTTCCATCAATTTGTAATATATATCGCGACGAGTTCAATCAACCAAACGTTATGCTAATCTCCGTAAACCATCTCAATTCCATTACGTTATTCAGCTCGTCAGTGACTAACTTTAGGATGTTCCTGAAACTTTTATAAGAAATCGTGTTTGGTGGGGTTTAGACTCGTCGGGAGTAAGATAGATATCACCTATGACAACTGATGATTGTCGTGATAAACCTAAAATTGGCGGAATTGGTGAGAATCTCTAAATTGGCTATTGTTCGGTTCAGTGGTACTGATGTTTAAGTATTCTGCGTGAGACTTGACATTTCGTACTGTACTTGCCAAATGTTAATCATTCTTATTGCGCAACAAATTTAAAACAAACAGAGGGTGAAAAACTACAGTGTCATTTGAAGGTTTTTTGAATTCTTTACAGTACAAGTTAATCATATATATTAGATTCAATAAGTAATGAATCAAAAGGTTAATATTTGTTGATACACTTTCAGAGTGTATCATGGTAAAGACGATGGGAAGTATTTGCATTTTAATGAATACTACATTTATTCTTAATGCTATAAATTTGAAAAATGAAACTATGAGTTTTAGATATCATTTTAATGTAAATTTAATAAATGCAAAGAACAGAAGTCCCTTAACATAAGTTTCGTATAAATAAACACTCATCAGTGAAATGTATTTGCGGTTTTGAAAAAAACATTTTTAAAACAATAAAGCTTTTTTGTAACTTTCGGTAGTTTAATTAGAATATGAGGTTGTTTTAAAAAATGTAGTGTATTTGCATTGCATGTATCAAATAGAAGACAACAAGCTTGAAGATCAACAGGTCAAATTTAGTAAGAATCGTTAGTATACCAACCGATTCACGACACTACGGATCATTGTTAGACAATCAGTTGAATAGAACTTATCACTTTACATCAATTTCCTTGACTATGAAAATAGTATTTGACAGCATGGACAAGCAAAAATTATGGTGTCTTCTTCAACACTATGGTGTATTTGATAAGATAGTCAATATCTTAGGGAATTCTCACAACAAAATACGCTAAAAATTTGTGCATAGATAGCATGAAGACGTTATCAAACAAGGCTATTTACTGCTACACTTTACTTTTCTTATGGTAGTTGACTAGATTATGAAAACTACAACATTTTAATGTAAGCACGAAATACGCTGGACAACTTGGATGCAGTTAGACTATCTGGAATTCACAGATGACCTTGCCCTTTTTATCCACACACAGCAACGAATGTAAGTGAAGACTGACATTTTAGCAGCGGAAGCAGCAGTTCATCATTGATAAACAAGGAAAATCTGGTGCAGATCTGAAGGCATGGATTGGCAAAGCAAGGAAAACATTTTCATAAACAAAAAACATCTGTCAGCCGACATCAAAGTCAAAAGTTTCAATACAGGCATCGATACAGTTTTATTTTATGGAGCCGATACTTAAAGAACTACGAAGGACATCCTTCAAAGTATACATATATTTATAAACCGTTGCCTACGCAAGATTCTCCATGTGCGTTATCTAGACAGTATCAGCAACAACCTACTATGGTAGACAAAAAAGCCAATCTGCATCTAACAAGTAAATTATATAAAAAACCTAAAAGGTGGATAAGGCATACATTAGGGAAATCGTTTTGATTTCTTGAAAAGACTTTCCAATATAAAAGTATCACAAACAACACAACCTACTCTGTAGACGCAATTCTGTGTAGAGGTGAAATAGATCTTGTTATTTATTTTATTTAATGCACCTCGAATGGTGTTGGTAGTCTCGTAGAATGTTTGGATTTTATGTTGTTTTGAATTCTTTATAACTTGTCTATCGTGTCATAGCGGTAAGGTAGGACAGCTGTACCAATCCATGACATTTCTGTTGATTTATAATTAATTAATTAATTATAAGTTGTTACGTTTTTGTATATTGTTTTAAAAATATTCATTGGAAAATTATTAAATCGTAGGATTTTAATTATATTTTTGTATTTAGTCTCCTTATCATCATCTGATGTAATTAGTTTATTGGTCCTTCTGAATAAGTTTAGAGTCAAACTCAAGGTCTAATGGTACTAGTGAAGAAATGGGACTCAATGTGAGTCATGAAGAAGTTTGTTACAATTGGTGAAACGGGAGAAACCAACTGCTACCCAACTAATTTGTTTGTAAAGCAATCCTATAAAAGTGAAGAGAGGTGAATTAAAGCATAGTTGTAGGAATTTCATGATTAAACTGATGCTTGATCAACAATGGTTAGATAATGTATAATCATTTTGTAGTAATTCATTGATAAATTCTAGAGAGATATCAATTAGAATACTCGTATATAAAGATACAACATCATAGCTTACAATCGTTTCGATAATTTCAACTATTAAATCCGATATTTTTAATTTGAAATAATGTATGTCTTTGATGACACTGTGTAGATTTTGTTGTAGTGGTTTCAAAATGTTGCTTAGATATTTAGCAAGCGCATAAGTTGGAGTGTTGGTGAAGTCAACTATTAGTTTTAGTGGGAGACCAGATTTATGAATTTTCGGTAATCCATAGAAGCAAGAAGTTGTACATGATTTAGGACATAAAATGAATCATAGTGAAACACTAATGATTGGTTTCGGTTCTTTCATAGGTTTTACTGTCTCTGATTTTACTCTATTTTTTTTTAATCATTGAATGATTCTTTAAATAAGGTATTAGATATGGTTCTGTGGATAGATGTTCAAAGACTTTATCATCATAATCTAGTTTATTCATTACCACTGTAGTATTACCTTTGTTCGCCTTGGTGATTATTATTGATCTATCCTTTTGTAATAAATATAAAGCTTTTAATTCTCCCTTTGATAAATTAGAAGGAAGATGTTTGTGTTTTAATAAAATATGAGATATTTTTTGACGTTAAATATAAGCTACTTGACCTGATAACTTTTCTAGTGACGGTTCTAGAATAAGTACAATTTTCAAAGTGTCGAGTGGCTTACTGTGAATATTAAAGTTAAGTTATCTTTCAAGCAAAGCAATTTCATGCTTATCCGAAATTCTGTTTAACATATTATTCACAGTTCTTGATTCAGTTTGTTTCAGTGTAGTTGTTGGTGGCGTCGTCTTTCCTAATGTTTGTTTTAATTTAGACGAATTTAAATAGTGATTTTATCTTTCATTTAAAAAGCTAAAAATAAGATGTTTTTAATTGAATCATCAAGAATATTGATATTCTTTCAGTATTTCTCTAGCAATACTGTATCTGTGTTTTTGTGAATATTTTCTTTTAAGAAGACACGTGATATGTGTTGAGCAGCTTGAATAGGATGTTGAGAAAGTTCAAATGGTTTGACAAGCACGCGATGTATATCACAAACTGATATATATATATATATATATATACGTATGTATATATATATATATATTTATGGATCACCAACTGATACCAACCCAGTGGTGCAGAGGGCTAGGCGTTCGCCGTCAACCTGAAACCCTTGATGCAAAATCTGGGATAAGCGCTGCTGAGGAGTTCCATATTAGAATTAAATAGCTAACTAATGCTCCTTGATTTCCAATGGTCACCTACTGACATCAACCTGTGACATATTCAGTCAATTAAAATACCAATCTCTACAAAAATAACCATCTTAATTAAGTCCAATTTGTTTGTTCTATCTACATCAAAGTGGTTTCTATAATGTCAAATGCTCGCAAAAAGATTAGTATAAGTATATTACTAATTTGAGATCATTTTATTTAGGTTTATAAACAAGAATCATTTTAATGCAACCTACACATTCCGCCGATTTAGTTATGATGAAATATATTATACTCGTCAATATAAGTTTGTCAAAATGGTTTCGTAGATATGTTGTAGATAATATGTTGATAGGTTTTGTATTGTAGATATCTAACCAGTGATATACATCATGATTTCATGTAATATATACAATGTGATTTCTTTCCCTAATAATTAAACTCAAAAATGAAGTCAGTTATAGCCTAAATAATAGCTTCTTGTACTTAATGGATATACCCTATTTCCGATCTTAATGAATGCGAAGTTTTCTAATCAGTCAATAAGTAGTATATATCATATGAGTTTAGGAGAATCTAAGTAAAATTATAAATGAACATTTTGTAATTAAAAAATTATCAAAATAGTTCAGTCAAAATGCTATTAGTGATATGACTAGATTATATCAGTTATTCCAAGATGATATGTACTACTTTCGCATACATCTCAACTTATAAGTGACATAAAATCACCTTTCTTACATCATCCTAAGGACCTTTAAAGACGGTAATACTAATAATCGATCACATAATTCATTTATTTAATAAACACAGGTAAATTAACGCGTTTTAACAGGTTAGCGATGCTTACTCTCACTCCTCCTCTTCCTGCTAATGGTTGACTGAATTATGAAGACTGCAACACCTCAAGGCAGTCTCGAAATACAGTGGAGAATATCGATGCAACTAGATGACTTGGACTTTGCAGATGACCAATCTAGCTTTTCTATTCAACACACATCAACAAATGCAGATGAAGATGGACAATGTAGCATCAACCTATGGAGCCAGCAGTAAGCCTAAACATGCACAAAGGAAAAAGCAACATCCTTCGATACAAAACAACCAATACTAACCCAATTTTATTCGACATGATGAGGGAATCCTGGAAGATATAGAAACTGTTACATACTTGAGCAACATCATCGATAAAGAAGGAGGGTCTGATGCAGAAGTGAAAGTATAGATTGTTAAAACAATAGCAGTATTTCTACAAATGAAAATCATCTGGAGCTCATACCAACTGTCAGTCAACATTTTTAACACAATTGTGAAGACAGTCAGTTCTGATGTATGGAGCTATAAAATGTATTAAGAACTACAAAAATCATCCTTTCAAAGATACAAGTACTTATAAACAATTGTCTGCGTAATATACTTCAGACTTGGCAAGATACCATGAACAACAACTTTTTGTGGCAGAAAACTAACCAACCATTATTCAACCGAGGTAGAAATTGAGAAAGGAGCTTTGGAAGTGAATAGTACACATAGTGTGGAAATCATCAAACTTTGTTACAAGACAGGTGCTAATTTGAAATCCTGCAAGCCAATGCACAAGAGAAAGACCCAAGAACACATGTTGTCGGGAATCAAAGACAAATATGAAGAGAATGGAGTACAGTTAGGAAGAGCTGGAAAGTAAATCATAGGACAGGGTTAATTGGAAATCGTTGATCATCGGCGTGAACTATACATGTGGTATCAGCCAGTCTGATTGATTAGTTAATTAAAATTAACACCGAAAATTGTACATGACATTAAATTACATTTGAAGTTACTTAAAACATACGTCCTGTACAATTCATAGTGAATGATGCATCCCTTCCTTAGAGCAATATTGGTGTTTATCTGCTTTTTATCCCATTATATATTACCAGATGATGTAAACAGAGAACTTCATAAAACTGGATTGAAGTGTCTTGTGGAGATCGGCATTAAGTTTAGTTAATTGAATTCGTCGCAGATTGACGTTAACAAAGTACAATGGAAATAAAAAGTAGAACTGGACATGTGTTTCGTTGAATTATGGGACAATTTAGAAGTGCGCACCTTAGATTTCACCCTAGGGGCTTCAGGTTAGTGGATACATAACACTCTACACCACTGAGTTGACATCTAGTTGTAGAATTCCATAAGTTTGTGATATAGCACAACCATCATTCAAACTCCACAATCCTCCTTAATTGAGTTACAATGGACAGCTGACTAGTGGCTTACTTCGAGATTTTCCTAACACTCAAGTGATCATATGTGACTGGTGGAGTTCATACATGTCGGTAATGTGACAGCTATTACCAGTGACAATAATTAATCATCTTGATTTATCATAAATTGCTAGAAGCTGGACTTCTACAATTGGATGACGACCCAGTGGTCCAGAGGATTTAGTATTCAATAATCTTAAGCCAATAGAGCAAAATTCACAGTGTGTACTGATGTGGAGTACTATACCAAAATTAAGTAGCTATCTAGTTCTCCGTCGTTTTCAATCGCACCTACCAACATCAATCTGTCATGAATTCAATCAACAAAACAATTTTCACTTTAAGTTTAGTAATTCATAGTAAAACCTTTCAATGCATAGAACTACTTACCTTCATTGTTTCTCAATTATTTATTCACATCATTTAAACTTTACAATTCAAATTTACATGAAGTTATTATCGACAGTTAACTATTAAGTCATATAAATATTATAATCATTGAATGCCATTATATTTGTATATAACAAATATATTGAAACAAATCATGAAACTGTAGAATTGTATAGGAAATGTATAAGTGGGTATCATAAACCGAAGAAAGGTGTAGTGGTAATAGGGAAAACTTCCAATTGATTGTTATGGAGGTTGTTAAATTTACAACTAAATATCACGAATTAGTCTAGATTAGACAATCATTGAAAACCAGTGAACAACTGAACGACTATTTCTTCAGCAATATGTTTCCACTACTCCATCAGGAATTAAACTTAGTATTTTTTGGCTTGGCGACGATCACTTTTCCAGTAAACCACTGAGTCAAGTCTCACCGGTTGCTATTTCTAATTCAGTCTATTTGTAATAAGTTTACGTGACCTCAACTGTTTCCATTAGCAAATAACTGACTCAAACTTGACACGATTGTAAAAATTTCTGTTATTCTAAATTCTCCCTGTTACAATGAGGCAGATGTAACTGTATACACAAATGTAGAATTAGATATCTGCCCAGTAAAAGTATACAAAGCTATGCATATACATTATTATTTCCTACATATTATATTAATTTATGTTATTATTCTTTATTTTATTAGAACAAATGAATAAATAAGTGTTATTTTACATTGTTAAATTTGAATTAAACATTATATCCTACTGAGAAGTCATATAATATAATGAAATAGATGTCGAGTTCTTCCTGTTTCTAAGTAGCCCTCTAACTAAGGTCATATTGGAATATTAAATTCGAATCAAACAAATTTCACATTATCTAATCATAATAAACATGAACTCTCTAGTAAATGACCACGGTTGGTAATTTAGGAGCTTTAGATAAAATATGCTACAAATAGAGTTGTCATTTCGGGTGTAAAATAGTTACTAAATAACAGCATTTGGTGTCATCGTTCACTATCGACTGCAACTTAAAATTGGGATCATAAACCAGTCAGCACAATTTTCATAGTTAAGGCCTTAAGTAAACACTACGTAGTTCTTACATCCTTGTATCAAACCACTGATGTGGACTTAGTTATGTACTATTGCGTTTTTTATCCCGTAACTGTCTAGCAAAGGTCAGTTTATACTATGAAACCCGTTTAAACTATTCATTTAAACCATTGTATATTCCTGTCGATTCCTGGCTTTTTTATATGTTTAAGGTACAGAAATGTATTTCACACAAAACATACATTTAAGACAGAAACTGTTTAGTAACGTCATACTAAAACTGCTACAATCAAGTTTATATTCAATGCATTATAAACTAATGGATATAATGATGAGGGGATCATACATTATGTAAAGAAATTACCCTATCTATATCAGCAATAACTGATGAAATTATTATTGAAAATACAAAAGTGACAAACTTACATTCTGTTGTAATTCAAGGGACCTTAACGATTCCCTGAATCAGAATTAATGCAACATTCTTTTGTTACCACTTTTTCACTTCATTTAGCTTAAACTTGATGTTGAGTTTAAAAGTTAAACTAACTTAAACATCTTATGCGTACATTACTTAGTTGATGACCTTATGTTCTCTGACGTGGAATCTTATCATTATAAAACATTCATTGACCCTATCGATAATATTATCAGTGCTTATTTCATGCATTAATGCATTATTTAATTATTCCACCAACTCTAAGTCCGAATCTTATGAAATCTATTTCAGTGAATGATTTTCAAACTTAGTTTCGTTAACTGTGTTCAGTTTTGATGTATTATATAATTTTCCTATAGATTAATATATTTGATCTATGCCATTATGTCTTATATAGGTACATTACTTATGTTCATTGATCATTAGAAGTGATTCTATCTACCTTAACCATCTGCTCACGGTCAACTTCTTACTTTTTTAATATTCATTTTTATAATTAAAATAGAATTGTGTTACGGATGAATACGAAATAGAAAACCACAGTACACAATTTATGTTATGATTATTTGCGACTAGATTGTTAAGTATTTAAACGTCATTTCGACTATTCAAGGTATATAATTAATGCCTTTTTTTCCCATTAATTCCACATAATTAATAACCATAATAAAGCTGATGTTCTGTAAATGTAATTCATAATAATTGAATGGGACAGAGAGATTTGATGCTGATGAATAAAGTCATTATATAATTCCCTTATAATTATCCAGTATGTAGAAGAAAAGTTTAGGAATGAACAGTTATTAAAATTGATTTTATCAGTGAACTCATATATACATTGTAATTAGATGCTGTAAAGAATGTCGAATGTTAATTTTGATTTTACGAATTAGTTTGAATTAAACAATTGTTGATCACCAGGAAGCACTAAATAGCAGTTTTTTCCTAGTATAGGATTCTAAAGTAGTGTGCATCCACAACCCCATCAAGAATAAAACTTAGAACTTTTTGATTCCATAACAAAAGTTTTACCATCTTGGGACTTAGCAAGCTCCTAATCATTGATAATTCTAATTCAGTTAATTTGTAATACGTTTGTGCTACCTCATTCACTACCATCGGTGGGTAAATTTCTCACACCCGATATGGATAGACGTCACTGATCACGTTTTCTGGTAGAACTTCAGAAATTACTTTGAGAACCTTTTTCACTAGTGAGCTGATACTGTTTGTAATTAGGTGTCGTGAAGATTTTTGGAGTTTTAGTGAGCAGACATAAGTAGTGAAGCTACGAAGTATCGAGTGTGAATCACTTACCCACTGATGGCAATGGATGGAGGTCATGCAAGTGTATCACAAATTGACTGAATTAGAAATATCAACCGCTGGAAGCTGATTCAGTGGTCCAATGGTTAAGCGGAAACCACCGAGCCAGAGGGTTTCATCTCTGATGGGGTTGTAGATATGCACTGTCATTATCGAGATGCCATTGCTTTTATGCATAACAGTATAAATAATTAATCATTTGCATAAAAAAAGTTGTCAATCAGTCAATCTGTTATTAATACAAGTTACCAGGTGAATGTTCATGTCCACATAACACAAATAAAGTCTATCTGTTAATGTTACTTCACACAGAACTGTAATTAAATAAGATATTTTTCTTTAATAAAAACTTGTCAGAAATTAAGTAGTTATCACCAATTCCATTGACTAGTCGTGATGATGTGCCATAGTTCGTTGGAAGTAAAAAAATTTCCCATCAGACACCAGACTAGTGGTACTGATGGTCAAGCGTTCGCAGTCAGACCTAAAGGTGTAGGAATAGATTCTGTGGGCACTGTTGAGGAGTCTAATACAAGGACGAAACAGCTATCTAATGCTATCAAGTTTTCACTGTTACCAAACCAACATCAATCTACGACAAATACAATTAATTTACCTTAATTGTTATCTACACAAAACCATTTCAGTTCAATTAGGAATTAAATTTGCTTCTAATGGTCATGTTTGCTTTTCAATCACAGTATTTATTGTTGAAACATTGCACGTTTTAAAAAAGACTGTAATTTCTTGTACATTTGGAAACAATTAGGAAAATTTAGTAAAATTCTTTTACGAATGAAACATTAACCATTGTAATAATTCTACACATAAAACATAAATAACATAGTCTATTTATAAGAGCAGGAAACCTACCAGTACATTTACTTACAAAATCGAATCTATTAAACAAAAAGTAATTCGTTATTAGAGTGCCAAATGATATTTCTTTCAAGCATTTTACTTGATATTTAATTAAATACCAGAGTTACAATGCAAAACAAAACCGAGTTTTAGAGTCAATTAGATCAACAAAACCAAAAAACGTTGTACAGCTAGTTAACAAGATCTAACTTATAACTACAATTTCACTATTATTTATAAACAAACTCATGTAATAATTCTACCTAATGGGATATGAAATATATTCAATTCACAATGACTCATATAGGCTCTTATTCCATGTAAGTTATCAAACACTACTTATTTGTATCATTAACAAATATTGTCACTCCATAAAAGAATGATTCCAATCACTCAAGTAATCAATTGAATCTACACTGATCAAAAGATGATACTAGTTTGAGAGTTATTGAAATTAGTATTTCTAACGAAATAACCAAAAACTATAGTTACATAGAATAATTCATTCAATATGTATTTCACATTTCAATCTCATTTCAGATGGTATTTAGTAACTGACATCATATATATTATTAATTCGAATTCATGAATGATGAAATAGGTTTTAACAAGTGTTAACTGTGAATGAATTCATTTGTTCTTGATCATGTTTTAATTGTTTCTATTCATTATAATCTTGTTTGAATATCAGTGGAAGTATGATGATATATGAAAGGAGAATAAATTCCTTATAAGTAAATAGTTGTACTATCCGTATCTATAAATCAAATAACATTTAACTCAGTTAATATAAAGTAGTAATATAATGGACACATAAATTGGAAAAAATAAATATTCATCAGTTGAAAACTACTTGGTTGTTAAACTATGAAATTTATTCATAGTTACTTGTTTATTATTCAGTCAATAATTGATCGTAGATGTTTGTTGGTTGAATTTATTTAGTTCTGTTGGTATATTTCATTTGATAATTGTTATCTCAGTAAATGATCGACTAACTCTATGTGAACGAATTACATTACTGTTTACTTTTTCAAGTATGTAAAAAGTATAATTAGGATGTATTTGAATCATAAACTGTAATTGATGAGCATCTGTTGCCATATGTATATCTTGAATGAATTGCCTCAATATAGTGATAGTTCACGAGGATTGTTTGAATTAGCTTGTGACTGGCTAGTGCAATCCAGGATCCGCGTTTCGTTTTATCTAGGGATCGTCATCTGGATGCACCGGCATCCTAGTGTTTATTGACACAGTAGCCTAGTGGTGAACGTAGTGGTGTTTGGCACAAGATGAACTGAGTTCAAGTTCTGGTGTGAACATCAGCACTGGGGTGCTTATACATCTGGCTGACGAGTCCTATACGAAACTAAGTGAGCATCCTAGATTCAACTTGCCAGCCACAATTCAGTTCAGATAAGTAAAAATTTATTTAATTTCTTATGATAACTAAAATTATAAGACTATATTTCATTATAACTATCACAGTAGTATTCAGAGCATATTTCACAGCATTGAACTCAAAGAAAATAACTTTCTGAATACATTTAGCGGAGGCCGTGAACACCCCGTGAACATGGGAACTTATTCAAGGTATGATTGAATTTTCTTGGAAAACGTAGTTTCTGGTGGCTGGTTTGAACGGAAAAAGTCTGTTTGAATAATGAAGTAATATCAGTTTCTTACTTCTCATAAATCCCATTAACTAAGTGCTCTATATAAATTTACTTAATGTAGACTTTTATCCAACATCAACACTTCTAGGTTGCATTTACATCTGGTAAAAGCTACATACTCAGTTGTTGGTACATCATAATCTCAATAAATATTATAAGTAACTATATCATTAAACACATAGTTTTATTAAGATTATGTCAACAGTGATGTTCAGCAAAATCTAGTACCAGATAGAAAACTATTTAATTCAAACAAATGTTAAACTATTGGCCGATGAAGTTTCATGATTAAACTGTACTATTACTACTGATAGAATGTAACAGCTTTCTGTAATATAATCTTACTATAAGTTAAACAACTATATATCATATTCTTCGTATTGGATTCATTAATAATGTATTCTTTTAATTACTGTAGTCGTTTTCACTTGTTTAACAATAAAATATATTGCTTTTAAAGATTTATAAGTAATCAGTCAGTTAATCAATTAATGCCTCTTACTCAATATGGAATATAGGCTGCCGACCGCCATTCTCCAATCAACCCTGTCCTGAGATTATCTTTCCAGCTCTTTCAAACTGCTCATCATCCTCTTCATATCTGTCTTACTCTGCTGAAACCTGGTTGATTAGTTCTCTGCCACAGAAGGTTGTTGTTTAGGGTATCTGACCAACAGGTCCGAAATATCTTACAGAGACAGTTGTTTATAAATATTTGTATCTTTTGAATGTTGCTTTTTGTAGTTCTTGACACAAATTTCTGCTCCATTCAACAAAAGTGTCTTCACTTTAAGTAGTACATAAAATTAATTAACTACTTATTAAATATTGATTTTATTTTTATGATTAACTATTCACTTTAATCATTTTCTTATTACACTTTTATTTAATCTTATTTAGACCCAAATCCTAAGAAAATATGATTCAATTATCATTAAATGGTATGACACAATTTTAATGTTTTCATCAAATTTAACTTATCAACTACAAAATTGGATTCATTCTAATTTATTTCGATGGTTTCAATTAATAAAATGGAAACATACAAAATTTCTATGGAAATCCAGAGATACTTATCCATTATTAAGTGGATTCAATGTTGAATGGAAAATTGATGTTGTATCATATTTAACTTTCTATATGAATAATGTATACAATTTAAATCCATATTTAACATCAGTATTTATAAATCATATGTAAGATTAATTGTTTATATGATGTTCAATATAAGTATTATGTTTTTTTTTTCCGTGATAAACTACTTAATAAAGTTATAATTAAGCGTATGTTACAATCGAATTTCTATGCAACCCATAATTCACTTGAAAGAAAAAACTCAATTTTTCAACATACACAAGTTGACTGTAAAAGAATAAAAACTTTCATTCATTTCAACATGATATAGACAATATGCAAAGAAGCATACAAATTTCTTTCAAGAATAAATATTCTATCAGAAGATGGTTATTTTCATGAAAGTTTGTCTTCAGAAGATCGGAAAGCATTATTTAAGCTTTCTAAAACATGAACTATACCATTGATTAATCCTATGACGCAACTACACAACCACTATTAACCCTAGTGAATTGTTCTTGGATGTTTATGATGCTTATTCAGAAAGTACTAGTGCTATACAATATACGTAGGTTAGTAATGAACTAATGAAACTACATCATGAATACTAGACTTACTAACTAATCGTTATATCATTTCCCTCTATGGAATTCTTTTCATGTAAAATTAATCGTATGCATTAACTACATTAGGTTTCTGTAGAAGATTTTACGTTTTTTAATTAGCAGGCAGTAGATTTGAAGATAACCTGAAATTTAGGTTTACTTTGGTCCTGAATCTGAACATTCTCTTCCTAGTCACATAGGTGGGGGGAAGGCAATTGTCATATCAACAGATGATATCAGTGAGACAACAGGTTTACTGAACTAATGAAGTCCGTAGTAACTTTAATTCTTAAACTCTTTGTTTATTACTCTTCTCTATGTTTTCTGAATGTATGTCTTAACATAACGTAAGTTTTTTTCAGATTCAATAGCATGTTATTGAACAAGAAATGATTTCATAAAGATACGTATTAAGCTAAGTTCTTTGTGTTCGTCCCATATTTGAATCTCTGGTAGATTTGAAGGTGTGTACTGCTGATAAGACCCATACTTAGTCAAATCAGCAGTTTAATCCTCCCCGGTTTTCAATGGTATCCAACTAACATCAATGTTTAACGAACACAAACAACTAAACTTGATAGTTTGTATTCTTTACAAGCATCATTACTTATTGAATACTAACTTTTTAACTTGTTTGCTTAGAAATATGTTTATTGTCTTTTAAAATAACCATAGAGAATCTTTTAAATTTGCTTAATATGTTTATTTCTATTACGTAACAATAAATAAGTGAATTAAATACCTAATTTATTATAATGCATTTATCATATTACAGATCAAAGCTTTACTCTTCACAAAGTATCAAACTTCTAAGTGGATATCATGAACTGTTTGGTTTTCAGTCGAAACAACATATTGATTGGGGTATATACGTAAACAACAGTATTAAACTTCTCGTTAATGCTAATAATTTATCAATGGAAATATTATTTAATCCATGGCCTAATAATTTTAACTTATTTAATTATAAGTAAGTTTTTAATTTATTAATGAATTGTTTATTGTTGTTGGAAAAATGATTATGTACTTGGTTATAATGTTTTGTCAATGCTGATATCACAAATTGATCTGAATCAGACAACCATTAATCACCTGGAAGCACTAGACAGCTGTTTCGTCCCAGTATGGGACTCCTCAGCAGTGCGCATCCACGACCCTGTTGGGAATCGAACCCAGAACCGTCTGGCTCCACGGCGAGCGCTTTACCATTGGACCACTGAGCCAGCTTGTCATGGTTGATATTTCCAATTCTGTCAATTCGTGATACGTTTGCGCGACCTCATCCATTGTCATCGGTGAGTAACTGCCTCACACCCGACAAGATTGAAATCCACCGGTCACATCTTCACACTAGAACTCCAGGAATTAGCTCAAGGATCTAGTCACTAGTGAGCTGATATTTAGTTACAATGTTTTACTTAACGTGTGTATTAGCGAATTAGTTTAAGTCATAGTGAACCGTTGATAAACATGCATTATGTATAACTTATCCTTGTCTACGTCGATATGTGATCTTGGATGATGTAGAAATTAGCATAAAGATAAATAAGTATTTTATTTAGTTGTGACGCTTCACAATGTTAAGACTTTTGTGATTTTACTACAAATATAATCTAACACATTTAGACATTGCAGAGAGAAATTTACCATTAAACTGATATTAGTGGATTTATGACTTAAATTTCAGTCAGTTTGTTATACTGTGAAAACATTATCTAACATCAATGATAATATTTATTTAATCCTCATTATTGTCTAAATTCTATCAATCATAGCTCCGTACAAGATATTTGTACACTACTTCTTAAAGTTGGCCACTAGTACACATGTGACAAATTACTATCTGAATCTATCTTAAATAAATTAATGAGTCAGTAAAATACCTTAATTAATTTAATCATTTATCTAGTTAAATCATTTTATAGCAACCATTCTTATTTTTTACTTTAGTTATTTCTTATATTAAACAAAATTTCATATTCATTTTTGTATAAATCACTACTATCTTGTTTTATTAAATAAAATGAATCTATGTGCAATAGGGTATTATGGAGATTAATTAATTTTAATTTGATATCATGAATTAGTATAAGTTAGATAATCATTGAAAACTAGGAGGCACTACATAACATATACTTTTTCCTGGTTTAGGACCGCTGAGCAGTGTGCATCCATTACATCACTAGGGAATATAGCCTAGGTTTCATAACGAATGTTCGACTGTTAAACTACTGACCCAGTCAATATTTGACAGTCAATATTTCAAACTAAGTTGGTTAGTGACAAATTTAGTCGACTTCATCGGTGGGTGAATGTTTTACACTTGACATAATTGAACTCCATTGGTGACGATATGATATTAAGTTCAAATTCAACAATCTTCACAACATTCAATTACACTCCATATCAACCCACTAGTGACTAACTTCTGAACGTAATTCTTATAGTCCTAGTTGAAAAACGTGACAAGTGGAGTTTAACTATGTCAGGTGTGAAACATTTACACATCGATACTAATAAATGCGGTAGCGTAAATAGATCATCAATTGAATAAAGATAGGAATATCAACTGTTGGATGCCGGCTCAATAGTCTAGTGGTTAAACGCCCATGGCGAAACCAAACTCTCTGGTGGCTTCATAAATATACAGTTTTGAATAGTTCATTATTAAAATGAAACTGTTGTACTGTGTTATTTCTTATTTCTTAGATAATTGTTCAGCTCAAATCTATTCGTGTCATCAAATTAACGTTTATTTATGTTAAATGACGATTATTTCATTTAATCATGTTTATCAATTTAAAATGTTTATTAAGATTATAGAAATTTGTTATATATACAACCGATTCAACTATTAATTAATGAAATTCTATCATGATTTTAAAATGAATAGGAAAAAAATAACTGTTATCTTATTCTATTAAAACAAAAACAAGAAAGAATTAAGAGAACATGCATAGAATAAATACAACGGAAATGTTTTACTTAAAATATGATGTAAACAATTTTGTTAATTTTTAGTTGATTGAATTCATCACAGATTGATATTGAAAGGGTACTATGAAAAACTAAGAAACACTAGGAAACTGTTTAGTTTTAACATGTAATTTTTCAGTAGTTTACACCGTAGATTTCATATTAGGTGTTTGAAATTGATGAACGGTTAACTCTCTGCATCATTAGACCATCATCCATTGCTGGAATTCATATTTCCAAATTCAGTGAACTAACATTTAATATCAATCTCCAGAAATCACCTCTATTGAAAGTTTGTTAGTTGATTTTGATAATAAAATGATAATTAAATAGATTCTATAATATCTGATTCGAAGTGAATCACATTTACTTTCATATCTTTCTAACTTTACTAAATATAACAATTAAACTATGGTTTCAATTGATAATTGAACAATGTAATTTAAACGTTTTGTATGTGCTCATTTAATAAACTACAGCTAATCACAGATTTAAGAATGACTGAATAAACTCTAAATAGTAGTTAAGTCTAAATAAACTTTACCCAGTAAACTTAAAGAAATCAATCAGAATAGAGGTAATGATTTTATATTCAATGTGTAAGCTTCAAAACGAACTGATTGTAATTTGTATTTCATTGAAAGCTATGTAAAATTCACGGATATTCAGTTATTTCTAGCTTATGAAATTGATAAGTAAGACAAGAATAAACATTATACTCAGTCTGGTATGTTGTTGAAACTGATCTCTCTATAATGTTCATTTTATCATGGTAAAAAGTAAATATTAGATGGGTTACTTAATAAGAACTAAAGAATGATCAATAAAATATTATAGCTATGAACCAATGAGGGATTAAGACAAAGTTATGAATCTCGCTAGGAAAGTTTTGTAAACTACTGAAAATTTCCATAATAATGTCACGTCTATACAAGTGTGAGAAAATTCCTTATCGCTTGGCGCTAAAAATGAAATTCACCCTTAACAAGGAACATTGAAAAAATGATTAATCCAGTGTTAGCGTTAAGACCATTATGCAAACAAACCAACCACAATCCTAATGATAACCTCTACGTTAATTTATTACCTTAGCTGTAAACCCACGACTCTGCTTAAACGTTATTCACCAGCAACTTTAGCCATTTTACTGGAGATTACCATGAAGGGTAGCAATACAATGCATATAATCTCACTCTGTTAGTTTACTGATGACGTAAAAAGTCTATTAACATATTAATTACTCGCATTTTTCTAGATTCAATTATTATTTTATACCACCCGTATTTATACCAGATGATAAATTCTTATGTTCATTTGGAATCTCTAAAATTATCAAAAAAGAAAATTTAATGACACCAGTAGTTGTCGATACTACTTAATCTTAGTTGTTTACAACCATAATAAATTAACAATGAAACAGAATCTTATTAGTATTATTGATTTTATAAATATGACATCTGTTATCATTTGATAGCTAATGTACACAAATAGTTTGCTCGTAGAAATAGTTAACCTTAATCTAAATGGGTCAACAAATATATCTCAAGATGATCTGAATTTCACAAGATACATTAGTTTGCTTAAGAATGCTGTTACACTTTACATTGACTGCCTAAAATCACAAAATTTTCAAAAAGCTATGGTTTTTCTTCATGTATCTTCAATTATTTAACAACAGTACTAAATAACTTAACAAATTTGCTTAGTATTTTTATTAATGAAAATACAAATCCTAAAATGAATGTATTACTTAAGTGTTGTCAGTAGTCTTAAATTTCAGTAGTTTTTAAAATTCTACATAATTTTATAACAGTTCATTGGAATTATTAAATTAAATCTTTAACTCAAAATTCAATTTTCAGTAGTATCCTATAGTAGAAAACAACAATATAAACAGTTAAACTGTAGCCTAACTTAACATTAATTAAAAGAAAATTGCATCTTCCCGGTGATTTGTTATGGACTGAAGCTGGTAATATAACAAACATGATTATTCGATCAGTATTCCCAAAAGTAGACATTGCTTTGGTCTCTATAAAAAATCTTTTCTAATGTTGTTTACATTATTTCTATTATGATAATCATTTTGGTATGTTTATCTTAGTGTAATTTTGTGTTATGTCATTGCTGATGGATATTTAATTTATTGCTGGTAACTGAATAATAACTGAGTGATGCAGCTTTTTTACTAATATCTAATCATTCACTTGAATTGAATTGTGACTGACAAGCGGAATCCAAAAAAAACTCGTTTGATTTTATTTGGGACTTGTCAACTGGATGTACCTACACTCAAGTGTTGATGTTCACATCAGGACTTAAATTCAGTTTATCTCATGCCAAACACTTGGCTACTAAGTGAATAAACACTAGGGTGCAAGTAAATCCAACTTACCAACCCTAGACAAAAAAAACGTGGATCCTGAATCCCACTAGCCAATCATAATTTAACTCAAACAATGCTTGTGAACTATCAGTATATCGGGGGAATCCATTTAGGATGTACATATAGCAACAGATACTGATCAATTACAGTTTATGACAAATCAACGGGATGATTTAAATACATTCTGATCCTAAGATTTGTTATAAAAAATTATTTCATATATAAATAACATTGAATATTTAATTTATTGAATTATTTAAACTTTCATTGAATTCATATAAACTATTTTCATGAATAAATTGAATATTGACTTCGATAGTTTATAATAAGAAATAATGTACAATGTAATTTCTTCATTACATTTTTTTAAAAATAGAAAAAAATGAAGAAAAATGAAGAATTCTTCTTTTAATTGATTGAATTTGTTAGAAATTGATGTTAGTAGAGTATCATTAAAAATTAAAAGATAACTAGAAAACTGTTTCCTCCTGACTATCTGAATGATTGAGTCAGTATCAAATAGTAGAATTTTCATTTACATCAATTAATGTCATAGCGCAACCATCTAGAATGCGTAATACCAAAGAGTGTCATACAGGAACAAAAATGTTATTAAGTGTCAAATCTGGACTAATTCGTGATATTTAGTTGAAAATTTAACAACTTCCATAACAATCAATTGGAAGTTTTTCCCATCACCCCTACACCTTTCTTCGGTTTATGATACTCACTTATACATTTCCCATACAATTCTACAGTTTTATGGTGTTTTTCAATATATTTGTTAGATACAAATATTATAGCATTCCATGATTAAAATATTTATATGACTTAATAGTAAACTGTCGATGATAACTTCATGTAAATTTGAATTGTAAAGTTTAAATGATGTGAATAAATAATTGAGAAACAATGAAGGTAAGTAGTTCTATGCATTGAAAGGTTTTACTATGAATTACTAAACTTAAAGTGAAAATTGTTTTGTTGATTGAATTCATGACAGATTGATGTTGGTAGGTGCGATTGAGAACGACCGAGGACTAGATAGCTACTTAATTTTGGTATGGTACTCCACATCAGTACACACTGTGGATTTTTCTCTGTTGGTTTATGATTATTGAATACTAAGTCCTGTGGACCACCGGGTCGTCATCTAATCCTAGAAGTTCGGCTTATGTCAACTTATGATATATCGCAACGATCATCCATTGTCATTGGTGATAGCTTTTTTACTTGTAACAATTGTCAACTCCACCTGTGTTGATTTCAATTATTTAAAACTTAGTACCAATTTATTTAGACTATTTCAATTAATTTACATTTATCAGCTCACTAGTGATTAAGTTAAGGATGTTTCTGAAGTTCTAGTGTGACATTGCGTCTGATAGAGTTTAGATTTATCTGCTGTAAGGAGGAGTTTAACAGTTTTTACCAATGATAATGGATGATCATCGTGCTATATCACAAATTAATGAAAGTTAGAATTCTACCATTAGATACCGGTCCACTAGTGAAGAGACTTAATCGTTTACTAACCTGACTTCCATGCAAAGAAATTCAGGATATAGACTACTGAGATGTTCCTTATTTGAACTTAACAGATGTCCAATATTCTCCAGTTTTCAATGATGCCTTATCAGCATCAATCTGTAACAAATTTATTGACAATTGACGTTTAAAATCAATTCCCACAAATCACTTCAATTTATTTACGAATCAAATAAATTCCCTTTATAGTTTATTACCTTGTCATTCTTATTACTTTTTATCTTAAATATTCTTCATATATATTTTTTTCTATTTCAATATAAATTTTTTAGAAGAATTGATTGTTTCCTACATAACAAGAATCTCTATGAAGACAATGTAGATAATCAATTAACAGTATTTAATCATTGTACACCAGCAACAACAACAACAACAACAATAACATTGAAACCATTTGATTGGTTTCATTTAAATATAAAAAAATTATCTAATTCAAATTATGCCTATTCAATAATTCAAATTAATTTAATTCAACTTAATGGAATATTTATAAAATTTAATTATTCATCTATAATAACCAATGATTATAATGAAAATATTAATATAATTCATTTCATTATACATCAATTAACTACATTTAATATTGAAGAAAATTTACAAACAAATTACAATCTTACTCAATTGATGATTCAAGTAAATAGTATGAAGAATATTCTACAATTTATTGAAATGAGATTATTAAATTTTTTAGAAAATTCTTATTATTTACAAAGTAAGTCAATCTATTTTCCCTTTTTTATTTACATGATAAACAACGTTAATAAAATTTAAGTTGGATTATGACTGGCAAGTGAAATCCAAGATGCGCGTTTCGTCCTATTTAGAACTCGTCAGTTGAATGCACTTGCATTCCAATGTTGTTGTTCACAGTGGGCAACCTGAGGCGATTCGCTCAGGACACACATTCAACAAAAGAGACTGACCAGCTTCTGTCTATAACAAATCAATGGTAATGTATACTAATTCATCCTAAAATTTATAGAAACTCATTAGTGATAAATTTAGTGTTAATGTATTCTGTTTTCTTTTTTATGTAATTAATTAAATTACGTAACTTTGGTGAATAGGTTAAATGAACTTATAATGATGAACTATTGAATTCAAGAAAAATAACAGTGACAACAATATCAACAAAACTATACTACTCATAGAATATCGTGTGACTAAATGTTGACAAGTTTAAATTATTTACAATTATTGTATTTTTACTTGATTGAATATGTAACAGATTGATGTTGGTATGGTATCATTTAAAACTAGGAAGCATTAGACGGTTGTTTCGCTGTCAACCTGATGCCCCTGGTCAGGAATTCGGGGTATGCACTGCTGAAGAGTTTTACACTAGAACGAATCACCCATCCAGTGTTCAGTTGTTTTCAATGGTACTCTGTCAATATCAGTTTGTGTTATATTCAATTAAATAAAAATACCAATACCTACAAAAATGACCATCCCCATTGAATGATTACATAATGATATTTTGAAAAGTTTCTTTAAACTCCAATATGAAACCATCTAATAAGAACTAATTTTCTGAACAGGAAAATAGTGAAACTATTTTGCTAAATATAATATATTATACAACGTGGGATAACGGGTTTGTTAGTCAGTCAGTTAAACACAACAAAAACTGTTATCATGTTGAAACCCTAAAATTAACCATTAGTTACTATTCACTGCACTTCATTGTTGCATTTTTAGAGTTTTATGGTTTAATCATAAGTAAGTAGTGATGCTAGGGTGGGGGTGGGGAAGGATGGAAATAGCATCATCATATGTTCATATGGAATCATCAACAGAAACTCTTGAATAAAAATAACCATGAAAATTTCTTCTTACTTATTTCATATATTTACCTTTTGACTTTTTATAATTAAACTGGTTATAAACTAACGTATATCTTGTCATCTTTACACTTACATTCATTGTTTTTCTTTGTTAACCAGATTCATAGAATTATAAATAGTTATAATTTCTATCTTAACCAATAGAAATTAAACTACAATGAAATCATTTACCCAAGCTACCGATTTCTGTAGTTTTTTTTTTATCTTCTTATTTCATCGTTATCAAATTGGGATGATGTTTCAAGTGATAATATTAGCTAAATAATAAAGAATATATACATTTACAATGGCCTAGTTTGAATCATGAACTTCTAACAAAAAACATCACACACCAGAAAGACATTTCAGTGAAGAAAATGTTTTCTTTTCAACTAATCCATTTGCAAAAGACTTGCATTCATATTTATAATAATTTACTCTTATATATATTAGTTTATTAAGCAGAATGTTGATTACATCATCAGGTGTTTAAAAAATATGTATGCAAAGCAGAGATTATGTAACAAATCAACAAAAATAAATAGTAACTTACTTACTTACGCCTGTTACCCCTTCGGGAGGAGCATAGGCCGCTTACCAGTAAACTCCATTCAACTCAGTTCTGAGCAATCCTT
This sequence comes from Schistosoma japonicum, assembly GCA_025215515.1. NCBI lineage: Eukaryota > Metazoa > Platyhelminthes > Trematoda > Strigeidida > Schistosomatidae > Schistosoma > Schistosoma japonicum. Next base: position 383,930 of record CM046068.1, read on the forward strand.
TCAAGCTGTCTTCGTTTACTGTTGATCCTTTTAATGTCTGCTTCCAGTTCTCGACGCAATATAAATCTTACTAATCTACTATGAAATCAGAATTCATCATTAAATAGCATTTTCAGTTTAAAAGAACATATTTCACATAAATGGTGAATTGTGGTTCGTGCTGCTAAGATGTTCCTCACTAGAACAAAATAGCTGTCTAGTGCTTCTTGGTTTTGATGGTACCCTGACAACATCATTCTGTGACATATTCAATCAACCAAAAATACCAATATCCACAAAAATAAAAAATCTCGATTCAATATATATCATATTTAATAAGAGAAGATTTTTATGAAAAGTCTATGAACTATTGTTGATAATTAAGTTGGATTGTAACTGGCAAACTGAATCCAGGACTTGCTTTTCATCCTGTTTGGGACTTATTGGCTGCATGTATCTGCAGTCCATTGTTAATGTTCACATTGGGATTCAAACTCAGTCCGTTTCTTGCCAAACTCCACCGCGTTCACCACTAGAATACTATGTCTAGACAGTCACACTTATACAACTGGAGCATAGGTATTAGAATGAACTTGTATCTTCCCATTGGTTTGTAATGGACTGAAACTGGTCAGCCTCTGTTGCCATATTTGCATCCTGAGTGGATCGCCTCGATATACTGATAGTACACAAGTATTGTTTAAATTGGATTATGGCTAGCCAAGTGAATTTCAAGACTTATCGGCTGGATGTACCTGCTATTCATGAGATAATTACAAATTGAATGAAATATAAAATCATTTTGTTTTATTTAACTACACTAACTGTTTCATTGTATTCTTCACTTTACTTTCAATTGTTTAAACATTAGATTTGTATTGATTTCCGCTAATGTAATTATTATTATACAGAAATGAGTTTACATTACGTAGAATAAAATGTATCCCTGTCATGTTGATGATGCTGGAAATCAGCTTTACCAATTGCCATTTAATGTTTTGTAAAAGTTAAATTCAATAATGAGAAATTGAAAAATGAATGATCGTTGTATTGTGCCATGAAATAATCAAAGTGGTGATAAAAGTTATGCTGTCACTACTACACTTAGATGTTATCCATTAGAATTTCTATTTGAATTAATGGGTTCTTACTTTTTGATCATCTATTTCCTAAGATGAAATTAGTTTTTTAGTTTTCGGTTGTTCCCAAATATCAATCAATCTGTAAGAAATACAAGTAGCAATAATTAATGATATCGTTTTTTCGTAAAAACAGTAATATGAAAATGATCAATTCATTCATTTAATTGAATATATGGCATTTACTTACGTAATCATTCTATCAATATGATCATAGAAATGTAAGTTAGTTCATTTAAAATCTGTTCATTTAAAATCGATGTACAACTGTGGATAAAATAACTAAAGATACAACTTATAATTTCTATTGAGTGATTACTATCCATATATTATTGCCACTTATAGAAATTACACAATTACTATACTAACCAAAATGAGTTTTGTGTTCACAACCATCTACATAAGATAAAGTTTGATATCACAATCATCATTTTAAATCAATTAAATTAAAGTAATAAACTTAATTTTTGACGTTTAAGTGTTCAGAATTTTACTGAAGAAACTTACATTAAGCTGATTATTCTGTCAATCAATCGGTCAGTGCCTATTACTTTACGTAGAATATAGGCCGCCGACTAGCGTTCTTCAATTATCTGTAGTGGACTCTCTTTCCAAACTCTTCCAAAGTACTTCTCCTTTTTCTTGTATCCGCACTCAATTTTCAGTGCAATGTGTTCCTTGATCTTTCTGTTTTCCTTTGGCCTTCAAAATTCTAAGTTAGTGCTTGCCTTGTGATAAAGTTTAATGACTTCCTCAATGTATGTCATATCCACCTCCAGCGTCTTCTCCTAATTTCTTTCTCGTCTGAATTTCGGTTCTCTACTACAGAAAATTGTTGTTAACGGTATGTGGTCAACGAATCCGAAGTATCTTATGCCGACAGTTGTTTATAAATACTTGTATATTTTGAATAATGATTTATCAGTTCTTGATTCAAGTTCCAGTTCCATACAATAGAACTGACTGTCTTCAAATCTGTATTGAAAATGTTGACTGACAGTTGGTTTGAGTTCTATATGATTTTCATTTGTAGAAATACTGCTATTGTTTTGGCGATCTATACTTACACTTTTGCATCAGACCCTCCTTGTTTACGATGATGTTGCTCAGGTATGTAACAGTTTCTACATCTTCCAGAATTTTTTCATCAAGTCAAGTGAAACTGAGTTAGTTTTCTTTGTTTTGTAACGAAATATGTTGTTTTTCCTTTTGTGCATGTTGAGGCTTATTGCTAAATTCATACGTTGATGATAAATTGTCTGTCATCATCTGCATTTGTTGATGTGTGTGGGTGAGAAAAGCTGTCATTTATTAAGTCCAGATTATCTAACTGCTTCCAAGTTATCCAGCATATCCTGTACCTCCCATTAGATGTTGTAGTTTTTATAATACAGTCAACTACCAGAAGAAAGAGTGTACGCAGCCTTGACTGACACTGATCAATACTCGGATTGAAATCGTGAGCTGCTTTTGATGTACTATTTCGCTGTATATTTCGTCCTAAGAATTCCTTATAATAGTGATTATCCTTTCAGATACACTGAAGTGTCGATGGAGGCTACATAATGTTCTCCTATCCACGCTAATGGTCTAGATCAAAAAATATGATTAGCTAAATTAAGATAATCATGTATGATTTTGCACACTGGTCACTTTCTTCTAGTTGTTTCCTACGCGATCGCATCATTCATTGAAGTCAGAGTTTTAAATATTTGACCATCCAGTTTAAACTGTTTACTTATTATCTAATAACAAGTTCGGTCATTTCACCATACTACATTTCGCAATACCTTAGTCGGTTTCGGTAGTTGCCCCTAATATGACACGGGTGTATTGGACTGATCATTGATTCTTTTTTTGAACTATGAAAAATATCATTCGAAGTTAGTCAATAGTGAGTATATAAAGTTAATTATCATAGGATATTGTAGAAATTATTGATATTACAGATTGATTTCGGTGTGTAATTATTTGGAACCAAGCGGTAATAGATAGTTGTGACATCTGAACTTTGTTTTGAGATATTTAGAGAACACTGCTGATGTATGGCATACTAAGATGAACATCGTAGAATAACTTCCTAGTAACAACTAACGTACATCTAGCTTTTTTAAATAATAACAGTTATATGCGTTACTTACAAACAATGTCAGATTTATTTTGAAGAGCTTCACAGTTTTAAGAAATGAATTATACAAATAGATTATACAGTCTATCCACTTTTAATCTCGGCAACAGTCATATGACTGAAGTCTGACGAATTATTTTCATATATTTATAAACTTTAATAGTCTTCTTATCTATTGCGGCAACCTTCAAAGTCAAGTGATTTACTGACAATTATGCTAGATGTACATAAATAACATCCAGTCTATGTTTACGTAATCAAAGTTATTAGCTAATTATTTGATTGAGTATTTCCCAATCATATTAATCATTTGTTAGTAATATATAGTTTGATAAACAATAACATAGATACTTCGTAGTAAATACTTTATAAACTTGTAAGTAAACAGAAAGTAATATAAATTTAATCTGTTCAAAACTAAAACAAGAACACTCTATGGCGCCAGTAATATAAGTGCTACTTAAGTGACTTTAAGTAATAAATATAGTTATATAATTCCAAAGTATTTGTATCTTCTAGTTAATGATGTCAGAGACTGAAACTGATCAGTCACTGTTTTCACATGTGTATCATGATTGAATCGCTGCAATGCAACGGTAGTTAATGTATATGATTGATGTTAGATTGTGACTGACAAGTAAAATGCAGGAGTCATATTTCCCACCGTTTAAGACTAGTCAGTTGGATGTACTTGTATTCTGGTGTTGGTGTTTACATATAGCTAAAAGGAGTATAAAATTTCAGTCAGTAATAACATCAATGGAAGGATACCAGTTTCAAAAGTATGACTATCTAAACTCAGTAACTTACTAGTTAACCGGATGGTTTTTGACTGAGGCAAGCTGAGTTACAGTTTCAGTATAAATATCATAAATGGGATTGTGATACACTTATCTGATGTGTACGAAATAGGATAAAACGCCTTTCCTGAATTGTATTTTCCTACTTTAGCCGACTATTGAGCTAATATAGTTATAAATCAAACAAACAGGCCCACAAAACAGTTGAAAAGTATGAAGAGAATCTTTCGGGACAAACAAAATTTGAGGCTTCATATTTTTATAAAAATTCTTTTTAATATAACAATTAATGATAAAGTATGTGAATGTGGACAAACTTAATTTTGGTATAATCAACGTTACCTATTTGTCAATGTCTAAATATAATACTTAAACTCAATAAGTAGACAATTCATTAGACATTGTTAATTATGATTCGATCAATATGTACTAATTGTTATTAACAAGAGTTGGCATTAAACTTTATTTCAAACAATAAAATCAATTGTATAAGCACAAAATTAAACGTTTAAAAAAATGAAACTATAAGAAATAAATTCATAGGCACAATGAAACAAGAAAAAAACTAAGAAAGACAAAAAATCTATTGTATGTTGCAGTTTTTCTTTAAAACTGCTTGACTTTGCAAATATTAATCAGTTATTGCGAACCAGCCTAGTTATCTAATGGTAAAGCGTTCACTATGAAGCCAGACAATCCTGGATTCTACCCCTGATAACAGAGTGGTGATGCGAACTGCTTAAGAGTTTCATATTTGAACGAAACAGCTCTTCAGTGTTTTCAGATGACCAATTGTTGTCTTATTCAGACCAACACGTGATATTAAATTGGCATTCAACAATCTTCACAACACCAAATTACGAAAGAAAACTGTTTTATTATTTAATTTACGCCTAAAGGCATCTAATACATTAGATTATGTTGCATTCTCTTTTGTTTATAGTTAATACTACTCATCGTGGCTTAATTCAAGCAATCGGTTATTTCAATCAATATGAAATATTAAAGGCAAATGGTAGTATAGAGATCCTTGAAGACAATACAACAAATGCATTTGTACAGATTCACCATCCTTTCAATACTTTAGATATCATTTTTCATAAGTACATTAATTCATGTTCCCTACTTCAAGTGACAAGTCAATCAGATTACTATCCATTTCAGTTGAATTGTAAGTAAATCTTGACTAAACATTTGCATTACTATATTTAGTATATTGATAAGTGAATAATTTATTTTTATCACGTGGCAACTACGTGAATGATTGAAATGAACATCTTCTTAAATCCGGTTTAAGAAAAGCACATAAGAATTAGCATTTCTTTAAAAATTTTGATAATTCAAAAATGATAACGTTTACAAAATACATTGAATTCAGTGCATTCCATTGCATTCTCATCAGCTACAAACAGGTTAATTAATTTTTAAGAAATCTCAAAATATTAATGTACATGCTAATTATGTTAACTAAAGTGTTTGACAGATGACAATAAATTGATTATATAATCAAACTGTAAAGAAGTTGAATTTAGAATTTATATAAGTAAATTAGATGAATATTCTAGAATTTAATTACTTAATATGAAAAGGGTTCAAATAACAATTTAGTAATTTGCGTAAGATTGAGAATTTTAGTGAATAGTTTAAAGGGTTTGATTAAGTAATTATGAATAGGTATTTTTTATAAATATATGAAGAAAGTAGGGTACATTTAAAGAGGTATTAGTATTACACACTGACTTCCTGACATCTATAGTTGGAAAAGGAAATTGAATTATTGCTCTACTGCTATTAGGGCAATTAGAGTTTAACTACTAGTTTCTTTTGAATACGAAGGTCAAGTTCTAATCTTCTGATTGTCACGGTCTAAGTGAATTTTAACAGAATTGATTTGTGTTGACTATTGATAACTTTAAAAGCACTTGTTTTGTCGACTTTTTGTCCCTTATCAGCCAAATAACGTGTGACTGAACTTTTAAAAGTGCTTGCTTCTTTCATATTACGTAACTAAACTCTAGAGAATTTATCTAATTTTTTTATTTGTACTCTAAATTCAGCTTCCTTACAGTTTCATTATGTAAACGATCTAATGTTATCTGTTAAATGATTGAAGATGTAATCTATATGTTTGTTGATATTTGAAGTCATCTAAGATTAATAGCCTGTATGCAGTTGTTGAGAATGCAACGAAATACACTGAATTCATAGTATCTCGTAAATGTTGTCATTCTTGCGTCATTCATACTTAGAAATTGATTACTTCTTATTGTATGTTTAAAGTTTAATATTTTAAGATGTGAGTTTTCGGTAGTCGGTAGTAACATTTCATCTATCTTATATGCAATATTACCTAACTTAATTGTTACATAATAACTGGAATAACAAAATTTGATTGCATAAGAGTAACGGAGTAGTATTATACATGATTACTGCCTTTTGTTTAAGTCATTGGGTAACACTAGTCATTAAAGTAAACACTATGGAATCAATTAATAAAATGATTATAAATCAGTAGAATATCTTTTACCAACTAGTGTTTCATCACAGCTCTACATGAATATTTTTAATTTTCATATAAAAATTGATTCAAATCAAGTGTTGGTGTATTACTTGATGGTTTCACAAATACAGACGTGTTTACGGAAGTGGTTGTACATATTAAGCAAAGTAATTACAAATTACATAAATATAATGATAAAGTATACTTAAGTCATATGATTGTCTAGGTTTACTTAAACTTGTAAATGGAGATCACCACAACCAACTGAGAAATTCCACATTAGAAAGAAACACCTATCAAATGCACCCTGGTTTCCAATGGTACCCTGTCAACATCAATTTGTGACATATTTAACCAACTAAAATGTAATAATTGAAGAATAATGAGAAGATAAAAAATTACTACTAATCAAAGATAATTAAAGATTGGCTCCCCATGGTTTTTAATAGTGCCTAGCCTGCATCATTCTTTGGCGAGCACAAACAACTAAATTTATTACTACATGTACACCTTAAATCAATTATAATAATTAGCCTACAACCAACCAACCTTAAGGATTTTCATAGAATTATAGTAAGAAGTCGTGACTAGTGGGGTTCAGACCCCTCCTGAGTGAAACAGTTAACACCACTGACAATGAATGATCGTCGAGCTAATGCATAAGTTAATGGAAGTGAAGATCTTTTCATTTGATGCCGGCTGGCCAAGTGGCACATAGAATAGGCGTTCACTGCGATTTCCAAACTTTCTGGGTTTGACTGCCTGACGAAATCAAAAGTGCACATTGCTGAGGAGTCCCAAACTAAGACTCACCATTTTTCTAGTACTTCTTGGTTGTTAACGGTTGTCTAATTCTGACCAGTTTGTAATATCAAATTAAGAATTATTTATTGTTGACATTAATAGTTACATATAAAAAATACCAATGTTTTGTATAGTTTATATAAATTCAGTAGGTGGGTTTGTTATCTCCTGGCAGTTTACGAGAAACTGAAAACTATCGAATATACGTAATAACAAATACCAGTATACATGTTTCCATCAGGCCAACGATTGCTCATATAAGTCTCACACCATAATTTATCCTGTACTGAATACTTAACCATTAAATGAATGATGCGGCATCCAGTGTGGTTGAAACTTTTTACTTTACCCAGTGAATGAGGTTACGTAAATATTCGATTAGTCAACTAAAGCCAGAAATGTCAACCATCGGATGTCGGCTGAATGGTCTAACAGTTGAGCATCCTCTGCGAAACCTAAAGATCATGTACTCAAGTCATCACTGGGATTGTGCATGCTTATTACTGAGTAGCTCCATATAAGGAAAAAAAGTAACTATTCAACTCTTGTTAGTTTTCAGTGGTTGTCAAACATTGACCACTTCGAGAAATTAAACCCAAGGATACCCACAGCAATCAACTAGAATACTAATACTATTTTACGAAATGTAATGCATAATTTTACTTATAGGAATGATTACACTAGAAGCTCCAACTAACAGAATAACAGTTTCATAATAATTTTTTAAATTAATTTACTAACAATAGGAGGTAAAGTGTACTGAAATATCAGTCGACATAGGTGCATTATTAACGTTATTTATTAACTGATGTTTATTGGCACGTAGCTTGCAGCTGAAGTATTCATGTGATCTCTGAAAAGGAATTCTTTAAGGAGTGTAAGTTATACTTTGTTAACTGGATCTATTGTCCAGGACATATTATTGATTGTCAGGTAATATCAAAGATTACAGGAACAAAATAAATGATCCGCGTATGTACTGAGTAAAACAAAATTGATCTAATTCACAACTACATGATTTAATATTACTTTCAATAAGAACATCTAATGACAACGTAAGTGAATACATATTCTTGGTTCCCGTTATTAATATTAAGAGGGCAAAAGCAAACAATTGAACAAAAATACCATCAATTAATCTGACATCGTTCGATTCTGATTAACTGTACACAACTAATATGGTCTCTTGTTATTGATGTTGTTGACTATTACTCTCAATAATTCTTTAATTTTATCAGTAGTATATATCATTAAAATATCAGATAACGCATAATCTTAATTTTTGTAGTTTCAATAATAAAAATCATTAAATTCATCACTAGTATTTCATTTTACCATTCTTTTCTGTTATTAGTGATAAATAATATGCCAAATGGTAAAAGTTTAAATACATCAATAATGAATGCATTCAATATATCATTGTATATGAATGTATTCAATTTACTTAAAATTACTTGGCAACTACATTATAATTCAACAGATGATACATTTTTACCAATGTACCATGGTCAAATGTTATTTAATATTACACATTTTCAAGATTTTTTATCTTATCAAACTTCATTTAATTGGAATGAAATTTCAAGTAATAAAACAAATCTTAATGAAAATGATAATGATAAGAATATCACTATGTAAGTAACATTTTTATTTTGAATAATGATGATGTAATAAGATTGTTTTTCATTGTTCATTCAAGTTATTTAATACAAAATAACAAACAAAGATACTTTATCAAGTAAGTACTTTAATGAATTCATAATTACTAATTGTTCTGTATTAGTATCAATTGAATTCGATTGTATATCAGCGATCACTGAACAGATTCTTCGTTATGATACTAAACTTTTCATTGGTAGTGAATGTTTATTATGATCACATTGTTGATCATACAGCAGTTTACATGTTTAATCGAGTTGATAAAAAAATAGATATGATATATGAATACCTGAATACTCATTATAAAGTTATTTAGAATGTTAGGTATATAGTGCAGATAAAATAAATAGTAATTTGTGAAACATATTAATGAAAGAATTATGTGTGGATACACATACATAAGGAAGAGCAATCATGATCAGCATCTAAAAATAGCTGAACACATACCTAAATGGCTTCAAAAACAGATGAACTCGAGAGGAAAAATAAAAGTACTGGATAAACAACTCTAATAATCATATTGCTAAACCCTTAGTCAAAACAGGCCATTTAATTGATATTAAATTATCTTTTGTGGTGTTGCATAAATATGCTTTAGGAAGTATATTAAAGTAGCCTTTGCTATACGGAATTTCAAACCCCTCTTTGTGTGCTCAAAAATAATTCGTACTTTCGCTCAACCCACCTTGGTAGAGTGAGATTCACATTGTTCTCTTTGTTAGCTTTGTTTACTCTTAATTGTTTAGTGACTCTTTATTTTTCATAAATAAATGCCTTAACAAGTGTATGTGTGATCAGATTGTTCGAAATGTATTGCGCAATATATTACATAACTCTGGTAAACTTTGTCTTCTTATTGTATTATCGAAAAAGTTATTATTTATATAAATTATGTTAACACATATTGTCTTAAGTAGTATATAAAGATATAAGTGTACTTAAAAATTAGCACTATTACAAAATAATGAGCATTTTACAATGATAGATGTTGTACAGGATGCGATAATTTTGAATAAGATTTTTGTACAATAAGTGAATATTTAAGAAGAGTATAAAGCAACAGAACTATGATTTCCCCTTTCTCACTACCACATCTTATATATAATCATCAATAGCTAGAAACAAGGAAGAAGTTAAACAAAATGCACATAACAATAATAAACACAAAATTTACAATACACAACATTTTGATTTGATCGCATTTATTGAGCTGAAATACACTTCTGATAGAAGTTGGTGTCAATGAAGTCATCCAAAATGACGATGAAAACTCCCTAACTTAATCATCCAAATAAGAGAACTCAATTGAAAAGAAAACCATTCACCTAAATTATAAATCATCTATATTATGTCTATTTACGAATTGACTGAATTAGAAATATCAACCGTTAGGAGCCAGCTCAGTGATCCAATGGTAAAGTGTTCGTCGCGGAGCCAGTGGGTCCTGGATTCGATCCTAAACGGGGTCGTGGATGCGCACTGCGTAAGAGTCCAATACTAGGACGAAACAGCTGTCAAGTGCTTACAGATGATCAATGGTTGTCTGACTCAGAACAATTCGTGATTGACAATTAACTATCTCCACAACCCCGAATCGTATTTACAATATGTCAGAACTTTACATTACAATAATAATCTTATTAAATTTAATATTAATAAACTTTAGAAAACTACACCTACATGTTAGTGTCCATTGTGGAACACCAACTGAGTGTACAATATTAATGTAATTTATACTGCAGAATTTAGATTTTATATTTGTTTTTTCAATTTAAAATAATTTAGTTTTAATTATTGATTTTCTTTTTTCCTTTAATGAACTTATAAACACAATCAATTGTAAATGAATTGAAGTTACTTTTTTATTTTTTGAATTGAATTTATCAAAGAATTAATTTAGGTGGTTTTTTGAAATTTGTATTAAGTTTTAGCTGACTGAATTTATCACAGATTGATGTTAATAGTACGTGCTCCAGATTTTGTTCTGAAGTCTTTAGATTGACGAACGCTTAACCCTCTGTATCACTGGACAGGCATTCAACATCAACTTGTGACGAATTCAAGTGACTAAAACTTAACACCAATCAACACCAATCACTTCAATTGTATTACAGTAGTCAACTCACTAGTGACCAGTTTTAAGTTGTCCCTAAAGTCATGACTGATGCGGCTCAGACTTGTCGAGTGTGATGCAGTTATCATCAGTGATAATGAGTGATCATAGTGATGTATCAGAAATTGATGTGGGCAAAAATTCTACCGTCGGATCCCGGCTTAATGGATTAAGTGTTCTATAACCTGAAGTCACTTGGGCTGAGTCTAAGGTATTCATTAGTGAAGAGTCTCATACTAGTAAAAAACAACTATCCAATGCTTCCTGGTTACCATGTGTTTGTTTTATTTATTAAAATAAAATGAAAAAACAAAAATTTAAAAGTGTTTTTAAATTTTAAAATGGCGTTCATGGACATCATAAGAGATTTTCAAAATGTAGATAGGTCTTCTACAAAATGATAAACAATATTTTGATTGAAATAAGTTGGTTTTGTGGAGATAAGAATTAAGCTTTGAATTGATAAGATTTATCAAAGATTGATGTCAGCAGAATACTATAGAAAAGTAAGAAGCACTGGACAGCTGTTTCGTCATAATAAGGAACTATTCACACCCTTAATTGCTTGAAGGGATTAATGCCTGGGCATTCAGGTTTCACAGATAACACTTAGTCATCATTACCTGTGAGGTAGCAACGGATAGCAGAATCCCTCATTCTATTAATTTTTGATATAATTCAACGATTATCTTGTGTCGTCGGTGATAATTTTCTCAATCTTTTTATGTTTAAACTCCACTAATCGGAACATTTTACTAAAGCTTTATGAGCATTCTGAAGTTATTAACCGGCCAGTTGATTGCTGTAAATGAATCGAAGTGGTTTTGTGAAGTGGGTAGGCGTTTGCCAAACTAAAAGCTCTGGATTTGGCTACCTAATGGATCGAGGGTGTGAATTACTGAAAAGTTGCATACAAAAGTAAAACAGTTATCTAGTCCTCTGTAGTTTTCAGTAGTGCCCAATCAACTAAAAACATTTTAACTGAAAGAATTTTTCGATGGTATTCTACATTGACAAGTAGGTAATTAAATGAACTATGTTAATTTTATATTGTATTACAAGGCTAAATTTAATCAATAATAATTTGAATTTGTTAACCATGAATTCGATATCGGTCATTAAGAACCAGGTAGTAATGAACAGCTGTTTCGTCTTCGTAAGGGGGATTCCTCGGTAAGATGAATCCACAATTCCAGAGTTGGGGATTAAATGCAGGGCTGTTATGTTTTCGCAGCTAACAGCTGACTGTTATACTCTTGAGCCACTATTTGATTATTGACATTTTTAAATTTATTCAATTAGCAATAGATGTGGGTGACCTCATCGATTGTCAATAAGGAACTGAATACGCCTTAGTTTTCTGCAGTATTAATAGTATTTTCATAGACGGTAAATAGCTTCTTTGTTACGCTTCTGTTTGTTACTTTTTTCATGTAGTTAGTGTTAACAGTTTGCCATGAAACCTGATGATTCTAGATTTAACACACCCTTAAGAAGTCATAGATCCGTACTTCTAAAGAGTTCCGTTCTAAGACGAAATATCTATCCATTGCAAAATTCTGTGAACTTAAGTAGTCTCTTTTAATAAGTAAAACACTTAGAAACTGTATTATGTTCATGATGATGAACATGCAGTACTGGTTCGTGTGCTATTATACACTGACTGAGATCATAAAATTAATAAAGGAAATATATGTACATATGTGACATGAAGTGAATGAAATTATATTTTGTTGGATCACATATTACGTAGTGTTTAAAATACTGTAAAGTAAGTATGTGAGGTGTACCCGGTATACGACCATGTTACGCAAGTTTTATAACCAGAGTAGTTTTTAAAGATTAAACACACATGTACGAATAAGAATATATCAGAAGGCATTGATGGATGAACAAAGAGGTATATCTGATTGTAAGTTGGGCGTAAACGAGACAGTAACGTCTAAGCTGGCTGACTAGAAAGCAAGTTACTTCCCACATGATATTATGTCGTTATTTAGTGGTGGTTCTTAACCAAGCGCTTTTAACTAGACATGTCAGCTTAAACAGGCATGGTCAGCATCAATGAAGAGAGCCTATTCAACTATTTTTATCTAGGGAATTATTTACTGATACATATGATTATATAAAAAAATAAAATGAAATAACCCACATATTTTCATGATTAACAATAAAAACTACGATAAATTATAACCAAATCAAATATTTAACCGACAATATATAATGCTATGGCACAAATTAAGTAGGAGTTACAGAAGAGGGATAGGTGATATTCAAATTCCTAAGACATTGACGAGATTATTAAATCGCTTAAATAATAAAATGATTCTTTCAAGCCATTCTCATAAAAGATTCCTATAGATTCTGTCACCAAATCCAACATAAATATGCAGTAACGTTTCACCTTCATATATACACACATATATATGCATAAATAGGGATGTACTATTTGATAATACAAACATTGGAACGAAACTCGTTAGCTAAAATTTCTGTTTTGAATATTCTAATGAGAATTATAAACATATTGTAGAAGTGGATTAAGGGTATTTTTTAGTGATAGGTGTTAAGTTTATTTGTTTGCATGTGTCACGGATTGATGTTAGCTAACTGGACGTCACCTCAAAGGTAGAAAAGGTTAGGCATTCAGCAACCTAATAACTTGGATTCGGTCTCCTCTAGTTGTTCGAGGATGAATATTGATAAGAAGTTCACTACTGTGGTGAAACATCTATTCACTTTGTCTTTGTTTTTATAGTGGTACTCTATTAACATCAATCTATGACGAATGTAAACAATAAATATCAAAAGAATATTAATCAAACATTATCACGTTGCAACAACTTAAGGTATATTTATGTACCTCGGAAGCCAACAGTAAACAAATTTGTTGAATAAATATACACGGCAATATATTAAGTAAAGTTAGTTATAAGTGAAACAATTAATGATAGTCATACAAAGTAGTCGATATGAATTTGTTTCAAGTCAATACTGAGCCTAAAGATTATACATAATTATTAGTTCTTGTAAAAAATTATCGTCTTTATTAGTTTGCATTATTAGTTGACTTGTCATGTCATATGACATGTTCATGTTTTTGACGGTGTTTAGTCTAAATTAGATGTTTTGCATTTTAAAACTTAATCATTTTGTAAGACAGAGCAAAGTCATCTAGTAAAATAAACATTAGATTTACGATACATCGGTATGTAGTTTATTATTCATAAGTTCGTCGACGAATAATTGAAGCGTATTAATCATATATATTTTAAGGTGTGCTAAATCATACCTGACCATTGAAGTTTTTTTGAACGTAGCGTATTGTGTGTATGCTTGTTGTAAAATTAATTGATCTGATCCTATTTTCAACAGTATAGAAAATAAAAAGTATTTTATCATATAATATCTCTTATAAATCTAAAATTGCACCGTATTTACAATAGTGAATGTTCTGTCATATTGATATTTGAATAATTCGGTCAATTATTAAGTATATTAGAGTTTAACTATGAAGTACGTGTTGGAAATGTTAGATCCCCAAACCTCACTTGGCAAACCTGTTATCTTTGTGGTTTTGTTGTGTAAATTTAAATTTCCTTTATTCGCGCCAGAAAGTTTTCTTTTCACCTTCAGTTCGTGCTTTCCACTTGGTAAGACGCTAAATCTTATCGGTTCATTGTTTATTTTAGTACGCTATTTATGACGTTCCAAGGAGGCTCTCTGTTTTTGTATATATACGCATGGGCTGTGTGTGTTGATGTCGTCTGACAGGCTGCCTGTGGAATTAAACGCTCCTTGCTGTCTTTGGACTTCTTATTCTGATTATCTAGGCTGGGGCACTGCGGATTAGCTTAGCTTCCTGTTATTGTGTCGCTGGTCTTATGTTCGTTAGCAGGTATCGAGGTGTAACTTAAACTCGCAAATACCTAGCAGTACGGTATATTGAAACATTCATAGACTGATGGTGATACTTTATAGGTTAACTTTAGAGAATACTGTAATAACTGCTCATAATAAAATATCTTCCCATCCCCGCCATTAAATGTTATGCAATTAGAAACCAGCTATTATAATTGATGCGTATGACTAAGTAATTGATGCAACTTTGTGTGCACGAAGTCACAATAGCACGAACCAATGAGAGCTACACCTCTGCTCGATGTCTAATTATTCTTAAGTCCGAAATAATAAAATAAAAGATTTAAGAACCAACTAGACAGAATTATATTGTATTTCAAACATTCCCATATAAATACACTAAGCCTGACCACACAATCAGTCCATTAAAAAAGTAACATTTATATGAAATTGGAGTAACGGTGAATGTTAACTGAAGCAACAGATTAACAATCAATTAACCGTAGTTCACAAATGAAAAATGATATACTAACAGTTAATCTGTTTAATGGGAAGATGGGGCAAGCGAAACTGAATAATAATAGAAAGTGTCCACATTGTATAATGAAGTAGTCTGCAGTGAAACTGTTCTCGAAGATAATCAATCTCGTTTAGGTGCTCGGCATATCAGTATTAAATTTACAAATATATAATAGTAATATCCCAATACTATTAGTAATAATTATAGTAATTTTAATACGATATTCAACTTAGAAACATACGTATTTATTACAAATGAAAACATTGATTACGGTATGCTAAATTACTTGTAAATATGAACTGATTAAAAGTTACGTAAAACATTGAACCATCTCCATTTATTGATTTTTGAAAATATAAAAAAAGGTGTCAAAGTGAAACTACATTACTTTCAATACACTGTTTATTATACTGTTAAAAAGTTCTGTTATTAATCAATTCATCAGTGCATAACATACAATTCTATAAAAACAATTAGTCAAAACTGATGACTGTCATCAGTTGTAATTAGTTTTCTGTATAGAAACAATTCAATCAACAAACACAATGTATACATGATATGTTGTCTATACTTTACAATAGAAGTTTAAAGTTATCTTACTGTATACTTTTATATGTACTTCTTATCTAGTCATCTAACATTAAATTCTGTTCATTTTCTTTATAACAGTGATTACAGTAATGTTATGGTTGAATAAACCATATGTCAATTTATATATATATATATATATATATATATATATATATATATATACGATTCTCAAGGTATTTACTACTTTTCTCATCCTTTCACTTTTTCTAACTTCTGATTATTTACCTGATGAGTTCACACACTTCACTTACCTTTTATCTTTCATTAATGACATGATTATTATTATTCAAATGGAATTGAATTGGAACTTGTAAAATATACACTATGAAATATATCAAGATACCTTCAAGTTATAATTCCCTATTGTGTTATTCTAATTATAAGTAGCTTTTTTTTCCTTGAAAAAAAATTTAAAATATAGTAAATCATTCAGTAGATTTATTTAATGTGTAACTAATCAAGTTATTCAATAAAGTAATTTTGTATTAACAAAGTTAAACAAATAATAGAATATTGAATTTACCACAGATTAATGTTTGGAGGATACTATTAATAACCAAGGAGAACTAGATAGTTGTTTCGTTGTAGTATGAGACTCCTCAAAAGTATGCATTCTAGATTCTACCCCAGGGGCATAGCTGATGAGTTTTCAGTCGTATCCTGTTAACATCTATCTGTGACGAATTCATTGAACTAAAACTTAATACCAACCTCCACAAATCACCTCACCTCAA
Organism: Schistosoma japonicum; assembly: GCA_025215515.1. Classification (NCBI taxonomy): domain Eukaryota; kingdom Metazoa; phylum Platyhelminthes; class Trematoda; order Strigeidida; family Schistosomatidae; genus Schistosoma; species Schistosoma japonicum. Next base: position 400,758 of record CM046068.1, read on the forward strand.
CTGAGAGAAAAGAGCTAATAATTAATATGATTAATTTTAAGATTATTTTAATCTGTTGTGAGTTTATGATCATTTAGCTGTTATAGAATAAAATGATATTTCATTTCGTTGTTATTTTTAGTTTGTATTATCTAAACAATAGTGAACATAAAAAAATAACGGATGCAGTAGAATGGGGTGAAATCATTTATCCGGCTTCATCAAATTGTAATAGAATGGATGACATTCATGAGGTGATTTTTTGAAGGATTATGAAATGTCACTCCCATGGTTGCTATCAAGAAAATGGCGAGCAATGATACTATTGAAAATACGTTAGGTATTTAACTCCAACTTTCGTGGTTTCTAGTCGACAATGTCGATGCTTACCTTCATTTCTGGTTCTCGAACACATAAATATCACCCGCTCTAATTATTTTTCCGGCAAATTGATCTTTAACAGTAGGTTGTTTGCATCGCGTTGATTACTAGCGTTAGTGTTTATTCATATAACGAGATAGAATAGCAATAAAAACAAAAGTGAAACAAAAAATGTCGTTTCAATTAGTTTTTCATTATGGCCCAACATATATATTAGACAGTAGTAACGAAACCATTACTAAAACAAGTGATAGTGATTTATCAAGCTTCACATGAGTCGGCACTCATCACTATACAAACCTAAAATGTTAGAGAAGGAGAACTGATGCTGTTTTTGGAATTTAAATGTGTCACTTAGCATCACAGTCTATAATACTACCAGTAATCCATTCAAGCTACGACTGACCTCATGTAGAATAAAGTTATTTACGTGTTATACAGGTGAATGACAACAAATGTTAATCAACGAGGGAATAACTAAAAAACAACGAAATCGACGGTTGTCTTATTACAGTGTACAACCATTCAGAAATATAAATCTATAATCACATATAAGCTTAAGTGCAGGACACTTCGATAATGTAGACAAACATATAACCACAATAACAATCGAAACCAAAACCTTTATTGCTCACGATGAGAGGGTTTATCTAAACCATGGAACTATGAAATCTTCAAAAATTGTCTCGATTTAATTATTTATTTTTGTTGTTTTTACATGTTGTAGACAATGTCACATAATGAAAACTAACACTATGAATTGACATCTGTTAGCCTAACCAGACATCATTAGAGAAAGTAGTAATATTTCCATAAAGATACAATTGCTGTATCTGGTTAAGCAGAGGACAATTCAGACAGATTAAAAGCTGTATTCAATATTACTTGGTTAACGCTAGATACCAAGTTTATTTGGATGAATGTTACAGAATTATTTATCAAATTTCGTCAAATATTCCATATAACTTACATCTCAGTCTTTTACAAACAAACGATGTTATTACAGTTCACATTTATTAAGCAAGTATATGTATCTAGAAGAAGTGTCTACCACTGCTTACTCTATTTTAGCCATCAAAACAGATCATATCAACGCAGGGTGGAAACAAATCTTTTTAAGCATGCTTTCTTGTTTTGTTTAGCTATTTTCTTTTATTTCTAGCTTCGTCTTATCTTTACTGGAATTAAGTTTTGTAAAAAATGTTGAATTCGATATCACGAATCGGTTTGAGTTTGACAACTATTAACAACTGGCAAGCAGTGGACAACTTATTCCTCTCATCGTGGAATTCTTCACCAATTTCACATCAGTAACCCTACTAGGGAATCCAGTCTAGGTCATTCAGTTTTCATGATGAATTATTCACTATTAGACCACTGAATTGACTACCATTCAGCGGTTAACAATATCAACTCAACCATTTCGTAACATATTCGCTTGACTTCATTCACTTTCATCGGTGGGTGGGTATCTTACTTCTGACTTTCTTAATATTCATTTGTCACGTTTTCTCACTAGAACTCTAGAAGCTGGTCACTAGTTAGCTAATTTTTTAAATACTTCGTCTTTATGTTCATATGTCGGTTTGATAGTCGTTTCTTTATTCTTACTTAATTATTAATGCAGTATTTGTCTAGCTTAGTTATTAGTTTATATTAAACCAAAGTTATAAATCCTCAATAACGAAAATTTTTCAACATTTTGTTTCTACTTAAGGCATCTGTCACTTTAATGCATAGATTTTATTCTTTTTATCCTCTTAAACCGACTATTAACATTCAATCTCTTATCATAACATTGTATCAATTCATTTTAATTAATATAAGATGATCAGTCAATTTGATCTCATCATATCTACATTCATTACTCTATGATTTATAACCTTTGAAGAATAGTCATTTAGTTCATATTCATCATTTGAAATTATCTTCATGTGCATATCAATACATGTAATATTACATCATAGGCATAATACCACTTGTTTTGGTACTGATTACATTATTAATGTTAATTATATTTATATACGTATTAATGTACTGACTAGAAATGGGATAAAATAATTAGAATGAAATATCTTTGTTCAGCTGTTAAATGAAGATAGTTTACGTTAATAACATGGAAATATAACGTTAGAGTATAATTCAATTAATTGTACACTGAAGTAATAAGTTATGATGTAAATATGTGATATTGATTTATGTTAATAAATGCTTTATTGTACTTCAATAAATAGTTCTAGTATACTTTGCTGTAGAAACCATATGATCAATGATATTGAATTTCAGAGTTTATCTAGTAACTTCAAGAGAATGTCTATTGTTTACACATAGTGAACTAAATGTTGACTAACATGGAATATTCGACCATGGCAAGAATAATTATCAAATGCGAACAGTATTATTTTTTAGGAAAATGAGAACATTGTATATAAGTGTACACATATTATATTCATTTGGTTGAATTCTTTATGGATTGATGCTAGAAGAGTTTCATTGAAACTAGGGAGTATTTGACAGATGTCCTATTATGAGACCCATGTGCAGTACGCACCTGAGATTCTGACACTGGGGCTTCAGTTTAGGGAATGCCCAACTCTCTGCCTTACTGAATCGGCCGACCTTTAATGGTGGAATTCATACTTTTATCTCAATACTGTTTTTAGTTAGAACTTTGTCAGGCTTTACTCTTATAAACAGTAGTATATTAATTGAAATATTAATCTAATTAGGGTAATTTATGAGTCATTGATAACAATGAAATCGATTTATACAAAAGTTTATTATAATCACTTTAGCGAACGGTACACATCTCGAAACCGAACTAACAACCCTAATTTTTATAATTAAAATAAATTGGTAACGCCTCTGTCTCTTCTCTCACTAACTAAAATTTATTAAACTTATTATTGTCAATTACTCATATCGTTATTTGTTTTATCTTGTTTCTATTCTAGTTTTCATCCCTTCTACTCTGAATTCTCTTTTCATTAATGTTCGATCTACTTAGACTTAGAAATAATTCTATTGTAGAAATGTTAATTTATACTGTTTTCATCATTCCTATATCTACTAGTACAGTTCACATTTTTTTGTCTATTTGTCGATTGTATTGAATATGATTTTTAATATACAATTCATTTCGTTGTTATTAATGACTCACAGATCACCTTAATTAAATTAATATTTTTCATATTTTAGTTGATTGATGTTGGCAAAGTATCACTGAAAATCATGAAGTACTAAACAGCTACTTTGTTCTAGTATGAGGCTCATTAGCAGTAAGCGCCGTAGATTCTGATCGCTAGTAATTGGGTTCCGGATGCTTCTAAAGCTCTAGTGAGAAGTCACAACTGGTGCAAACTGAGGTGAGACAGTTATCACTGATGACAATGAATGATCGTAGCGCCAAATTATAATTTAATAGAAGTGGGAATTCTACCATTGGGTGACAGCTGGTCCAGTGGCGCAGAGGGTTAATTGTCTACTAGTCTGAAACCATTGGTGTAAAATCTTGGGTGCACACTGCTGACGAGTCTAACACTATAAAGAAACATTTGTGCTGTGCCCTCTGGTTTTTAGTGGTACCCCGCCAATACTAATCTTTAACGAATTTATCGACAATTAACACTTAAAATCAATTTCTACAGACCGTCTCTGTTCAATTTTTCATATTTGCCTATAAATATCACTATTTATTGGAGTAAAACCTTCTGAACATCTAACTGATAACAATAATTCTTTTTACTTTTACGTTATTTTTCTTTAACATGTCTTTTATGACATCAGTAAGCTGGTATGACTGATGTGTATAACGAATTAGTTATATGCGGCCATGTGTACATGAAGTCACAATAAAAAACGCCTGTAACAATGCCTATCTAGTCTCTACGCGTTGGCCCAATCCCTACTCAGTCCCAAGCCAGAAATAAGAGGACTTATGAACAATCAAATAAAATCAAACTATACTCTAAACAATCCTTTATATGTACATAAAACCTGACCATTCAGTCAACCAATTAGAAAACTAACATGAATTGTAAACTGGAGTAAAACATACACAACTGATTAACAATAGTTTATAAATGAAAAATGATAGAATAACAGTTAATACGGTAACCGGGAGGATAGGCCAAGCGGAACATGGTAATAATAATAATAATAATAATAATAATAATAATAATAATAATAATAAAATGTTTACCTTGTATACAACCATACAAAATTAAATAGTCTACCGTAAAAAAGTTTTAAAAGATAATCAATCCTCTGTAGCTGCGGGCATATCAATGTCATTTGGATTAGAATGTAAATTTTAAAGTTAAAATAGATGGAAAGTAATAACTTTCATTATGTAATTTTAAAGATTACTTAAACATTTCAACTTTCTGAATTATATTCCACCTTTAAAGTTTCATGAAAGAATGTCAACTACATTAATACAATGAAAATGTATCAATGAATAGATGTAAAATTCTAAAAATCACAAGGTTCAATGATTAATAAATGATGTTTTAAGTTGGATTGTGACTGGCTAGCAGAATCCAAGACACGTGTTCCGTCTTATTTAGGACTCATAGGCTGGATGTACCTGCATCCCAATGTTGATGTTCACACTGAGATTTGAATTCAATCTGCTACGTGTCAAACGCCACCTCGCTCACCACTAGGCTACTGTGTCCTGACAGTCACACTTATGCAACGGGTATGCAAGCTCAACCTGAAAAAATTAAATGATTTTAAGGTGCTTTTAATACTCACTAATTTGAGGTGTATTAACTGTTAACCGATTTGCACAAACGAACATATTGAGGCAATCTGTAGCTGTCAAGTAACGGTTTATGACCATAAATGACCAAAGATTTCTATCACTAAATAAACGTTTTTATATGGAACGACCTTATGAAACTTAAAAAAAATGAATAAAATACATAAATTTCATGCAGTTGTTACATTTTTATCATTTTTGCATAGTAATTTCCTAATATAATCCACTCTTATTAATCTTAGTAGATAAAGATTATTCCAGATCTAATGTTATTTTAAAAGTTGGTAAAGTTTCGTTTCAGAGACGTATGAATCGGAAATGTCAGATTCATACATTTTAATTATCTATTAAGGTGGTTTTGTAAGAGTAGATATTGAAGTTTAGTTTATTATATATGTCTTATATTGATATTGGTTGATCGCATTACAAGAGTCCTTATCGATTCATAGCCTCAGTTTCACCCAAGATATTTAAGTCATACAAGGAAAGCTCTTCGTTACTGAACCGACCTGGAACGCCGGAATTTCCATTTCCATTGATTTGTGATATTGTATGGAGATCAGTCAATACCATTGATGATATTTGATGCACTCCAGATACATCGAAACTCCATCAGTCAAGATTTCTTAATAGAACTTTTTGGATGATATAGTTCTGCAGAGATTCAAACAGAAGTAAATTCAGGCTATTCTCAAAAATTCCTGGGTTCGGCCCTTGGATGAGATTGTTTGTTTGTATTTCTAAAAAATTGCCGTACTCTAATGAAATAGTTGTACAGTATTCTTTGTTTTTCAAAGGTAACCTTCTAAGATCATTCTGTAACAAAAACAAACAAACATAAAATGATCTACCAACTTTCTACAATACAATCTCAACTAACCAATCATTGTGTTACCATTAGTTCGAATACTTTGGTTTGTTACATATAATTTATCATTTTATATTAATTTTTGTAGAATAAATCATTTTGTTATTTAAAAAAAAGAAAAAACTTTATGTAAACTATTTGATGATATAAATATTTTTTCTTTCTTTTTTTATTTATTATAATAGTGATACAAAATTTCAAAGCTCAAAATCTAATTAGTAAGTTGTAATGTTGTTTATTCCATTTTTGTTTATCGTCATTCATTTTCTCTTTTTAAACTTAAATCAACATTCATGTTTATCAATGTAACCAGTTATAAGTTTATCAGTCTTAGTTATCTTACACACAAAAAAAAAACAATCAATCAAATGGACAATAATCAATTTGATATCACGAATTAGTTTTAGTTAGACAACCATTGATCACTAGGAAGCACTGGACAGCTGTTTTGTTCAAGTAGAGGACTCTTCAGGAGCACATAACTACGACCTCATTAAGGATTAAACCCAGAACTATTTGGTTCCGTGGCAAACGTATTAAAATTAGACTACTGAGTCGATAAAGTAGTTTTCCAGTTTTTCCTGGTGATCAATAGTTATCCGATTAAGACCAATTTGTGATATTGAATTGACATTCGACAATTTCAACAACATACGTCAACATAGACGACAGTAAACTTTGTGCTGCAAAATATTCTAGCAAAATATTCTATTTATGAGATCTCGGTATAACATATTTTGTCGACGGCAACATCCATACATAAATCCTCAATAGATTTTTACTCATGATTGTCTAGATTACATTTTGTAAATATAAAGAAGAAAATTGTTGTTGAATTTGTCTGAACTATCTGCCTAGTTTACATTGTTTCATCTTTTTATTAATCATAAGAATTGGATGAAAATGATCTTAGTAGCTGTTGAACATATTGCCTGGTTAAATGCAGATAGCTTTTTTTGGAAAAAAAGTATTAGATTTAGTTTATTCTATTCATCACAAAATGATGTTTGTTGAGTACTACTGAAAACTAGAAAGTAATGAATAGTTGCTTCATCCTAGTATAGGGTTTGTCAGTAGTATGTACCCTTGAGTTAATCATAGTATCAATATCCAGATCTCAAGGCGAACTTTTAACCATCTGTGTTACTTGGCTAATGTTTTAGAGGAAAATTTCCGCTCGTATCAACTGGTGATTATTAGCAATAATCAATATTCAGATGCTGATCTCCACCTCTACCCCCACCTGTATTTTTCTCACAGTTACTTTAACTGTATTGTTAACAATTTAAACATTTTTGTTGAATTTGTTTCAACTAACTGTTTAGTTTACTTTGATTTATCTATTTGTAAACCATTAAAACCATGTAAGAAATAATTAAGAATTTACTGAACATATTACGTAATCATTAGTAAGTCTGAGAAAAAATTTTATTGTGATTAATTCGCACATATAATATTTGCAAATTGCATGAAGAGATTGATTTTACATGAAAAGTTACATGATAACATTAAAGTAGACAATGGAGCAAGAATAAATTATAAAGTTGGTGTAAAACAGTATAAACCGTTAATTTAATTAATCAATCCCTGTTACTCTAAATAGAACATAGGCCTATGACCAACATTCTCCAACCAACTGTGTCCTGAGTTTTATTTTCCAGTTCTTCCCAACTGCTCTTCATTCTTTTCATGTCTGTCTCCAATTAATGATGCAATGTGCTACTGCGTTTTGCTTTTTTCCGTTGGCATTCAGGATTCCATGTTAATGTTCGACTAGTGACACAGTTTGATGATTTATTCATTATGTGTCCTATCCACCTCCAGCGACCTTTCTCAATTTCTTCCTCGGCTGAATATTGATTGGTTAGTTTTCTGCCACAAAAAGTTGTTGTTCATAGTATCTGGCCAACGGGTTCGAAGTATATTACGCAGACAGTTGTTTATAAGTACTTGTATCTTTGAAAGGATGCTTCTTGTAGTTCTTAATACAAATTTCAGCTCCATACAACAGAATTGACTGTCTTCACATCTGTATTGAAAATGTTGACTTTAATGTTAACTGACAGTTGGTTTGAGCTCCAGATAATTTTCAGTTGTAAAATGCTGCTTTTGTCTTGTTAATCTATACTTTTACATCTGCATCAGACCCTCCTTGTTTACGATGATGTTGCTCAAGTGAGTAACAGTTTCTACATCTTCCGGAATTCCCCCATCAGACCAAATAAAATTGGGTTAGTGTTGGTTGTTTTTTATCGAAGGATGTTGCTTTTACTTTTGTGTATGTTGAGGCCTACTGCTGGCTCCATAGGTTGATGCTACATTGTCCATCCTCATCTGCATTTGTTGATGTGTGTTGAATAGAAGAGCTAGATTGGTCATCTGCAAAGTCCAAGTCATTTAGTTGCATCAATGTTGCCCTATGTATTCCGAGATTGCCTTGAGATGTTGCAGTTTTAATGATCCAGCCAATCACCGACTGAAAAAAAGGGAAAGAGTTAGCAGCTTTATCAGACACTGCTTTTCACTCCGAATGAATCTGTAAGCTGACCTCTATGTACGATATTACAGTGTATTCTGTCGTATAAATCCCTTATAATCTTGACTATCGTTTCAGGTAGACCATAATGTAGAGGAAAGCTTCATAATGTTCTTCTATCCTCGCTGTTAAATGCCTTCTGGTAGACCAGAAAATTGATGCAAAGTGGAGAAACTCATTCACTGGATTGTTCAACAATGAATATTTAAGTGGCTATTTAGTCGAAACACGATCGGATTTTACGGACTTGAGCCTGTTGATCTCGATGTTGGGCATCGATTGGATCTTCCAATCGGTTCAATAACACTGTTAAAAACTTTTTTGGTATTGAAATTAGAGTGAAGCCTCTCTAGTTCTCGCAATTGCTAAGGTTTAATTGTTTTGGTATAATGATTAGGTACTTTTCTTTTCAGTCTGCTGGTACATGTTCTTATCCCCAAATTTTCCCTAACAGAATGTGTAGTATATATGCAGTTGCTTTGATATCTGATTTCAATGCCTCACAAGGCTGGTAGGTTGTCTGGCTCTGCTGGCGTGCCACTCTTGATTTATCTGATGGCCATTTTGATTTCGTCGACTGTTAGTGGGTCGGTGTTTATAGGGAAATCCTTGGTCTATCCTTCGGTGTCTAGTGGGATCAGTAGAAATCGTCTATTCAAGAGTTTTTCGAAGTGTTCTACCCACCTGATTTGTTGTTCATATACTTCAGTGATTGCTTTACCAGCCTAGTTCTTCATCGGCCGTTATGGCTTACTAAACTTTCTGACTAGCTTTTTCGTTGTACAGTATAGGTGCCTCATGTTTCCTTTCTTTGCAATTTTTTTCGTCTTCATTACTAGGTTTTTACATATTTTTGTTTATCCGGACTGATGCTTCTTTATACTTGCTTGTTGACATCTGCGTATTCGGCCTATGCTATGGCTTTCTGCAAACTTGTCTGGCTTTTATTGATTGCTATCTTTTTGCTCCTCCTTTCTTAAATTTTGTCGAGAGTACCAACAAAAATCCATTTTATATGGTGTTGTTTCTTGTGATCTTAAACCTCCTGACATGTTGAAGTTATTGTTCCATCAATCTCTTTTCAGTTGTCCTCCATATTAATTAATTATTAATTCCACTTTTTCTAGAAGATCATGAAATGCTTGTAAGTTATTGTTGAGAGATTCTGAATTCGTTGAGTTTGTTGGTACCCAAGAGAAGGGCTGAGTTAAACTTTTGTATTACTGCTACTCCAATTGCCCAGTGTTACTTCAGCTTCAGTTTCATTTTAGCCTCCAACAGATGATGATTTGAAAGCTATGTCTGCTGTCTCCTTGCTCTTACGTCTTCGAATGGTCCTTCTGAACTTCTTCATGATGCAAATGTGGTCAATTTTGTCCTTCGTGGTGTAGTTAGTTGAAATCTATGTGGTTTTGTGTGCGGGTTTGTGGGAGAATATGGTGCAATCTTTAATCATATTGTTGAAGGTATATAGATTTGCAAATCTCTTACCGTTTTCGTTTCTTTCTCTCAGTCTATGATATCCTATGATGTCTTTATATCAGGTGTTGTCCATTTCAACCTTGGAGTTGAAGTCTTCCATCAGAATGGTCAGGTAGCTGGCTGAGCATTTATTGATGGTTGACTGCAGCCTCGCATAGAACTAGTCTTAGTCGTCTTCGTGGCTGTTATTGGTGTGTGCATTGCACTGAATGACATTCCTTGTAATCCCCTTCTTCTTCGTCTTGAGGATGCTTTGCTGATCCTATGTGTAACAGATTCCCATCCTATAAGCGCCTTCAGTGCTTCTTGAACCAGCACTAGTGCTACTCTTTATGTGTGTGGGGCATCTTCTCCCTCGTGGCTGGTGTATAATAGCACTTCTCGTGAGGATAATCTTTGCTGTCCAGCTTGTAATCAATGGGTTTCGCTAAATTTGAGTATCATTAAGTCATATCTCTTCATTCCTTCAGCTATTTATATACTTCTTCCTGTCACTTACATCGTTCGAACATTCCATGTACCTATATTAATTGTTGTTCTGGTTGTCAGAAGGGGCATCGGCCTCGTGACTTCTGAAGATACTCGGTCTTCACTATTAGGTGTCATAACTCTTCGCTACGATGACCTTCCAACTCCCAGGTCAAAATTAAAATGGGTAAAATTGTTTATTTTGGTGATCGTTTTGTAGATAAGGTTGTTTTTTACCGGATGGGGTAGCTAACTCTATGCCCAACCCTCCTCCTTTATCCGGACTTGGGACCAGGAGGAATCCTCGTGGGATTCTAGGGAGAGTTACAAACTGTTAATTAACTGTACTTTTCATGTATATTTTGATGCACTGCCAACTGATCAGAGTTGATATATATAATGTTTGTTTATCAAATTACTTGTATGCTTCATTTGAATTCATTGTATGCACTAGATAAATTATTTTTCATATCTGATTTCTCTGAGAAAAATCAATTATTTAGCTTAGTTGGTAATGACTTTGTTTGTAAGACTTTGTTAATTGGTATTTTCTGATGTTTTGAGCTATGATAAATTAGTTTCTTTTGGGATGTATTTACTAGTTCAAAATTTACAATCATTGATTAGCACTACAAAATCATAGACATCAGTCCCAACAATGAAAAAATATAAAAGTTTACATGAGCATTGTTTGAAACGGGTTGTGACTGACAAGCAAATACCCAAGACTTTTCTAACGTTTTTTGATAAATTCATATTGTTTTCAGAGACAAAGTCAAAGATATCTTATTCATAAGAATCATACTTTAACTCTAATCTTGATGAGGGAACTCAAATCTAGTATCTTATGCTTCATTTGAAAACGATTTATTCAATAAACTACTGATCTAAAACAGCTAATAATTTGGTAACAGATATGAATTACTTATCTAAACATAACTGTATTGTGGGTGGTCCTGTCTGGGGATCGGTAGCTGAATGCGCACGCACCCCAGTGTTAATATTGACACTGGTAAGAGGTGAACTGACTTCGAATCCCGATGTGATCTTCAAAACTGGGATGTAGGTATATCCAACTAACAAGTCCCAAATAGGACCATTCACAATCCAGTTCAAATATCACTTATAAACTATCATTACTTCGGGGCAATCCTTTCAGGACGCATGTAAGACAACAAAGATTGATCTATTTCAGCCTATGATAGATGAACTGGAAGATATAAGTACAATATAGCAATGTTTAAGTAAGTAATTTATATCTGTTACACATATTAGTAACTAGAATAAATATGTATATTCCCATTCATTTGTTATGGACTGAAGTTGGTCAGTCACTGTTGCTATATGTGCATCCTGAACGGATTGCCTCGATATAGCGAATATTCACAAGTATCATTTAATTTGGATTGTGACTGGCAAGTGGAATTCAGGATGCGCGTTTCGTAATATTTGGGACTCATCAGCTGGATGTACCTGCATCCCGATGTTGATGTTCACAGTGGGATTCGAACTCAGTCCGTTTCGTGTCAAACGCCACCGCGTACACCACTAGACTATTGAGTCCAAACAGTCATGTTTATGCAATGGGCGAATCGTTAGTAGGATGAATTAGTATATTCCCATTGATTTGTTATAGACTGAAGCTGGTTAGTCACTGGGATGCAGGCACATCCAGCCGATGAGTCCTAAATAGGACAAACGCGCGTCCTGCAATCCAGTCACAATCCAAATTAAATGATACATATCAGTAACTGTTTCAGATCAGTAGTTATTGAATAAATCGTTTTCAATTGAAGCATAAGATACTAGATTTGAGTTCCCTCATCAAGATTAGAGTTAAAGTATGATTCTTATGAATTAGATATCTTTGACTTTGCCCCTGAAAACAATGTGAATTTATTAAAAAGCGTTAGAAAAGTCAATATCTGTTTAAAGACAATAGAAAGAAATTGTTTGTTATTAGATTACAAATACTATCATTCATCGTATCAATAGATAAATGACAGTTTCGTATAAAAACATATATATATATATATATATATATATATATATATATATATATATATATATATATATATATATGGACACAAAGAAAGCCCTACTGATAATCTACTTAAATGAATGTAAGAAATTATGATTAATTAACATAATTAATTGATTTCATAAATACATCTGTCACAAAACATAACTACACTTTTCTAAAGAAATCTATTGCTCCACTACGAACATGTCTATAATAATATAACTTTATATTGTAACTGTTTCGGATTCAAAGTACTTCATTACTATGTTTATAATAATGCCTTAAGGGCTGGAAATATACATCATCACATTTCCGTAGCGAGCGATTTCCATCAGTTAGGACTATTAAACTGTTGCTTGGTAAGGGGACTGCGTTGTAAACTTAATATTTTTGTTTATAAGTATTGCATATACTGAAAAGCTATATAAAAGTCGAGGATAAAGGAGTAATATATCTAAAAAGCAACACCTGCCTCAATTCGTTTTAATGTTAACATATTTTGTGATGAAGACAATATCAAAATGGAAATATGTTAACACCTACTATCAATATGAATGACATCCTTAGTACCTATTTGTTGTGGAAGTGGACTTGTCAAACATTCTTTAAATAATTTATTTGATCCTCTTGTTGTTACACAAGTAATGCATTGATTACTGTGCAATAGTATTTTTTTTTGTAGTTCATAATATTTAAGTAGATAGAATGCAGTAATCAAATTTTTTATTGTGACTGGGTGTTAAGGACATTATTGAATGTCAATTTGATATTACGAATTGATTTGAATTACAAAGCCAATAATCACCAGGAAACACTAGACAGCTGCATGAGAATCTTCAACTGTACGCATTCACTACTCGACCACCAAGTCCGCTCCAAACGGTTAATATTGTTAACTCCATCAGTTTTCAATACATCTGTTTGAACTTAACCATTACTATCGGTAAGCAGCTAAGACTCGACATAGTTGAACTTCACTGGTCACGTCTTCTCACTAGAACTACATAAATCACCTCAAGAAGCTAGTAGCTAGTGAGCTGATACTGATTGTAACTGAGTGTTGTGTACTAATGTTTCTAGACTGTTATTAGAAAATCTTCCATATCGGGTATTTCATTAGTTATTTTAAATTAGATAACTTGAAAATATCCGTAACGTTTAATATAAATATTGTAGTTACGTGAACTTTACCAGTCATATTTTTCATACAAATACTAGCACACTGCGTTTACTTTTATAATAGTTATGTTAATTCAAGTTAGTAAGTCGTTCAAGAAAATACATAAAAATTATCTGCCACAAATAGAATGAGGAATAAACATTCTTGTGTTATGCTGTTCTACATTTGTTACTCGATCTAAAAGTACAAAACAAGTATGTTCAGTCGTTACTTCACCATGATCTTAACACAGTTTCTAAATGCAAAAATTGTTAGTCTTAATTCTCTGATTTCTTTTATCTTCATCAGATATGTCAGGTAAATAATTATCTTTTACACTTCTCCTGGAAATAATTACATGCTGTTACATTTCAGACTTACGTATATTATATGGAAATTATATCTAGAAAAAAATCCTTCTCACTGACGAGAAAATAAATGTATTCCAACGTTACGGTTTATAAACTGATCTAGGTTTACTTAATGAAGTTCAGACCAACTTGGTATAACTGCTTCTAACCATCTAACCTGAAACTTAAGATATTCACATGAACTGGCATGAGGCATTTTATGTATTGAAATTTAACATATGTATTTTACAGTGTTCTCAAATTCCCTTTAGTAAATCTTTGCAAAATAAAGTTGTGCTAAATATGAATGAGCTTTGATCGAAAATATACAAAATAAGAAAGAGATCTTTTTACTTTTTTATAAAGTGTAATGAAGTCTGCTTAACATGATTTACACTGTTCGAAAAGCACCATTTTAACTTATGAGTGAGCGTGAAGATGTATGTAGTTCAAATCAATTAGTTTCATATTGTAGAACGCTACCCGTGAATTTTGTTGCCGGTGACTAATATTTTGTACAATTGAAAGCTCATTCTGGTTGATCACTTGGTCTTTATATACGATCAGTAACTAACTAGCATTAAAATATAATACACGCAACGCTGATGAACTTCAAATAGCAATCAAAAATAAAACTGGATCTATGAGTTTTATTTGGCACACAAATATATACCCGTTACACAAGTATGGCTGTTTGGACTCAGTAGTCTAGTTGCAAAAGCAGTAGCATTTGACATGAAAAGAAGTGAATTCGAGTCTTGGTGTAAACATGAACACTGGGGTGCAAGCACATCCAGTTGACGATTTCCAAATAGGGCAAAACGTGAGTTCTAAATTCCACTTGGAAGTCACAAATGAATTAAAGTAATACTTGTGAACTTTTGCCATACCGGGATGTACATATGACAACAGGGACTAATCAATTTCACTACATGACAAATCATCTGGAAGATCCAAGTACATTCTAACTAGATACTGGCTAGTACTCAACTACAATAAACAATAAATGTAATAATTTATTAAAATCTTGTAAATGCTTACTCTAAGATTTGAAATATCATATTTTTTTCAATTAACACTTATTGTCTCTATCACCTTTTTCTTATTTCAGCACGAATTTCCAGTGTACCATAAACATTTTTAAGACTAAAGCACTTCTTACACCTCTGTATGGACAACCTTCTCAATTTCGTATATATATTGGTTTCCTGTATTTAAACAGTAATAATAGTAACCTTCATGAAATCTTACTAATAACTCATTATGAAAGAAAAATTCAACAGTTAGAAAAAATTACAACAATACTCAATTCTACGATTGCTGACGATGTAAGATTTGGTTTGTACATACTTCTGATTTAATAAAGTTATTTTATTATGGTAAACAACAAAACACATTGATGAATATAATTAATTGGTCTATTAGACATGTATTCAGTGTTCATTGTATCATTAGTAACAAAATTTCGGATTTAGTAAATTCAGCCTTCAGGATAATTTTATGTACAGGTTGATTGTTTCACTCATGCAAATGATTCCATGAACACTATTTAAAATGTATTGTGGCCGGCAAGCGGAGTCCAGGATGGTTGTTCTGTCTTATTTAGAACTCGTTAGCGGGATGCACATGCACTCCAGTGATAATGTTCACACCGTGACTAGAACTCAGTTCACTATCGCTTGGTAGCTACAATTTAACTCAAATATTACTTGTAAACTACTACTACTTCGAGGCAGTCAGTTCACGATGTAAATGTGGCAACAGAGACTGATCAATTATAATCCATGGGAAATCAACTATAAAATTTAAATACATTCTAATTACTTCTATAAACACTAATTTTTGACATAAAGTTTACTAACAACTGACATTTCAGCTAACGTTTTAACAGTTTTTAGATTCAAACATCAATGTAAGTAATAGTTTTATCATTTATAAGATTCTTTTTACATAACAACTCATCTTGGCTTCAACCTTTTCTTAAAAAGTAGAGACAAATGATTTTGTAAGCAGTCATATATCATATCACTGTCATTCATTGAATCCATAGAGACCCAAACCACTCAATTTCTTGAAAGTTAGTGATTTTAATTTCCGAAATATCATCTTCTGAATGGAAAATAATATCTGATATAAAATGAGTTATATATATTTGTAAAATTCCAATGAGTAGAAATTAAAATTTCTGACGTTCCGCGGCTTAGTGTAAGTCGCTTCTTCAGAAAAATGAATAACCGAATTGAATTAGCACAAGGTTAAACCATGTGCTGTATTTGAGAATCTTGCTCTTTCCTTAATGTACGTTCAGTCCCACTGTTACTGAGGGTGCTGCTACGTTGGTTGTCTTCACTTGCAATTGTTGATGTGTATGGGTTAGAAGAGCTAGATTATCCGCGAACTCCAAATCATCGAGTTGTATCCTACTTGACCATTGAATTTTGTTCTTTCCTTCAGATGTGAAAGTCTTCATGTTCCAATCAACCACTAAAAATGAGAAAAGGCAAGATTAGGCAGCCTCGTCTTACACCAGTCCTCATTAAAAATGCCTTAGTCAGCTTTCCACTATGCACGATTTTGAACTGTAGTCCATCGTAAAAATTCCGGATAATATTGACGAGTCTCTCTAAAACGCCACAGAGCCGAAGAAGTTTTCATAGAGATTTGCTTAAGCTGTCAAACGCCTTTTCATAGTCGATAAGGTTGATATACAGTGATGAGTTACATTCAATTGATTGTTCAATGATGATCCGTAGTGTTGCAATTTGGTCTGTGCACGTTCGATCCTTGGGAGCACACACAGAATCTTTCATTCTGTTCAGCAACACTATGTTGAAGACTTTCCCTGGTACTGACAATAGTGTGATCCCTCTATAATTCTAACATTTTCTCAAATCTTCTTTCTTTGTATCTTGATAAGGTGTTCTTTTTTTCAGTCTTTCAACAATTGTTCTTCCTCTTAGATCCTTCTGAACAAAACGTGGAGCATATTGCCTTTACATATACATCCGACTTGAGTGCTTCAGCTGGATTTTGTCATATTATTCTGCTTTCCCAATTTTGATCTGTTCGATGGCCATCTTGATTTCTTCTATCGTTGATGGAGTGACATCTATCAGAAGATCTGTAGATGCTGCTCTGATGTCCGGTGGGTTCAGTGAAGGTGGCCTTTTTAAGAGTTCCTTAAAGTGTTCTATCCATTTGTTCCGTTGTTCTCAGATCTCGGTGGTTGACTTACCTTCTTTGTTCGTGACTGGTCGCTCTAGTTTACTATATAAACCTGCCAGTTTACTCGTTTTTTATAAAGCTGTTTCATATTTCTATAGCTTGCAGCTTTTTTCGCTGACATTGCAAGGCCTTTGATGTATTTCCGTTTGTCGGCTCTAAATCTATTCTTTACTTGCTTATTTGCTTCTGCGTATTAAGCTTGTACTTTGATTTTCTTTGTTCTTGCTTGGCTGTTGTTGATTTTTGTCTGCTTGTTACACCTTTGTTGAATTTTGCACAGGGTTTCAGTGGAGATCACTTCCTAATAATCGTGCTTCTTGCGGCCCAGAACCTCCTGACTCGTTGAAGTTAGTGCCTCTTTGATTCCTTACTAGTCGTCCTTCACAGTTGTTTCTTCTTTCGGCAGATCTTCTAAGGCTTGAAACCTATTGTTGAGAGTTATTTTGAATTCCACATATTTGTCATTATCTTGAAAAAGGCAGTTTCGAAAGGTTGTAATGCTGTTACTTCAGTTATCCATTGCTTCATTAGCTTTAATTTTATTTTGGCAATCAACAGGTGATGATCTAAATCTATATTAGCTCCTATCCTGATTGTCACATCTTTCATTGATCTTCTGAATTTTTTATTAATGCATATATGATCGATTTGATGCTCTGTAGTATGATACGGTGAGACCCATATCACCTTGTGTATGTGTTTGTGGGGAATATTGTACCACCTATAACCATTTTGTTGAAAGCGCATAGATTTGTAAATCTTTCAACATTTTCATTTCTTTCTCCCAGTCCATGTCGTCCCATGATATCTTCGTATCCGGTGTTGTCCATTCCGGTTTTGGCGTTCAGGTCGTCCGTGAGGATTGTCACATTCTTTCCTGGACACTTTGCCATAATTGACTGCAGCCTATCATAAGACTGATCTTTGTTCTTGTCGTTGCCGTCGTTGATGGGTGCATAACATTAAATAATATTTATTGTAATCCCCTTCTTTATTGTCTTGAAAGATGCTTTGATGATCTTGTGTTCGTGTGGTTACCATCCTACAAGTGCTCTGCGCGCTTTCTTGGACATCACCAGAGCAACTCTTTGAGTGTGTAGAGCATTTTTCTCTTTGTGATTGGAGTATAGTAGCATTTCTCCTGTAGACAATGTTTTCTGTCCAGTTTGAGTCCATGGGTTACGCTGATTCCGAGAACTATCTAGGTGTAATTCTCCATTTCTTCAACTATTTGATTAGTCTTCCCGATTTCCCACATTGTCCGATTATTCCAAATGTTTGCAAGAATTTTTGGTCTGGTTGTTAGACGTGGCTTCGGCTTTATGACTTCCGAAGAATCTTGCCTTTCATCATAGGGCGTCATAATCATTTCTTCCACTCCTAAGGCAGAGTTTAAATGGTTTAGTTTGTTTAGTTTGGTTGGTTTTTTTAGCAAGCCTGTATTTTTGGGGATGGGAATGCTAGCTCCATGCCCAACCCTCCTCCTTTACTCGGTCTTGGTGCTGGCAGTAACCCTAGGTGAGCGATAGGTGGAGTTATATCTTTTGAGGATTTGCAAATGAATTCATACTCGTCACAGAAGTGAGTCGCTAATAAATTTGCTCTAGAAGTGAAATGTACTGCGTTCAGTTCTCAATGTAAACATTAGAAGCAATATCAAGGTACATCCAGCTTAAAGTTTACTAACCACTTCGATAGATAAGCCCTGACGAAACAATCTACTTATTATGAAATAGGCTTTTAATCTTAACAACATGATTACTGAAACTCATGTTTAAAAAAATTGAAAATTACCTTTTGTAAACAGTACAATCATTTATCAATACGTAATAACTCTATTTCAAAACATAAAGTAGAACACATAATGTCTTTATTAGCTACTACAGTTCACTTCAATGTTTTTTTAATTCATAAACTAACCAAGAATGCAGCATCACACCTAAACCTAACTGCTAGCTGTTTTTTTTTAACTTTAATAACAAATTCATATCTAATTAAGTGTTCAATAGTTTTTATTTTAATTATCATTTTTTAAATTTTTGTTTTACATTTAGAAAAATCATTTTCATCTAAACAATGAACTAGAATGGAAGTTAAATGATGTAGGTGAATTACAAAAACTTCATTGTATCAGTTATGTTTATTTCAAACCAAGCAATCAATCTATTAAAATAATTCTATTACATAATATCAATAATCAATTATTATCATCAATACTTATAAAATCTATTAATCAATATTATGAAAGTGTATATTGTATAAAAAGTTGGTTCCAACCATTGCGTAATTTACATGAATTCATATTACAATGGCCAAATTTACATACAATTCAAATAGTAACTATATATGATTTCATATCATTGAATTCATACATTAGTTTAACATTAGATCATTTAATATATTTTAATTATAATAAAAATTTACAAATTAAAAATCAATTAATATTTAAATTAAATGAACAAAAATTAGTTATTTTACATTATATTAAAAATATAACAACTAAAAATACTACTGAACTTATTACTAATAATAGTAGTATTAATAAAAATTATGATATTCTAACACAATTTGATTTAATCATTCAATTATTTCATAATATACAATTATTACCATTCAATATTCAATTAATTTATCAATATAAAACTTATTTATTTTTATCAATATATAAAATAAATAAAAATTTTATAGGAAAATTAAAAATTAATTTAACAAAAACTAATGGTAATACATTATTTGAATTAACAACAATGGAATATGAAAATTTGTATAAATTCAATGTTACATTTAATTTAAATTTTACATTCACTGTTAAACAATCAATGATCAATGCAATTTGGATAATGAATACATCATCAATTAAACAAAATCAAATTATATTCAATTGGAAATTAATAGATAATATACAATCTCTTAATTTAAATTGTATTATATCATCATTATGTAATTTTATTTATCATTTTAAGCATAAATGGCATAGTTTATATTATTTTGATGGTTCTAATATGTTGTCAATTCAACCAACAATTTCAAATGATTGGTTTATAGGATTTTATTTAAATAATAATTATATTTTACAATTACATGATAATTATTTATTACTTGAATTACATACAGAATATAGTACAAGTAATTCATTAGGTCCTGGTAAACCATTACGTATTAAATTCTTATATAAATATAATGATAATTATAAACATGGTAATTTAATGATGAGTTTAGATTCACAATTCATTGGTTATTATATTGGATATGAAATGATGAATACAATGATTGAATATGAATTGAATACAATGAATATTATAAATCAAATTAATTTAATTAGTCGTTGTTTAATAGGTTATCGTTTATATGAAGGTCGTGGAACTAGAGGCTATCAAAGTGAATTATTCATTAGTCAAAGCAAAAATAATCTACAATTTAATATTTTATTAAAAATTGGACAACCTGGATTAATACATCAAAATTCAATGGAATATAGTCATTCATTACAAAGACAACATGTATTCATTCAATTTTCTACTGTTTATTTAGGTAATCCTTTGATTGAAACAAAGTTAGATGTACAATTTCAAAATAATTCATTACTTCCAAATCGAACAAATATTTATTTATTTGCTTCATGGTTACCTTTAATATTTATCATTCATGAAGAATTACAAGTGAATAAATCTACTTCTATAACATATGCAAATGTATTTATATCCTTAAATAAATCATCAATATTACATTTTTTTAATCAATCATTTTTATTAAAGAATAAATCAATTCAATCTATAAATATGTATAAGTATATACATTTTCATTAGTATATAAATGTATTACGTAATCATTTTAATAAAATATTTTATTAAAAATTATATAACCCTATGAATACTTTATGAACATTTATCAGGATATTGGAATTTATCAATATGTCTGTTGCTTATACAGAATTATTTCAACAATCAACTTGATGTTCATTGCAGTCTAACTGATAAAGTATAGAATAATCTAATTGACAGTAATTTATCTAACATAACATAAGATTAATTGAATTATTCTATAACGATGTATACATAAATGAATATACTATGAAACTGCAAAAATATCATTTTTATCATAATAACATTAAATTTGTAAATATAACTAATCATCTTGATAAACAAATAGGTAGTTATACTATATAACATTTAATTGAAACAGCATATTATCACAATTAAACAAACCTACATAGTTTATTTAAACAACAATTGAATTTTGCTTATTATTAATTAATTAAAAAAGATAGGCTGTTAAATAGTTATTTTCAATGAAAGAATTATGAAATTATTTTTACTGGCATAACATTTACAATGACTTTATTCAATAACATTGAATTAATTCATAGTTGCATAAAAGAAATCTATCTATTAAAAATTTCTACTGAATTCTATATGATTCATTTAAAGTTTTGATAATATTTATCTGACATTTTAACATTTGTCAATTTGATGCTGAATAAACACACATGATAATGATAAATTTAAAATGTTCGCTAAATTATTTCAATGTTTTATCAAATTTAAAAATACAAATAAACAAAGTAAATAAAAAAATTCCATATTGTCTACATTCAATCTTTAAATTATAATTTCAACTTTATTTGTAAACAATTAAACATCGTGTATTTCATTATTAATAAAAAATAAATATTCAATATATTGAAATAGTTGAATGAATAAAATTGAACAATTTAATCAATTAATCAATATTGATTTATCATTATAACAAATAAAAAATAATAATTTATCAATTTTATTGAAAATCAATAAAAATTGAAAAACACACAAACACAAGTTAATTCTTCATCAATTTAATTTGATAAATTCATTATTTATTAATAAAATAGTTGTTACTAGGTAATATTAAATAATTGTTTAAAATATTTCATTACATAACAATCATAACTCATGTAAACAATAAAACTATTTAAATATTATTGATTATTACATGTACAATATAAAAATTAATTTGAACAAACAAAATTATCATGTTTTTAAAAAAAATTATTAATTTTTAATTAAATTTAAATATTTGACTATTAATTAAATAGGAAATCAATAAAAATGTATATTGATTAATAAGAAAATATAATCAATAAGAATAATTCTATTGTAATATTTAATTGTTTATTACAAAATAAAAAGATTTAAATAATTAATAAAACTGTTAAACATTCTGCGTTTCTAAATTTTTTTAATTCATTTAAACAAAAAAATTATTGAATTTAAAAAAAATGATGTTTTGTTTATAGAAGTGAATAATACTGAAGAAATGTACTTTTTGTTTATATAGAAAATCATAATAAAACTTTTGTTATTAATAGAAAGCAATGCTTTACAGCCTATATATGTTTTATGTTAATATCATCAAATTATTATATTTTTATTAAATATAATAAAAATTATGCAGATATTATTTAAATGATAATAGTAGACAATAAAATATTCAATTTTGATAGTGCTAAATCTAAGGTGCGCATTGTTGATAAGTTCCACATTAGAACGAAACAGCTCTCCAGTGTTCGGTAATTTACGATCGTACCCTGCCAACACTAATCTGTGATAAATATTCAATCAAATAAAATATTTATCATTTTATTAATAAAACTTTGCTTATCAAATAAAAGACCTACATCAATTAATTTAATGTTAACAATTTCTTGTTTAATATAATTTACTTTAGAAATTTTTCATATTTCATAATCTGCAAAAGTTTATATGAATTTTCATAAATTGTTGTTTTACAATTAAATTTATCATCTATTTTTTTTTTCATTTATTCATTATTCATATTCATTGGAACAAAATAACACATTTCAACAATCAATAACTGTTATAAATAATATGCATTGCAATAAAAAAATATTCTATAAAAAAACATAGAAAACATAGAAAAAATTCAATAGAAATGAATGTTAAACAGTTAAATTCTATTACAATGATAAATAATCAACAAAATAAAACTATAAAAATTGTAAGTTGAATACAATTAAACAAAAAACAATACAAAATATTGTTTATCATTTAAATATACGCATTGATTATGCTAATATGCATAGCAACATTACTTTGTATTAAATCGATGCAAGTAATTAAATTGTTGACAAATCAATATATGCCAATTAACATTGATTTAATGCATCAAGACAATTTCATTACGACAGTAAATATGAAACAAACTGAAATTAAATCCATGCAATTCTTAATATAATAGTGAATTTTGATGAGAAATTGATTATCAGTTTATTGAATTGTAATAAATTAATTTTTGATTTTGGTTATTTTCCTGAAGAAGCTCGAAGCAGCTTGCATAGTAAAACGTTGGAATTTTTCTTTAATTTCATCCGCTAAGATTATTTACAAACACGTTCTATTCATATGTTTTACATACACTCGACGCCCAAGTTTCGCAAATATTTTCGTTCAACTCAGACGAAAATATCTATAAAAGAATATAAATGGATTAAAGGTGATCATGGTCAATGACATGTTATATACGTTCTGAATCGATTTTAATTAGGAAATGGTAACCACTTAGTTCTAACCCAGTGGTTGAACGACAGCTACCTTAACATTTGATGATTTTTTTACTAGCTATACTATGTAATTCTAGGCCAGGATAAAGTAAAGTGACGTACATATATATTCACACTTTTCGATATTCAGTTCAATTGATTACTAACATATAGTTACTAGGTTATTGTGTAGTAGAATTATGTTATTTCTACAATGATTTCCACCTCTAGAAGTATTACAAATAAATGGAGACCTGAAATGAATATGTTTCGTATAAAAATGAAACACTACATGTCAGCTTAGTTTTAGAAAAAAATGTTAGAATATGAAAAGCTATTAATGAGAATCATATATTTAGCGTGAAAATATAATGAACTCAATAACTAAAGAGAAAACAAGATGACTGATCTCGGTTCAAGTCAATAATAATTTGCAACTACTAGTTATGTGAATTATTTTAGGTATATTGATCTCTTTATTATTTTTAAAAGAGAAAAAACAAATATTTACACAGAATAAAATGAATTCATTTGATTTTGTTGGTTTCTTTCATCAACTGTATACAATCTGGTATAGTATTTTACATAAATTAATATTTAAAACAAAGTTTACCAAACTCATAAAATTGGTTGAACTTGATCGCAATTATATAAACATGTTGAATATGTGAACATAATTAATATTTTGAAGAAAAGGCTGCCAAATGTCTATAACAGATGAAAATGAAACTATTTGAAAACATCATAGTAATCAGAGTATAAATGATTACACAATAAGAAAATTGAGAAACAGTTAGAAACACATTATTATAATTGACTTGTTACTGTTTCGTATGGGATGTTAAATGATATCATAATAATTATTAACATCTTCCTTGTTAATCAAATTAGTTTTAGTCTTTAATACAGTTGAAACATACTGTATGTTTAATAGTTTAATTAGATCTTTAACCATTTGAAAATTTTTTAGAATAAAAATTAAAATTAGTAAAATACCTGATGAATTATTTTTGAACTTGGCATTTACTTGATGTAATATAATTTAAACTATTTTTTTTTCTTTTCTACAAAATATGTGATATTTTGATTCGTGAATACAAGTGATACGAGCTTGTAGGAATGAGTTTTACAATCTCTGATAGATTCCGATTAGTTATATTCGAAGGTGGTTTGGGCTAGGATTCAGCAAGAAACTCGGAACTTACATCTATTGCCAAACGTTACCTAACAACAGACTCATTACGTAATTTCGATAGGATTGACATTTGTATCGCTTCCGATTCAAGGTCATGCAGTCTCAGTATGTGAGTTATCACTGCTGAGCTATTTGCACCTAACATCCAACCCTAAATCTTCACCTATCATAATATAGTGCTAATGATATCAAATTGTTTTGACTAAAATTTAACCAGGACTATAAAGGATTGGACTAACAAAATTATTTGTCATTGTGGCAATTTACTACTAATAAAGTATAGATGAATTAACGAACATAAAAAATGACGATTTCTTGAAAATGAAATATTTAAGTGAATTTTCATTTTATTTTGTTTATTTACAATCACCTTATGCCACGTACCGACCAGTGCTTTCAAATCACTGTTTAAGTCATGTACCTATTGTTAGAAACATAATAAAACTGCTAATTTTGTAGATTAATTTGAATGTTAAAATTACTGACAAATATTATTGGTTGATAACAATCGCTTTTTTGTATTTTAGTTGGTTCATGAAATCCCCATGTTGACGACAGGTTAAGAAACTTATTCATTAACAAGAGGAATGACACTTGAAATATAATCGGGACTCGAAGCTCTATACTAAGTTCTGCAAGACAACTGAAAGTTGACCCGTTTACTTTTGCCTAAGTAGAAAATCACCTGTCCATTATTAAAAATTTCCTCAAATTTTGCAATTGTATAACTTAAATACCACTCTTATGTGAGGGACTTCATCATAAGCCTTGATGAAGTCAGTGTAGTATACATCTATAATGATCGTTTTCATTTTGCTTTATACATCAGATAGACCATGGTACTAATATGTTTGTAAAGCATACATAACCGTGTTCCTTTTCAGAGTAGCCGTTTATCAATTAAACACATCAATTATTTCATACGTATAATCTTCTTCAGAATTTTCGCAACTATGCTAATTAAATTTATTCGACTAAAGCAATCAGACTTGTACTGTGTGTCTTTTCTGTAAACAGGACTGACTATAGCGTTTTTTTAGTTGCATGGAAACATCGTGCTCCATATATTAGTCAAAGCATACAATCGTACCATTCAGTGTGTCAGTCGCTACTTCCAATGATGCATTGCAATAAGTCATGTAAATGTTCCTACAAGCAGTTCGTGGATATTGAGTTCTTATATTTTGTTTACTTCCAGTCTGTAATTTAGGGAAATTAAAACTTCCTGTACAAAAGATACCTCTTTACTTTGCTAAAGTAGTCTATGAATGATTCCACTTTCCTGTGATTATAGTATACTAGTGCTGATAAAGGACCTTTAATGACATTTGGTAATAGCCTTCACTTTTCGTCCACTAGTCAGCATTAGAGAATAAGAGTATTGGGTACTCTGTGTGGTTTTCCTCAAGTTGTGTTTCGTAGATCTTCTTAGACATATTTAGTACTGTTATATAACAGTTTCTGTCACTTGAAGTAAGATATATCTGCTTTTAATAAGTTGATTGTAACGTTATTTATAATCTCTTACGGCGAAGAATACTCTCTTCATGTATATAATTGTCTACTTGGATTGACATCATAGACAGCGTATTATGTTTTTTCAGTTATACTTTATTTTCATGCGCGTGGTTAGGTGAACAAGTATAGATATCTACTCTCATTTAAGTTTCGTTTGGTCAGCTTAATTCATTTTTAGGATGATACAGATGACTTTTTATTCCCTTTCCAGACATGCAGTGTACTAAGCAATTTTCGGCTCCTAAAGTTGGTTTTCTGAAGGTATCTCGAATGGTTAGATGGATTCTGATGATTTTTCCGTGTAAGCTTATTCAATAAAGAATAACATAAGTTGATTAATGATGAAAAGTATAAAACAGAAAAAAACAAAAACACTCATTACTAATAGATTTTTGTCTCATAAATTCTAATTACTGAATATACATTGATTTTCATTAGTAGTATACAAATAAAAACTTAAAATATACGTAGAAAATTTATTCTTTCGAAATTAGTTGAGAAAAATGTGATTTTGTTGTAATTAGTATTTAATTTGATCGCTTGAATTTATAACAATTTGATCTTGTTAGGGTACCATTGAAATTTAAAAGATAATGAACAGCTGTTTTGTTCCGGTCTGGGACCGTTCATTTAAAGAAACAGTCCACACGTGAACAGATTTCCTTATAGGTAGGTATTCACGTACTTAGAAACTATAATAAGCAGTAATAAACTACACTATTCACATTGTTTAATTTCAATTTACCTTATTTCTAAGGGAAAAAACTAACAGTACAAAAAAACTCTTCTCTTAAACCAATTCTGTGACGAAGAAGCTCTTCATATAATATAATCCTTCACATACTTAAGTTGTGGGAAAACGAATAAAGATTAATTAAAGAGATTAGAATGAAATATTACTTTCTTCTACCACACAGTAGTATGGAAGCAATAAAATTGTTCAGAGATCGTTTATTCTATGCAGTTTCAAAGATGGTGTTAATTTGTGACAAAAATTACATCGACAATTGCCAAACTACTACAAACTATTTAATTTAATAACAGTTCATTAGTCATTAACTATTGTTTCAGCATTTAAATATGAAGCTGTGATCTTATGAACCTAATAAATCATAATTGAAATGAATCCTGATTGGTGACACGGAATGTGAAACACAGTGTAGTGTGTTAAAGATGATGAATGTAAAACTAAACCCAGTAGAAACATACTACTTTACGTTATACGAAATTTAAAAGTGCAACTTTCGACATTGTAAATAACGTACAAACAATGATGTTATCATGATATTACGTCGTTAGATAGTCGTCAGCTGCTTACAACTAACAAAATATCTTAAGATTTTATTTATAAATTAAAATTGTAATGCAGTTATGAAATGTAGTTAGATATAAATGTAGGATTATCATGATGAATTAAATATATATGTGAAGTTAAGAGATGATTTAAGATGGTCTTGTGGAGATAATTATTTATTGTTTTTGTTTAATTTTACCATGGACTGATCTTGGTTTAGTACTGTTAACAAAAATGAGAATTCCTCAAATAAATGCCAGCTCGATTGTGCTGATGGTTAAACGTTCGTCAAAAAATCTAGATTTCCTAGGTTCATTTCTCTGGCGAAGTCAAGGGTGTTCACATCTGAGGATTCACATGCTAAAATAAGACGTCTGTTCGGTGCTACGTGGTTTTCAGTGGTACCGAAACGACATTTTTTACTGGTGAACGAAAGCAACATAACTAAAGTCAACAGAATGAAGTGATAAATGTTGTAATTTAATAAAACAAGTAAGCGAAACTTCCAAAACAACATGAAGAAGTTCACAATTGTAGTTAACAATATTCTATAATTGTGTTAATGAGGAGCTACAGAACAAGGTAATGAAGATTGAAAATAACTTAATTTATGAGTAAACAGTTAAAAATTGAAATTATGAAGTATGATAATTAAAAAATTGACGCAAATGAAATAGTTGCAAGAAGAATTAAGTGATGTAATTAAACAAATATGGCGTTACCATGCAAAATAAAGAATAACCATCGATTCTTTTGAAATACTTAGGTCAAATATAAAGAGATTAATTGATTCTTAGTTAATTAGATTGAAAGATATCAGAGTATCAATCTAGTGTTATGTTTTATGCAGATATCTTTGAATGTCAGAACTGTAGGTGTAAAATCTATTTAATAGAAGGTTTTTTGAAAAATTTTCCGGCAAATGAATGGGTCTTTCTATTTTACTAATTTAACTGCTTCTCTGGATATACAGGATTTTAAAATAAAATTGGCGGTAATACCAAAGAGGTTTCTCTTAACTTTTGGCTGTATTGAAGAGCATATTGTTTTCGCATTCAATGATCAGCTTATATGCAGAGTATGTATTGGATCATAAGGTTTTATGTCTCTGTTTGTTTTTCACTGCAACGATTTTTTTCATTAAAATTTAAAGTTAGATAAAAATCAATCTCATGATAAACGCAGCATTATCAGTCTTTTATCCTTCTTTGACTTTGTTTATAAATGACTCTAGAACACTAATATTTTTTCTTTGCATCCTTCTCTGTGTACTGGTGCAAAATATCTTTACTGTTTTGACCAATGTTTTGTTGTGGTTGATTAAACATAAGTTTTGATTAGGCGACTAAGATTTATTACATTTATGGATCAGAGATTACAATCGATGGTGTAAAATTCACTTAGTCATTGCAATATAGTCAGGAGTGTTTAAAAATACTACTTCCAACCCTTAGGTGGTTGTAATATGATTGGCTTACTACAAATCAAGTTGAAGTGATTTTATAATCACTGTAAATAGGTTTCCGTTAAGTACCAATAAAAACACGGAAACACTGGACATTTGCTTAATCCATATATAAAAATATTCAACAGTGGGCAACAAAATCTCTACCTAAAGAGTGGACCCAGGGCTGATCAAATTTTAACATGATAGCATAACTATTAAGGACATTAAATCAGCCTCTAACGTTAGGATTCCTCATAATTTAACTTATGGTATAGCTATATTTCTACTGACCTCAATGAATTCCAATAGTTACAACTTCTTACTAAAACTTTAAGAACATCCTGAAATAGGTCATTTGTTAGCTAGTTTTTGTAGTAGTTAAATCCATATGTTTAAGTAGCTTGGTTTCGATTTGTTGTATTTGTTTGTTACAGATCAATTTTTTCAATAGAGTTCATCTATGTCAGGAATGAATAACTGATCGCTTATGGTAGTGAATGATAGTTTTGACTTATCACATTTTGATTAGAGTGGGACTTCTACTACTGGAGGTTAGTCCAGTAAAGCTGACGGTAATACATTCACTTCAAAACCAAATAGGATATTGAGTAAGATCCTGACTAGATTGCTGAAGAGTCCCTCCTCAAGACAAAATAGCTTTCTAATGCTCATTGGTTATTTATATGAATTAAAACAAAAGTAATTAACAATAAACACAGGTTTTTGGTTAAGTATTCTTACAATTTCATTTCTTTAATAATAAATTATTAAAAATGTTATAAACTTACCCTAATAAACATTAACCGGAAGTGTAGATTTATGTTTCGATTTTAACTAGGCAACATTTAAAATGGAGAGCTTAACATCAAATATTTGAACCACTTTAAATATTGATCCTTAGCTTAAATAATAACATTTATTACAGTAAAACATAAAACCAATGAATGTTATTTTCGTATTTAATTTAATCGTTTATGAAAACACTGAATACTTCTCTTAGACTATTCTAACCCCCCCCCCACCTAGAAACATTTATACCGATGTTGGTGTTACCTTTTTCTGAAGGCTATAGGTAATTTTGTATGACACTTAGTTCTTACAGATCGATGTATTTAAAGACGATCGTCTACACATTTACGAATTCTTCAGATAGAGATGAATAAAGTTTTAATTGGAAGTTTTGACAACGGTGGAAATAATGCAGCTGTTATGGATCAGAAACTGACTAAAGTTAAAATAAGTAGATATCGACTGTGTTGTAAATTTATTACGATGACAGTAAAACATCAACGTTTTAAGTTCACTCTTACACGAAATTTAGAGTATGTGTTCGACAGTAATTCAGTGTCTTTTGGTTGCTCATTTGTAATGGGGATGTATTTGGATATTCCTGTTAGTTTGTCATCGACTAAAACTGGTCATTCTCAGTTGATGTATGTGAATCTTGAGCAGGTTGCCTTAATTTAGTGGTAAACTGCAGGTATTGTTTAAGTTAGATTGTGACTATCAAGCCGAATCCAGGACGCACACTTCGCTCTGTTTGGGACTCGTCAACCGGACGAAATGTACGTCCTGGTTTTTACTTGTCAGTAACAATCCAACTTAAACACTCCTCATTTGCTTTTAGGCAGAAGCAACAACAAGTACTAGAATGACGATTCTGTAGAAGCAGCTTATTTAAGTTACAAGAAATATTCACACTACAATCTATTAGAGTGAAAAACAGTGAATTGGAAACCTCGAATTTAAGTTTTATCTATGACGTTTGTAAAGGCACTTCCAAACTAAGCTGGCTCAATCATGTTACAGTAAGTTTGAAATAATAAAGTTTATTACTGAACGCTTCTAAATATGTCCAACTCTGCGTAGTGTAGGAATTTTATTTTTAGTGGTCACTTGTTAATGAGAAGCATCATAGTACTTATATTGAGCTTTGATTGAAACTCATGTCCATGGCATATATTAATGTCATCTGAAGAGCAAAACAAAATAGTGACGAATACCTCGAACTTATGATGATATCGACACCCAATACATAGTCTCGGGAAATGCTATGCGAAATACATTATGACAATCATCAATACTGATGGTTCAATTAATACATTGCTCAAAAATATTTATTAAAGACCTTTTTATATTAAAAATGATGTCGTTAATTCAAACTAATCATGAAATTATCCAATAGAGGGAAATCGAAATCAAGTTCACTGACCTACTTGACAAACAACCTTATTTTACACTTTCTCTGTCTAATATTTTCAATGACATTTATTATCTTGTAATGAAGGTAAATGCCTGATGAAGTATTGATATTATTAGGTGGGTTCTATTCGGATTCCTTCTGTAGAAGATAGTTTATAATCACAAAAATCTTCTTTATGGTATTCATTTAGAAAGTCTATATTGATTAAGCAATAAGGGTTCTGATGATACTATGTAACAATCCAGATTGTTGTAGAAAATGTGATTAGATGAATGCAAACCTTAGGACTACTTCAAACAATATTATTCAATAATTTAACCCTGAAAAACAATAACACTTAAATACGGATACATAGTTTTGAAAAGAAAATATTTCATTCCTACCGTCTGAAGTTATTCATTGCAATCTGCTAAAGAGATATCAAATATGACATAAGCTGACTTTTCAAATTAAAATACAGAAATGATTAGAGCTAAAGCTCAAAATTTAATTTGTATACGACATTGTACCATACAATGCAGTACTAAATCACTAAATAAATTGAAAAATAACTCAAAGTAGTAGATGCAAATACAAGTTGTTATGTCGTCAAAACGGTTATACCTGAATAGGTACAACCAGTTAGTTGATGTAATGTTTCTATCACAAAAATGCTATGATTAACGCCTAAAAGAATGCCTAGTCAGTCCTTGCATGTCTGCCCGAAACCCACTTACTCCCAAACCAAAATAGGAAAAACATCAGATTGATTCGACAACCAGACAGAATCAGATTACATTTCAAACAATCCTTCCTCTCTCCCCCATATATTTATATATAACCTGACCACTCAGACGACAAAACAGAAAATACAATTTGCTGTTGTGGCGATTGTTGAATTAATATCACGAATCTGCCTGAATTACATAACTATTGAGCACAGAAAAAACTTAGTATTTGTTTTCTCCTAGTATAGGACTCTTATGCAGTACGCACTAACGATACTAACAGGGATCCTATTCAAAGCTGTCTAGCCACTGGACCTTTTGGCTGGATAACAACGATTGATATTTTTAATTCAGTCAATACATGGTACGTTTTTGCACGATCTCATGGATTACCAACAGTGGGTAACCGCCTGACACCCGACACGGTTGAACTTTATTGGCAACGCCTTCTAATTGGAACAAATTACAGTGAAATGGTAAGTGATATACAAACCATTAATATAGTAAACAGGCAGATATTACATAGAGAGTAAAATACACCCCATGCATACAATTAAAATAAATGAAATAAGCTATAAAAAAACACTTCTAGAAGATAATCAATCTTCTTCAAGTTAATCAACATATCATTAATGAACACGAAAAGCCTTATGAATAACCTTAATTGATTTTTGTTTTCACTGCCTAAATCACTAAATTTTTTGTTAAGTATATCAACCTAAAAGAAAATAAGAACAAAAAAACTGAACATCTAACTTTTGCTTAAATAATTCTAAATAAACAATAAAAATGTATCACATTACATTATGATAATGTACACATAAATATATAGTTTAGAAAAAATAGAAATAATAAACAATATCTAGTTGACAAAATTAGAAATATCAACCGTTAGGAGCCGACTCAATGGTTTGAGCTCCTAGGTTCGATCCTCGATGGGGTATTGAATACGATGAAACAACTGTTCAGAGCTTCCAGGTGATCAATAGTTATCTTATTCAAATCAATTTATGATATTACGATTGACAAAATATCTAATTCTCTTTGTTTTATCACTAAGTAACATTTACTATTCTAGTCATAATATACATGTATGCATGAAAAAGTGACTAATTGATTATTATTATTATAACATATTACCTTAATGATAGAAAAAAAGTAGTTCCGTTTTAGAAGTAAACAAATTTTAATTTATGTACATTAAATAATGTACATAGATACATATTGATATGAAGTGATAATTGAGTAAATAAATATTTTTGAAAAAAAAACATATGAACTTCTTAAGTCAACTTCTTTAATGATTATCAACTTTTGTTGTGTTTTGTTTTTCTCTTCTCTATTTTATATCAATAGAAAAATGTTGGTTATTGTTTACTTATTATTCTTCTCTTTTAATATTTTTTCTCTATTTTTTTAAAAAATTTCTTTCTTTATGAAAACTTGAACGAAACAATGACAATATCTAAAATAAAGAAACAAAAATAAACAAATAAATAAGTATAAAGATTGAAAACTTTTTCAATGTTTCAATACAATCTGATTTATTCGAATCATGTTCGAACAATGTTTTTCTTTATTATTATTATTATTATTATTATTATTATTATTATTACTATTAATATTAGTATTAGTATTATTATTAAACAGATTATTATTATTATTATAATGATGATTTTTAAATAATTTATCAGTTATACAGTAAAGATAATTCATTTAACTTTAGTCAGAAGAACTTATTGAGTTATAACAAAACGATTGATTACAATGATGATTTGTTTGTTGTAAAGTCAGTAATTGGTTCCAGTGAACACTGAATACACTTCGATATATATATATATATATATATATATATATATATAATTTGGATTGAGATGGTTTGTTCAAATTGTTATTAAGTTTAGTTAATTGAATTCATCACAGATTAATGTTGATACTATGATGGCAAAAACTACTATTGCTAAAGTATAGGACCAACTAGTTAATGTAACCTCGTGAGCTTGAAGATGCAATAACAAATGCCAAAGAGAGTGTTCAGTTAGTCTTTGAATGTTTGCAAGATGTCTACTCAGTCCCAGGTTAGAATAGGAAGTACATGAGATAATAATTAAATTAGACAAATCGTATTATACTTCAAGCATTTCATTAAATATACACAAACTAGGTGACGCAATAAGCCAATTAGTAAATCACCATTATTAGAAAACAAGGGTGGATGGTGGTAGTCAATATATGTAGCGTGTAAACAATCAATTAACCGTAGTTCAAAAATAAGAGGTGATATACTAACAGTAAATATACTAAATGGAAGAATATGGCGAAGTCAACGTAACGTTGATAAAAATAAAATGTTTACTTTACATACAACTAGAAAAACTGAACTACTCTTCTGAAGTATTGTTTTGACAGTTAGTTATTTTTTAATCACCCAACATAGCAATCTGGAGGGTATCGTCGAAAACCAAAAAACGCTGGCAGCCTTTTCTTTCTATTACGAAACTCTTTGCCAGTGGGAACTCTAAATTCCATCCCAGGGGCTTCAGGGTGGGGAACACCCGACCCACTGCACCACTGGAGCAAAATCCAATGGTAGAATTTCCACTTTCATCAGTTTGTGATATAGCTTATCGATTATCCATTGTCATCGGCGATAACTCCTTCACTCATGATAAGTCTGACCTCCACGAATCACGACTTCTCACTACAACTTCATAAACATCCTAGAGTTAGTCACAAATGAGCTGATTATTGCAGTTTATTTAAGGTGAGGATTATATGTTACTTAGATGAAGCAATTTAGAAGGAAAACCAATTTATCGTTTGGATTCCCATCCTCAGAAGTTACTGTAGAGTTATTCTTGTCACTCTAAACCTCGTATATATTTGAGATGTTTAAATTAATTGGTCACTGGTGAGTAACCAATGCTTTTCTGAACCTGAGTGATGATTGACTTCTATCGTTTACGTTTCAATGTAGTTATTAATGTGATTGATTGAAATTTCTATCAATTCCTTTCACAATAGAGATACACTTTTATAATGAGTACGAACTTATATGGAGTCTAGGTCAAGTAGGTTCCGATACGGACCACAATCAAGCAGATAATATTAAATTAAAGTCTATCTAATGATGTATCACTTAGATTAATAAACACACTATAAGTTGATTGATTAATTAGAATCAACACTAAAAGAACTAGATAAACATTAAACCAATCAATGATTATTCAGTATACTTTATTTTTCAACTATTTCGTCATTTCACAATTTATTATACAGGAATTCATCTCACTGTTGTCCTTTTATAACCATAATTCAATAACGTTTACCTTTTGGTTGGGTTCCTACAAAGTGAAGATGAATTCACAAACAAATATTTTGTTTTATTGACGTACACAGAGAACTTTCCTATATTCAGGTTATAACTAATAGTGAACCTGCAATTAACAAGATAGATAGTTCATAAATGAAAAAAAGTTTGAATGCTACTAACGATGGATACTGCATAAGCAACAGTAATAAAATGCAGATGATAGCTGCAATAACAGACTAAAATCAAGTGAATAACCACTGAAACAGCAGAGTAGAAAATGTCGTTTATCTACATTGATTCTACTCTCAGATTTCATGCTACGCAAACAAATATTGAATAACTGTATAAAAGTAAAAGTTAATTAAGAATGAAACTTCAGTTGTTGTTATTGTTATTACCATAGTATATTCTAAAGAAAATAGTTGATTCAAATGACAATGTCACATATTATTAGAAAAATGAATAATGACAACTAAATCATTTAAGTGAACCACCAAATATTGCTTTGAATTGCAGTAGTTTGTGGAGATTAGTGTTAGGTTTTTGTTGATTGAATTTATCACAAATTGATATTGGAAAAGTGTGATTGAAAAGCATGGAGTACTGAATAACTGATTTGTCCTAGCATGGGACTTCTTACCAATAAGCATCCTTGATTGCATCAGAAAACCGAACTCACTTTATATTTAAGTTGGATTGTGACTCGCAAGTGGAATCCAGGACGTGCGTTTCGTCCTATTTGGGACTCGTCGGCTGGATGTACTCACTTTGTTTGTCCCAGGTGGTGATCTCTTGATAAGCAACACCACTGGGACTGCATCTACTTATAAGATTCTCACTATAGTTAATTTGTTATATAGCACAAAGATCAATCATTTCTCTTGACATAATTACTTTATGAAATAATGTAAATTTCGGTAACAGTTAAAAATTCTCTATTCCAGATGAGCATCATTTTTAAGAATATCTGTTCAACATGAAATCAAATTATAACTGCAAATATATGCCCCCCTCGTTCATGAGTAATACACTTGTTATTACTTCAGTTACTCTAATTATTTTTTTCATATATCATATATGTATGTATTCCAATATCGTCATCGCGCTATATTATACATTAACAGGAGAGGGAATTCTACCATAAAATGGAGGCTCAATGATGAAGATGGTTAGGTTTTCATAGTAGGATAAAGCAGCTATTCAGTGCCCCTTGGTTCTTAATGATATTGTATCGACATCAGTCTGTAAGAAATCTAATGAAATACTTACTTACTTACGTCCGTTACCCCTCCCGGTGGAGCATAGACCACTCACCAGTATTCTTAATTGAACGATGTTCTTAGCAATCCTTTCCAGCTGTTTCCAGTTGCTATTAATCTTTTAAATGTCTGCTTCCATTTCTAGGCGCAGTGGTTTTGGCCTTCCTCTTTTCCGTTTCCAGACAGGATTCCACGTTAATGTTTGTCTCGTGATGTAGTTTGATGGTTTCCACAGTGTATGTCCTATCCTTTTCCAATGTCGTTTCCTGATTTCCTCTTCAGCTGGAAGTTAGTTTGTTCTTTCCCCTTAGTAGGCTGTTGCTGATGGTTTCCAGTCAATGGATATTCAGTATCTTGCGTAGACAGTTATTTATAAATACCTTTACCCTTCCGAGGATGTTTGAAGTAGTTCTCCACGTTTCAGCTCCATACAGAAAAACTATCTTGACGTTCGAATTGAAGAGTCTGACTTTGAGGTAAGTTGACAGTTGTTTGTAGTCCTATATATTCTTCAACTGTAAGAATGCTACACTTGCTGCACTTTATATTACTGATTAATATTAACTAACTACTTAAACTTTTGTTTTAATTGTTAACATGTTTTCAAATTTTTATTTTAAATTAATTAATTATTTTGAAATTTAATTTTTAAATTATATTTTGTTATTCTGAATAAAAAATGAAGAATCTATCAAATAGGCTAATGTATTCTATCATGATGAATTATGTTCAGAATATGATTGACATTGATTTGTATAGTTTCTTATTAATGATTATAGTGTAACCTGAAAACCAGTTATTACATAATAACCTCTTTTTTATGGAGAATGAACTTTTATATTTGATAAATAAGTTAACAAAACACTTGAATTTGATAGATAAAATAGAATGATTGATTGATTGATTGAAAAGTGTATTATTAACATGTTAATTGCAAATATAGAAAAATAATTAGTGAATAAAGTTTTACAATATAGAATGATATAATGTTTAAATAATTAATAAAAATTAAAAAAAGTATTTCTTCTGAGTATGAATCTTCTTGTCACTTTTTATTGATGATTCTATGCGAAAATGAATCGACATTCTGAAGGTATCAAGGAGACATTTCTAATATATGTTATTTCATAATACTAAGAAACTATAATATAGTGTTGTTGATAGATAACTGACATGATTATACTCTAATGATCACTGTTTCTATCCAAAAATCTAGAAATAATCTGTCACTGTTAGTCACTAGTGCCCAAATGATTATGATGATTTGTACTGTGCAGTTTCAAATCACTGGTTGATTTTCATTAGGAGAACATTTAAAACTGGAAATCACTGGATATTTATTTTATTATATTATGCGACTATTTAATGATATTGATTTGTAACCTTTTGGATGTTTCGATCTTAGATAATACATCCAGGTAAAAGAAACATATGACTAGTTTATCTAGCCGAAGTGATTTGAATGAAATTCTAAATAAATGGTTGATTTATTAATTAAACATTTGTTCACCATTTCAAAATGAATCAATTGTAACATTTAAAACTGGAACCTTCTTCACTGTATATAACACATAGTACCAATAGGTGAACTACAATTTATTAATAATAATATGCACCAAAAAGTAGATTTCTGATATTACAATGAAGCTTATTTATTCAGATTATAAATACATTGATAATTAACTGTACACAAATACTCATTGAGTGCTTTCAAGTGTAAATTTAAATCTATGAAAAAAAAACATGAATTGAAGTATAAAACTAAGTATAGAAGTGAGGTGGTTTTACGGAAATCGGTATTAACTTTTTGTTGCTTGAATTCGTCACGAATTGATTATAGTAGAGTTTCACTGAATATCAGGTAGTACTGGACAAATGTTTTGTTCTAGTATGGGACTCCTAAGCAGCGCGCCCAGTGGTTTGGTTTGTTAGTGTTCGCCAATCTGAAGCTTTCGGGATCAAATCGAAAGAACCTACTGATGAAGAGTTCCAGAACAAAACAGCTACTTAATGCTTCCTGGTTTTCAGTGATGCTCAACCGAAATCAATCTGTGATAAATACAAACAACTGAACCCCGAATTATTGCACAAACTGTTTAGGGAGGCATTTTAATAAGTTCATAAAACCATTAATAGTTTCATTCTCTATTTCATCTCATATAATCGTTTGATTTATTACTAACACAGAATAAATCTTCTGATAAAGCTTAAACAAAAGACATTTCGAGAAATCAAATAGGTTTTGAAGAAAATAATGAAAGTAATTTGAAGTTATTCTGTTATTCTAACACAGTAGTTGAGTTTTAGAACTTTTATAATATTTTTGTTGAATAGGTCCTAGATTCCTGATAGGAATTCAACTCAGATTATCCAGGTTAGCAAACACTTAACCTTCTGCAATTAGGTTTAAATTTTTTTTCATTAAGCATCAAATATAGAATACAAACAGACTGTCTAATGTAAAAATAATGTATTCTTCGTTTAGACAATGATTAAGGTAAATATTTAAAACGTGGATTGTGCAAAGAAATCAGCGATATTCCAGAGGACAGTTATTTTTGTTAACTTTATCATCAGACTTTTACAATTATAAAACCACGAAAATTTCATTACAATGACCAAAATAACGCCCATATAAACATGTTGGATAAATTACAATGGTAATCAATGATACATATAAGAATAGTGAGCATTTACACCGATCATTGACTACTTTATCGGTCGTGAGTTATAAAGGCCAATTAAAAACAAGGTTAGAAGGAATTAATAATGAAAATAATTTACATGAATAGTGATTTTAACGTTGACAAAGGTGTAGACTTCTGGTACGGAAGAATTTCTAATTCCTTTGAAACAGCGTTTTTTGAAGCAACCTCAAGATTACCGTTATCTAGTCATGCAATGTTTGACAACAATCTGAAGGATAAACTTCCTCATTCAACTACTTTGATGTGGATTTATCAATCTGTTCACTTTTATGAAGTTCGTTATATATGTTATTCGGTAAAGGATCTATGCAAAAGTGTTCAAGAACATCATCCAACATGGTTAGGAAGTCACAAGAGTGGTTCAATGAGAAACTCATTAACTAAATAATATGCGAACATAGGCCAATAGGTCAAAACAGGTTCTATATTTAAAGTCATTAAAAAAATCAACAACAGCCTAATAAGAACTGTGGACTTTCGTCTACTTTCACTTACTGAAGCCAGAATTATACTTCTAGAAGAAACTCTTTCAACTGTTACTTCTACCTTAGTCCTAAATTTAAAACAGAATAATTTTTTTCAAAAACCATTACTAATTCCCTCTTCTATCTTATTAACCTTTTACCTTAAACCGATTTATTTTTATTTTTAAACACTTTTCACTTCAGTTTTACGAAAATAACTTGTTTTCATATACTGCGTAACATTTTTATAATGGTTATATTAATGAAACTTTCATATATTTATGACTGTAAGCGCCTAATTATGAAGTTATTGAAAGCAATTGTTAGTCCGAACATTTCTTATTTTTAGTCACTTCATGGGGATCTACAAACTGTTA
Source organism: Schistosoma japonicum (assembly GCA_025215515.1). Lineage (NCBI taxonomy): Eukaryota > Metazoa > Platyhelminthes > Trematoda > Strigeidida > Schistosomatidae > Schistosoma > Schistosoma japonicum. The sequence goes on from CM046068.1 coordinate 441,014, forward strand.
GAAAAAAAAATTAGACACGGTGATTTTCAATTTCTAGTCATTATCATTTAACAGAACACAATCACTTATCAAAATTATACAGTAACAAGACGTGACCAGTGGAGTTCAGCCGTATTGGGTTTGATGCAGTTGCACACAGATCGTAATGGACGAGGTTGTGCAAATATATGACGAATACACTGAATCAAAAATATCAACCGCCAAGCAGAATTAGAGGGTCCTGAGTTCGATCCCTGATGGGGTCATAGTTGTGTATTGTATGAGTCCCATTCTAGAATGAAACGGCTGTCTAGTGATTCCTAGTGATCATTGGTTGCTTAATTTAAACTAATTTGTGATATCAAATTGATACTCAGTATCCTGGTTGAATTGATCTTCCTAAAATAATATGTGGAGGAAACAACATTTACATATATTAATAGCTGTGTGTAAACTACATGTTTATCAGTTAATTGACTATATTCGATTGGCAGATACAATATTCCATGTGCAATTAACCAACAACTACGACACCGTAGTGCAAGTTACTAAACATCATCAGTCAATAAATAAAACTTATTTAGATGGTCATCTAATGGTTGATCTAGATCATTTAAATATTGTTTATTTATTTTTATACTGGAGACCAGAAACAACTGAAGATTTATCAGTGAGTATGAATAAAGTTTTTTTGGAGGAGGGCAGGCGGAGCAGAGGGTGGGGGATTCATGTTAATATCAATGAGAATATCAACAACTGAATGCAACTGAACTCGATCAATAAACTTTAATTAATATTAGACATGATTACTGGATTGTGATACTATGCATCACTACCACAAATATCACTACACAATAAAAATTAAGAGAGTAAAACGATTTTGACAAATGTATTACGAACCTAACTGTCAAATATAAGCCACTGATGTATGTTTGACTACAGATTTGATTGACAAATACTTATGGTGACATTTCTAAAATATAATGTAGCTGTCTTGTATCAAGAACATCTTTAGGAAACATTGGAATATATAACTTTGTATTACACATACATCATCTATGGTTTTGATATATGTTAATGTAATTAGGAAACTCGGTTCTTAACATTGATTTTACTACCTGAGCGTAAACACAATCTTTGTAGAACGAAATTTATTATGAAGTCTCTTGATCATGTTGTAACTGTAACGAGATGGTCATACCATTTCCTGTATCTTCAACTCTGTTTCAAAAGATTATTTTTGTTAGAAATATTTCTTCAATATTTCAGATGAGTTTTTTTCAGCACAAAACATATCTATATCTTTCAGCTTAATATGTCTACATTTCAAACACTAAACATAATGATTTAATTTGGATTGTGGCTGGCGGATCTGGGATGAGCGTTTTGTTATGTATGGAACTAGTCAGCTGAATGTACCTCCATTCATGTGTTGATGGTCACACCTAGGGCTCGACCTCTGTCTGTTTCGTTATAAACGACACCGCGTTCCCCACTACTGAATCCAGATAGTCACACATACGTAGCGGGTATGTAAATATACTTTAAATGTGTTTTAAAATCTTCCCGTTGATTTGAAATAGATTGAAAGTGATCAGTCACAGTATGTTCAGATGACAACAGACAATGATCACTTTCATTTCATATCAAACCAACCGAAGCTCACTAAAACAAATTCAAAGTAAACAGAATTTACTCCATTATTGGGTCATTTAGGCTAAATATCCTGTTGAAACTAAATGGATAGGATTCAATTTACGTTGACTTTAGTGACTACTAAATGATCAATTGCTGAATAGACATAACGCTATTTGCTTTGTAATCCATTCTGAAGTTTTGCTCGATAAATAATACAGTTTCATGCTGAATGTGATTGTTTAATGTTGTCTCAACCGTACATACATTTTAATCACAGGTTCAATGTAAACGCCTTTCATAAGGTAAATTCCACATTCCATAGAAACCACAACACCGGTTTACGTATCTTTACACTGACTTGTGACTAAATAGTAAACAATATAATGCTAGCCTAATTCTTAAAGACGTTCGTGTTCTACTGGTTAAGTTAGTGTAGTAATTTATCTAATATATTCGACATTATATGTTCGGAATTTTGATGTCAAATGGTCAAAATAGTCGAAAAAGGTATTGTACCAGTAAGTTCAATTTTAACTTGATTTTAAGATTTCAGTTTTCAAAAAGAATTAGATAAATATGAGTTCTCACTCAGCAATCAGCCAATACAAATATTTCAGTTGTAATCCTAGTAGGTGAGTAGTGACATGATAGGACGTTGGAATTCGTCAAGATCAATCATTCCCCCTGCATCCCCTCCTGAGATTTCAAGTTCGTTTTCGTAATGATCATTGACTAGCACAAAACGTTAGTTATGCCAATTCAATTATCTAACATGGTTATTTTTAAAAATTCATAAATATATGAATCAATGTTACGTGTTTCTACATTGCCATGGTATGCATAAAACAATCACCTAAGTATTCTCATTCAGTAGTACTTTACAGTTTCTTATAAAATTTCCAATTATAATGAAGAGTTTGCGACATCATTTACAGTTAATTTAATTAACTTTATTGATGAAATAGAATTAGATCAATTCATCAATTTAATTCAATATGATTTAAAATGTATTCATCAAATATTTAAGTAGTGGATTAGAATAAAGTATATTTTCATTGAATCATTAAACACTATACAAATGATTATTACTTAGGTTGGATTGTGATTGGCAAGTGGAATCTAAGAGGCATGTTTCGTTCTATTTGAGACTCGTCGGCTGAATGTACATGTATCCCAATGTTGATTTTCACTGTGGGTTTTCGAGTGAGTCCGTTTTGTGGTGGTGGCGTTTGACACTGGTGTTGGTGTAGGTTGACTGTTAGTAGTAGCCAAGACAAAACATAGCATCAGTCCATGAAGTCACTGACTGCTGATCTGAGTCGAGTTGGTAGATATGGACTAATTGATTGAGGTCAGTGTGACATAATTTAAAATCATTCACAGTTATTCAGGTGTATTCACTCTTTGTCCTCTCTTAAATTATAAACTTGACATTATTTCATACTTTCCCACGAACTTAGTATATTTCCTTAGACCATATTCAACATGTTTACCGTTATTTTATTAACATTGTTAAACTGAATAATTCTGCAATAGACTTGGTGCCGTTCTTGCTATGCTGCTGAATTTTGTCATCTTGGACTGTTGCAAAAATATTCTGGGTCTCATGTTGTTCATACATGTACATACAAACATATCAACCGGCATAGATATCCAAATATGACAGTTTAGACAGTTACAATTAAGAATTCAACGATTGCTACATAAGCCAGTTTAAGTTGCAAATTAATAAATAAGTGAAGATTCTGGTTATCCATAACACATCCGGTAGTCATTAAAAAGGTGCTGTGATTCACATATGCTTGACCATTCTTTGGCCCACTTATTAAATGAACAATACAGAGTGAAATGCAATTTACTTTAAAGAGTCCATTTCTAAATGATATGGTAGTCCGCAACTTTCTGTTTTGAATATGTTTAGCTTAGTACATCCTAGCTTGCCGAATGTAAAACACAAATCTTGCAAAAATTAGTGTTTACATTGAAAATTGTATTGTCGTCTACATTATTTGCCTACCAAATGAACGAAAAATTGACCAAATATTCTAAGTGAGAAACACTTATTGAATGGTAAGGGTTTCGTATGTGACGTGAAGTCCTATGGTTTAATGTGTCGTGGACTCTGAGTGGAAACTACTAAAAAGTTCCACATGAGGACAAAACAGCTATCCAGTACCACCTGGTTTCCAATCTTACTTAAATGAGATCAAATCATGGCAAATACAGACTAACAAATTATAACCAATCTCAACAAAACCACTTCAACCTAATTCAGTAATAGATCAGTTTTCTCCTTATAATCTGGAAAGTGCATTAATATAGAAGACGTTCTAACTGAAGAAGGAATAAATATTCAAAGGATCTGTATTTACTAACGAATTCATCGAACACCACAACGTCTAAGCAGGTAATTATTTTAATAAATGTAAAGTATGAATATACAAAATATTTTTCTTAGTTATTCTATATTGTTCAACCGAATTATTATACATTTCTAAATCCGAAAGATAATAATCTACGATAGACTGAACAGAGCTTTCTGATGACTGTGAAAATTGGGTCCAAAGTGTCTATCAACTACTGTCAACTATTTAATATCAATTATCCAATTTTTTTTTAAAGGATAACATGAACAGTTCAACTGAATAAGGTAAATATGTTGAACTTATATGTAAAAATACAGTCCTACTTTCTAGCCAATTTGTTTAAGTTATTCAACTTTCATTATCTTTCTTTCTCTTCATAATTGAAACCAATGATAGTATACATTCATATGTAACCACCAATAATCTGATATTCTAATTAGGATGAATAATGGCACCATGAAACATTATCTTGCTCTACTTCATATATCTATCCGTATCTGTTCAATTAATTTACTTCATTATTACTAGTTTTATATAATTTCAGGTATATGTTGGATATGATACATAGAAATCTTTGCAAAGAATTATCAACAATAATTATACAGTGAATTTATTCATAGAGAAGTTGGATGAATTTTCCAAAGATGCAATTAAAGATCATAGTAAGTGACAGTATGATGCAACAACACACACACACATACACCGAAAAAATCCACTTTTAATAAAATATTTATTCATCACATTTCAATGGATTTGTTCCTTTTCAAAGGTTAATTAAGTTGTGGCATTTCAATGAACATATTCAGCAGCGGAAGTAAACTATGTGTTTACTAGTCTATAATTACAGATTCAGGCGTAGAAGTAGTATCTAAATATTCGAAATTTTGTTTATTCACATCAATTTTGTTTATTTTGATACAGAAGTCATTCATTAGTATAAAATATATAACTTAGACTCTATTTTAAGCACAAAACATAATTAGATATTTCTCATGACCTCTGAATAAGGCAGATCATACTTGGAAAATTTTTTTATATGTAGTATTTGGCAAGGCATCGTTAACAAATTGCGAATGCGGATAGTAGACAAAGAGGTTTAAGACTGCAAGCCTTATTTAGAATACGTAGGAAATAAAAAGATAAACAGAGGAAACCAGAGTACGGTCAACCTGGAGTAAAGAGCACAAACACCGTATAAATGAATGACTGAAGGCAACACATGCATTAGTCATCACTTTTCGCAGGCTTGCTAAATACGGTATTCCTTCTATTCAATCGTCCATTCTTGATATTAATAATGATTAATATTATGTTTATACTGACAAAAGTTTTGGCTAGATTCTCTCAATCAAGTTGCAGTATAGCTATTAGATATAGCCACTAGATAACTCGACATCGCAATTATTATATATTGATACTAACTTGTCGGTGGTACTCAATGAAGAAATATTTTATGTAGGTTTGTCCTAGTATGAACTTGTTAGCAAAGAGTATCTGAAGCATAAATAAAGCTAAACCTCGCCGTAGGATTCGAACCTAAGTCATCCAGCCGTAAATACTACAAGGTTATTACTAGGCTAACATAACATCGGATCACTTTCCGTGGGAGTGAGATCGAAAAATACGTCAATTGATCATGTACTATGACTACGACCTGATAGATATGAAAGTGATGATCGACTGATACTATGCTAATGTGAGCGAAGCCTTCCCAAAACGCATGCATGGAAAGACTAAACATCAGCGGACGACAGTTATAACCAAGTTATTACTTGAGTGAAAACAGTAACTTTTGTATATCGTATAGTGGACCAATTGGTAGCAGGGAATATAAAATGTAATAAAGACTGAAGTAGGGGAGTCGTGTACGCTATTCAGGAGAATAGAATCATAAAGTTACAACGATTCGCAATAAAACTACATATTACAGTTGGTAATTAATTTGTAGAAAGCTTACAATTTGAGTAATACAAATATTATAGTTATCTAATGTTTCACTTGATACAGTTTAGTCGTAAGAGTCTCAATATCACAAAGAATAGATTATGATTTTCAAATCTTTGCCTCAACATAATATTCCATTGACTCCGCCCACAGCTCTTCTAGGGTTGCTGCCGGTCGCAAGCCCGGTTAAAGGAGGAGGGTTGGGCGTAGGGCTAGCATCCTTCTTATTCCGTAAAACACAAACTTGCTAGAAAAAAACGCTAACTAGATTAACATTCCATTACATGAAGGGTTCTAGGTATGCCATTTTTTAAAATTATAATTTCGAATGAGATTGTCGACTAAAATTCTTTCAGTGTTCATTAAGTATGATTGTAGTAGTATTGTGATGATTGTCTTGTTTTATTTTATAGGTAAATGTTGTATATTAGAATGTAAATCTTAATAGGAATTTCAAGTGAAATATCTTTCATGAAAATGTTCATTGTAGCATAACTCAATTTATTGGATACAAAATAGAAAGATTGCAAAAGTTACATCATGTAATAAAATGTTAAATGAAAATAGCACAAAGTAACTAACCAAATGAAATCAGTTAAAACATACTCATTGAAGATTAAGAAAGTTATGGATAACCTTAGCAATAATTTAACAATTGACATCATTTTATGCCACTTTCTCTTATCTGTTTTATCTTCATTTTTTTTACAAGAAATAGGTCTTATTGGTTATGACACTATTTAGTGTTCTATAATTGAAGGTTCTAAAATGTGATTATAATTCCACGAAGTGATTAATAACAATATCTATAATCTTCTTGTCAATATAATGATGAAGGTGCTGATAAATTACGAAATAATACAGCTTACTTAATGACGATGAATGAATACATGATAAGTCATACATGTAAGTCATTTAAATTCACTAGATATTTAATAAAAACAAACGAATAAACATAAAACGAAGGCATAATTTCAAACTTTCAATATGTTTTATGCATTGATGAAAGTATGTTATGCTAAAATGTACCAGTTATACTGAAATATATGTAGGTGAGACATTCATACAATTGAATATGATGACAGTTACCATTATACCCTGCAACATGATGGTATCTTCAATCTAATTGATTTCTTCAAGAGGTCGACTGATTAACACCACTGTACCCAGGCTTTTTACAACCTAAACACTAATAATGTAATACAGCCTCTTCCTGTGGTATAATCACTCGGGTACCAAGATTCCTAGTGAACCAATACTAAATGTGATAGTGAAAGAAAATAAATGCTAAATCAAGTTTGTTCAATGAAGGGATCTTTTACTAATGAATTTATTACCATACTACAATCGTGTATATACATATATATATAACAAATTATAGAACAGCACGAACCAATCCCTTACTTTATCCTGTAATTATTAGTATATTCAGAGCATTCAACCTCAGAGTTATCATTTGAAATAATCGATAAAAATCGGTTAAACAAGCCAAGAGGCCTACGTCTGAAACTGCTTTACATTGTAAAAGCTTTAGTGATGCATAATTTTGAAGCCTGAGTTGTACGTACAAAAGTAATTTGTGAGATTGCTTTCTTTATTATGGCTTTAATTAAAAGTAAACATTGTGGCGATTGAATGTGTCAAAATCATAGGTGAAAATTAGCAAATTACATGTCAATCTGATCATTAAACACTTAAAATGGCCTTATACAAATTCGAAAATTTATGTAACAATGCACTAAAGAGGTCATTTAATATTCGCGAGTATAAGTGAATGTGTCATGTTGAAAGGTGATGATGGTGAGATTTATTCAATAAGGTAATAGTGACAGGAGCAAAGTAATCGTAATCGTACTAACGATAGTGCAACTAGTGATAAGTCGAAGTAATTGTAATGCAATAATGAATAGAAAGTTGAATTTAACTGAAATAACTTGGTGATAAAAAAAGATGTATGAATATCTCGCAAACAGAAAACTAGATGAGTGAACAAAAGGAAAAGTATAACCGAAAAACTTTTTTAGAGATAGAGCCCTATTTTACCAAGGCAAGAAGAGAAAATGAATATATTTCTCCTGTATACATAAGTTCGGTTTCTTCGCATTGGCGCCTACTACTTCAGCTATGCAAAGAAGGCGTATTCTAACACCAAGTAAATTATTTAGTATTTTGTGCACAGTTGAGAAAGCTTCACCAAATTTGATTTTATGGTCATAGTTCATTAGGTGGCCGAGAATCGCGCTTGTAGAAGATTTCGTTAGACCCTTAAATAATCATATCATAACATGTTTCCTTCCTTTCATTGATAGGGATCTTAGATTACAGTATATGTAACTGACTCCAGTTAAATATGTAGATAATAATGTTCCATTTTAATTAAGACAGAACATGACATTGATTTCTGCAGAACAAAATAATTTTCTAAATGGTTTTAGATCTTCGAACGAAAAGCTAACAACCGAGTGCTCTGTATACATGAGCAAACCTCATTTAATCTAAATAAATAGAATGATGTGTTAGAATCTACTTTTAGTCAGTCATTGATTCAAATTCTAGTAATTTGTAAAATTTATGTTGTATTAGATATAAAGGTTGTTTTACAGTGGTGAAAAAAGCCATACATCAACGATAGGGAATTAAACAAGCTGTACGTTAAAACGTTGAACTATTTCAACGACTATAGTTTAAGTGAATTTAAAATATCTGTCATTTGTTAGTTTCTAAGGTTATTCAACAATGGTTGTTCATTCAGACATACTTTGTTCATCAATATTCTATTATCTTTGAGTTATTAATTAGTAAATTACTACTGCCTCTATGTCTATTTACATCTCTAACATTGTAAGTATGAAAGATAATCCGCATAATATCGTTTAATTAAGCATTATTTTAGGACATACTTCTTTACCCTGCTAACAAATATCATTAATTTTCAGGATTATATTCTCTAAAACTTATGTATATTGATGTCTTATAATATAATGTATACGATCCTAAGTACAAAGCCTCATACGGACATTAGCCTAAAAATCACAATATTACCAACATGCAAATGTATATTTTGAACACCATTCTCAATAATTGATTCATGTGAAACGATGATTTATCATCACCTTCAACATCTGAAGTTGTTCCATCTAAAGTGAATGCTGAAGATGCTGTTCAGCACGGCAAACAAAGCTTCATAACTGAATTATATATCTAGCAATTATCTAGTAATACTAATAATTCCATTAGTCACATTTTCTCTCTAACTACACTCTCTGAAACAAGTCACTTATAAGCTCACACTAATCATAATTAGATGCGATAAATATTAATAAATTTTAATTTGTTAAGAAGTTTAGTTCTATTCTTGGTTCAACTACCAATTTATTCATCAATTCATTCAGCCGCTCAGACAAGAATAGGTAAAAGATTCATATAAGTTGTTTTTCAAACAACGTTTGAAGAATTTTATTAACTCAGCCAATGGAAACCAATATCACTTTAAAGTATACATCCATTTATTAGTAAAGATGTTCATCTATTTCGTCTTTAAAATTCTACCTTACTACACACAGGTATGAAAATACTGTTTGCCGAGAATTAAAACGCTTTATTTATTTTTATTTTTTAATGTACCTTATATTTACAAGTACTGAGAACTGATTAAACAGGTTACAGGTAGTATTGGTAGCGTATTGTGAATAAATCACACTAAGATGTAAAATCTATCAAATGTTTCTTAGTTTCTAGTAGTTTTCTGTCGAAGGCATCTTTGTAATTTGAAACTTCAAACAATCTCTACAATACTCACTACTAACAATCATATCCTTATTTGTAAGTAACTTCAGGAGTTGATTCTACATATCTGGTTACAACAAACAACCAGTTACGTTCAATCATATCAGGTGTGAGATAGATGGTGGTGCCGTAGTATCGTGAACTGACAGGAGTTTAGAATGCATGCGGTCGGAACCTAACCTAATGGTCTAAAACTTGGATATCTTCCTTGATGTATGAAGCTTTTTGTTCCAACTTCCTGTGATATTATAGGTCTGCTTTAATGAGGGAACTCATACTAGGGAAACATGTTTTCAATGATTCATTATTTTCATTGATTGTTTAGTTAGTATCACTTCGTGATGTGAAACTTTAGAAACCTATTTATATAATCATACATATGTTGTGGGCTTTCATCATTCCAGATGCCTAAATTATATATGTAATATGTTAGTCACAATCTTCAAAAAAAATTATTGAAGTCAAGTTTTCCAGGTCTTATTAATATGTTCCATATTGTAGACATTTTGTTGGTAATCAAAAGTATCGAAAGCATCGGTGGAGAGTTTCTGAATAAATAATTTTATCTACATTTAATGTAACCAGATCAGCAACATGAGGTGGCTTATTTTTTTGTTACATTAATAAAAAATCGGTTATTCTTGCATGATTACAAAAATTGATATAATTGCTATCAGTCCTTGTCCAGTTATCTGTTATGTAACATTTAGACTTAATTCAGAACTTACAAATACCATAATTACTTTATTAACTTAAAACATTTCAACGTAATTAATCCACAATAAATTGATAATTTTGGTAAGTGACGTAAGGGTTAAGCATGTACTTAATGGTCATTAACTTCTAAATGAATTCTCATGTCTAATGTAATTTAGTTACGTAAACAACTGGATGTAGGTTATAATAGCTGGCGATAATTTAATAAAATTTCCGGAAAATTGTTCTACTTACAGATGTCATCAAAACTCATCAATTGCAATGCATCCAAATTGTGGTTAGCACTTACACTGCTTCATTTTTTTTATGCTTTTAATTTATCTAAGCCAATTTATTTACCAACTGGCTATAATTATTACAGTATAAGCATATCACAGATTTGTTAGTATATTCAGTCACAAATATTTTAAGTATTCAGTGGGTATGATGAGAGCACATTACCCAGTGTTTTCCAATCCCGAAAACGAGTTTAAGGTTCACTTAACTCTGTCTTGATTGTTTAACTTTTAACTGTGGATCACTTGTCTTAGATCTTTCTAGTTTGTTATCTCAGTCTTTACGAACATTCTTACTCAGCTAAGCTTAGTCTAACCGAATTTCAATAATTACATCTTTCATTTCATTCATGTCCTCATGTTTACTTTACAATTACTTTTACTATTAGCTTCATTAATCTATTTATAATTCAAAAAATCCACACTATTTTTTTTATTAATCCAACTATTCATTCTCATATGCCCACCCGAGTTTAATTCATTGGAGGGTTATAGGTGTGTACTTCCTGGAAGTCCAGAACTAGGATGAAATACTTGACAAGTATCTCTCGTTTTCAGAAGTTTTCTATCCAAAGTTAGTTTATGATATTCCTGTATACAAAAGACATGATACATTTACTGTTTACGGAACATTTGTTAGCATGCATAGATACTTTCACTTAACTATAAAGATTGTAAGTATATCTTTGAATGTGTATCAAAAATGACTTCAAATCTAAATATCATTTTGTTGAATAGCCTATCCATTTCATACATACACTAATGATACATTTCTATCATTTACTATGTAGTGGTAATAATATTGCTGCTTATAAATCGATATATATTGTACTGTAAATTCACCGAAAGCTTTCATTTTCTTAATAAGCATGTTTTATCGTTTTTTTTCAAAATTCAATGTTGAATTGACTGTTATAATATTTTACACATTTAGCATGGAAATTAAAGCGGTTAAATTACCTTATTTAAATTTTTGGTGTTTGTTTGTTTTTATGTGAAAATCTATTGCAACAATTGAATACAGAAAAGCTGTTAGATCATTTATCTAACTACATAAATAATGATATATAGTTCATTATTCTCATTCGAAAATGAATTTGTTCAAGTCGTTTTAAAATGCTATTTATGCTTTTTTACGCTTCATCATTTGGTGGTTAAAATCAAGAAGAGAGAAATATAGTTATTGGGTTCCTAATAGAATAGGTGATAAGACTAGATTTATGTTAAAAAAATGTGCAGTAACTAATAATGGGTAAACATTTTAATATGCAAAAACAACATCAGGATGAACTTGTATCTTTCCGTTGGTTTGTTAGGGACTAAAGCTGGTCAGTCTCTGTTGCTATATGTGCATCATGGGCGGATTGCCTTGATATAGCTATTAATCCTAAGTATTATTTAAGTTGGATTGTAACTAGCAAGCGGAATCCAGGAAAGTCGTTTCGTTTTATTCGGGACGCGTCGGTTGAATGTACCTGAATCCCAACTGTGATATTCACAGTAGGATTCTAACTCGATCACCTTACTGCCAAACGTCACCGTGTTTATCACTATTGAGTCCAGATAGTTACATTTGTGCAACGGGCTCATAGTTATTTAGGGTGAAGTTGTATCATCCTGTTGGTTTGTTATGGACTGTTATAAGACGAAACGAGTGTCCTGGATTCCGCCTGCCAGTCAAAATCCAATTTAAGTGTAAAGACAACATTATTGCAATAATTTACGATGACACTAACACTATTGAGGTGATAGAGTATATTCACAGCCAAAGAGAATGATTCGAGATGTGTTATATTCTCTGAGATGTATATTTAATGACACAATTTTCACTAACCTTTTGTACAACAACGATCAATAGAATAATCTCTTAGTCAAATATGGAGAAATTCCAATAGTTTCATCATCATTCTGAACTATTTCTATCAGAAGTTTATGTTAATGAAGTCATTCTCAATGATGATGGATAACTAAAGCCATCCTTCTATGCCACAAATTTTCTTTACTATATCAATTCTATTAGTCTCCATTATTCAAAAGTATGTAATGATTGTTTTGTTCAGAAAGACATTGAAAGTTTCACGGTTAAATGATTCTAATCAAAGAATGTAATGCATTTACCATGTATTAAATTTTTATTAAATAATCAATAATAATAAAAACTGGTTATCCATCTAACATTCCATATTATTTCTTGAATCAAGTTTGTTATCTTAATGTTTAAGAAGTTTTTATTTTTTATTCAACTAAGTTCATGTTTATAAGAAGATACAGTTCATTTTTTAAAATGAATTAAATTTTAAATAAAAAATGATACCTAAAGTAATTCAATTTAACCTTGAAGTAATATGATACCATAATATAATTAGAATTCTAATAGAAAATGTTAAAATTAATTTTGTTTAAAATAGAAGTTATTTTAAAATATTAAATGATTAAGTTGAATTTTGTACATATTAACATGCTATTACTTCTCATCTATTTTATAATTATGTTTAGTTTTATTACTTGAATAAGTATCTTTTCTCTATCACTAATAAGAATAGCTTACTATAAGGAAACATAACTTTAAATGGTTATCTAGATTTAGTTTTTAATCAATGTTCTTAATGTTCAGTTAAGTACATTTTCTTCCATTCTTCATTCATCTTATGAGTAAGTGGTTTATACTAGTGAGTAATTTAAAGAACATAATACACTTCAATTACAAGATAATAACTAAATGATATTTATGAATATGTGATTGTAGAATACATTGATCTGTATTTATATATATAGAAATGTAGTAAACATTAGAGTTTGAAATATAAACATTAACGAAAAATACCTATCAGTTACAAAATGGACTAAAAGAATGACCGATAATGTTGGGGTTAACACATTTATTAGGCATTTAAAAAATTATGAATATCCCCAGCCTCCCGCCTTAAATAGATTAGAGGAACACAATAAAAATTGATTTCAGGTGGTTTTGTAGAGATTAGTTTTTTAATTTGTAGTTTGTGTGGATTGCATAATGATCGTGGTAGAATACCTATGAGAACCTGGGAATACTAAACAGCTGTTTAGTTTGTTTGGTTTGATTGTGTTCTCTAAGCTGGATGGATAAGTTGCGGAGTTTCTATAATCATTCTTGACAACTTTATTAGTGCAAACTTCTGATAGAAGTGACATATGTAAATTTCTCCACAGGTGACTAGCAGTTTATTCTGTCAACCTTGAATTTGATTGGTTGTTATTGGTACATATTCTGATACCTTTAGCACATTTGTTTTGATTCTGTTATTCCTCGACCTGATCCATAATATTGTAGCTGTTTAGTTATTATATAGAACGTAACGGCGTATACCCCGCAACCCACAAAAATTGATTGAAGTTGGAATTCTACCAATAAATACCAGCTTACCGGTATTCAAGGTTAAGAGTTCACCACAAAGCCAAGAGGTCCCAAATTCAATTTTTTTATGGGGTTGAGGGTGTGCAATTATAAAGGATCCTATACAAAAGTAAATAGTTGTACAGAGTTCTTTAATTTTATTATTGAGATCAATCTGTGACAAATAATAACTTCAAACACTATAATCTATTATAGTTGATCCTATTATTTCACTGACTTTCATAGTGTTACATGTCATTATTGCATTATTTAAGTGACTATAACTTATTAAAGATTGAAAGTGTTTCAAATAACCCCGAGTTGTTATTTAGTATTTACAGGCGCTGCTCGTCTCATTAAATAATTATTATCAAATAACTACACATTTTCCTTCCTTTGAATGCATAAACTTTTGGTATTTTATAACATGAGATACCATTTGTCAAATTAACTAGGCTAATTTGTTCTGATTAAGCTGATAAAAGAGTCTCTGGATACTATGTTAGTCCAGTTTTAGACCAACGGTGAACCTTGAAGTGCAATTAACCATGACTGTATTATCTTTAATTAACCAGTTGGAACACACGACACACTGTTGCAATACATTTTACAATTTCACCACTGTCAGTGTGATCATGAAAAATCTAAAATAGTTTAATAAATTATACGTACAATAGATAAAGTTATACATCTAGAAGATATTTTCTCCAAGCAGCATTAGAAACTCTCTGCCCAGTCTATTCCAGAACCAAGGCCGGCCAATAATGGAATTTAGTCTGGCTAAACAATCTTCAATAGTACCAACATCCTATTTTCCTTGACACTATCATATGATCATATATTTATCTCATTTTGAATATGTTTCACTTCTTTTTCTATTTTGTTTTCTATTTTCTTTTATAGATCATAGAGGAGCAATCAAAGACGAAATAAAAATTAAATCATACCAAAGTAACAAAATCTAAACAACCCTTAATAAATCAAAAACTTTTCAGTTTATTATTTACAACAAAAAACTGTTAGGTCGGACCACAAAGAAGCGTAACAAACTTTCAGAACTGTGTTTGCGAACATTTTTTCATTCATTCGAACTGTCTGTAATGTAAACATTTTGTTTCTATTATTGTTACGCTCCGCTTGCCCTATCCTCCCGTTTAGCATAATCGCTGTTATTAAACTGTTTCTTATTATGGACTACAGTTAATTAGTTGTGTACAAGTTGTTCCTATTCACTACCACTATTTTCCTCGTTCTGTATTCATGTTAATTTTCTAATTTGTTTGCTGTGCTGTTTGATTTTATGTATTTATAAAGTAATGCTTGAAATATAGATTCGATGTTGTCTGGCTGACCTATTGGCTCGCAGTCTTCTTATTTCGGCTTGGGACTAAGTGGGCACAGGGCAGACGCTCAATAACCAACTAGGCACTAGCGATTGGCACTTGGCCATCCAATCCCCTAACTTCTTACGACATAACAAAAACCATAACAGATACTTTGCTCATCTTTGTGACAGTTGATAAGCTCATACGTACTATAGTTATTAGCACAATCAGTATAAGAAAAATCTATTTATGACCTCATATTATATTGCAATAGCACATACATAATAAATTCAATGTAACGATTTTTGTGTACTTCAATTTCCTTTGCTTGTAAACAAATAATGTTGGTAAGTAAATTAACTTCCGTCGATCTAAAAAATTGTTAAGATAAAGAAGCAGTAGTAGTAGTATAAATGATCGATGTTATAGTTATTGACAATAAATGAAACTATTGAGTTGCTTTTATACCAATGAAAGCAAAATAAACCCCAATGTATTAAAAGTTACTAAATGGTTATCGTTTTATCTATAGTATTTATTCATTACCGTGTAGATTTAATTATACTAATTTCACTAAGTAGGTTACATATAGTTCGTAGACCAATTAATTTACATAACAAGGAATATATTATCAACTAGTAACAGTAGTGTTCAAGTAATAACAAATATAGTATATACTATATACTATAGTATTAACGTATAGTCAAATTTGGACGAAGTGCTTGACAAGAATTGAATATCAAGTATATGGTTGACATTAGATGTAAGTTACATTCGTAAATTTATCTCAGGTGAATAATAAATTTAAACATTTCATCTAGAGAACTGGTCAGAATTCTGTTCAAAGAAATAATCGAATTTAATACTGTCATAGTTAAGTAGGGTTTATATAAATTCTACACTAAATGTATCTTTCAATAAGTTACTAAGCTTAATGACATATGGAGTATGTGATGTGTAAAATAAATGTGAATGTGTATAAGTTTGTATTCATGTAGTACTTGTAATAATGTTCCGAAAAAATAAATCAAACCCTATAGGATATTGAAATCATCAAAATAAATGTACAAATTGTTATCATCATTGAGAGCTAAAGTATAAATAAATATTATAGGATTACTAACTTCACATTAACCACTAACGTATGTTGGCTACAAATCAAATTGAGTGGTTATTCGAGTTACAATTTTAATTCATTAATTAACAGTTATCATGATGCAGTCAACTGATTTCTATCATTTCCACTTAGTTTTTTTAATCTACCCAAATATAAAGCATTTTAGCTGTTGGTATTTTTTCATAAACATCAAAATCTTTTTGAAGAGTTGTTTCATCAAAGTTTATCTGATGCTCTGTTTTCACAAAATATGAAATCCCCTGGTCTATTTTTTAAGTATCCAAAAACATGTTCCAGACACAGCTTGTGTTCCTTTGTTATCTGAATGTTCCACTTACATGATTGAACAAGTTTTGTGTTTAGAACTGTTTTAGACCGTATTCAACTTCGATAGATTTTAATTCTAATTGTTTCACTGAGAAGCATTGATCAGTTTCCTGGGAGAAATGTTTGGATTCATTTTTCAGTCGTTAAAATTTTACAAGGTAGAGCTTATATCTAAATAAATTCATACCTACTAATTATCCCGTTATTTACAAGATGGAATCCTAATTTTATATATTAGGTTAATGTGCTTCTGTTTGTCACTATGACTAGGTGGTTTCACCAATTAGGACCATGAATTCATTTTCCAGGCTATCCAATCATAAATGTTTATACTTTGCATCATAACATTAGTCAATAATATTCGTTATCGATAATATATAATTGAACATAGCGACAACAATAAGAATTGTAGCCACAGGAGTCTAACATGTGTTGATGTTATGAAAATGTCACAGAGGTTGGATATCGACTATTAATTGTAATAACAAGAAGTTATGTAATATGATAAAAGATTGAAAGTGTTCAAAATGGATATGGAAATGAAGATAAAGTGGTTATGGATATAAGTTCGCTTTGGTAAAAGAAATAAAACTTCAGTTAAAGCCAAGATAAAAGCAAGAGTTGAATAATTTTCTTCTGACTACATAATTTTATTATTTAATAAATGCATAGTATAGCTTCAACGATGTTAAGTAGACAAAAGCTCATCATTGTTGGTAGACTTCTTATGATTCTGTAGATGACATAACCACATAGTCATTATTGATTGAGTGACTTTTGTTCACATAGTGCGCAATAACTGGACTTCTTATGGACCATTTGACGCTTCTTTTCAAGCAAGATGGGTAGTGTTTTGAAACATTTTGGATAGAACACTAAGGTACTTTGTGACTTTCACACATACCCCATAACGCATATCACATAGCAATTTACACTTATTTATTTATATCCATGCAAGGAAAAAATATTCCATTCATAGGCTGAATGCATAATTTTACAACTGAATGTGTATACTTAAGTCACAGGAAACATATATAATGATGTCCAGATATTCCTCCCTTCATTAAAAATTCGCTGATTATAATTCCCATTTTTAATTGAAAATACGACGACATTGAATCAAAATAGAAGATTCATTCTCTGTTTTGTACCATATCTTAATTAACCCATCTAACGGAGAGAGATTGTGGCTATTATATATATATGAAGCTATTGGAACTAACAACAGAAAACCTAATTTATACGTCCAAAAAGTTATATGCTTAGCCACTCATCACATAACCTAACTATTGTAAGTCCTCACCCTCCCCACATAAACCGCCCTTTTGTTTTTCTCTACATTGTCTCATTCTTAGTTACACATTCGTCGTTCTCAATTTATATCTATTTCTTATCATCATTATTTACTTGACAAAGTCTTCTTCAAATCACATGAATTTCTTATAATATGTATGTTTACAACAATTATCATACCACTATTATTATCATTATTTTATTGTTCGTTTTATCACACATGATTTGATTTGTTTATTACATTTCTGAATATAACTTTGAGTCATATGGTAATTATTAATTTTCCCTATTCCTGATTTAAAATGATTTACCAAGTTCACAACTGACAAGTTCTGTATATGTAATTGGGTGTTTTAGAGATTACTGAATGTTAATTTGATATCACGAATTAATTTGAATTAAACAACTGTTGGTCACCAGAAAGCACTAGACTACTGTTGTGTCCTAGTATGTGATTTTCCGATCGCAGATGAAATAGTACATGCGCACTGCTAAAAAGTCACATACTAAGACTAAACAGTTCTTCAGGGCCTCCTGTTGGTCAATGGCTGCCAAATTGAAATCAATACGTGATATCAAATTAAAATTGTGTATATATTTAATCAGTCAGTAAAAGGTCTCCATTTTCGATTTATTTGTATGCTATACTTTGGCCGTTGTAATGAAATTTCATGGTTTTGCAACCGTAAGAGCCTGATAATGAAGCTACTGAAAGTAATTATTCACTGAAATATTTCATATTTCCAATTATTACATAAAGATATTTAAACTATTAATATTATAATGAAATTATAAATAATTAAATGCAGTGGTTCTACTTATGGGAATGAAAAGATAGAAATCACAGACACAGTAGATTTGCACAAATTCAAACTCTAGGTAACTAACTACGAAGCATCAAGTACTCACTAATATGATATTACAGTGCCTGCTACGAAATTAATTCTAATATTTCAAGTGAACGATACTGATTTCCTACGTTAACTTCATGCTACATAGTTAGCTGAATTATGCTAAAGTTAAGTGGAAACATTCATTACCAATTATGTATATGTATGTACATATTGACATCAATATTTGCACATCAGCACCGTGATTATTACTATTTCATTTTGTCGATCTATATGAGTGCATTAATGACTGTCGAGTTTTCATTATTTAAAGTTTTAAAATAAATCCATCCTATTTACACTTATCCTGGAATACGTCGCTACCACCAAACATTGCAGCTGTGTTTTACTGTCACCTTCTATGTACAGCAGAATCTATAGGAATTTCGGTCGAAAACCTGAGTCTGTGAGTTGGAAAAGTATTTTTTTACCTAAATTCTTTACAATGTTAGCACCCTTGAAAATCTTTTGAACAACCAGTAACAACTTTACCATAAATTGCAAGTGACATTTCATGCAATACAACAGTTTTTTACCCATAACTGAAACAATACTACTTACTAGTTGGATTTTATAAATGATGAAACAACCTAGAAGTTTGAAATAAAGAATAACTATTCTTTCTAAATAATTACTGAAAAGGAAATAATATTTTCATCTATTCATGATACAGTTATTAAAATCCAAATTTGCAGATGTGATTAGTGTATTACAATAAAGCTGCCTACAAAAATAATTATTCTTCCCCCCCCATCCCTTCGCCCCATCTATGGTAGTTAAAATTGCTACAAATGTAAATAAACAAATACAATTTAGATTATGAAAGTTTTAGAAATTAACATTTCTATATTGAACAGTAATACTAGGCAAATATTTATTACTATCATTCATCCTTGATAGCTTGTGACTTTTACTTTATGTGGAGCAGTAGCTGGTAATATTCTACAAAATGTCACTTGAATCTTCATAATTAACCCTTTCATCTCAGGAAAACACTACGCAACCAATAACGTCTTTCATTACAAGCTAACTTCTGTTTTGCAAAGTTAGAACCATAGCTATAGTCTTTACTAAATCTAATGCTGGAGTAATGTTTGGAATCAATTTAAGTTATACATTAAATATACCTGCATAACTCTGCAACTCTCTACAATGAACGTCTAGGCCCTCGACTAAGTTCCATGCGTAATATCAAAGGGCAGATGACTGGTTGATACGAGTTAGTTTATTTCGAGCCACGATCAAACAACTAAACTTAAAAGTGTAAATCCAGTAAGTTTCGATGTTCAATCACATTGACGCAACCATACTCTAGTAGAAAGTATGGAGTAAATGAATCGATATTATGTTCAGAAGTGTGAGAAGTCTCTACAGCTTTCCAGTGTTGAATATTTTGTGTCTAATCTTACTTAACGTCTATCAAATGCATTTACTTGAACTAAGCCTTGTTGTTCATCCTTCAGTTAATTACTGTAGTTGATATTATCGATTTATCTTCATGAAGTTTATAAATACAAATTGTTAATCCTCTACACCATATATGGGCAGATATAAATACCACAATGCAAAGTGGCTGCTGGACCTAATTTCTAGAGATATGTGAATAATCGCACCAGTCAGTCCTCAACAAATAAGTTTATCCTAAAGATCAATATAGCGATATTCGTGCGGTTAATTTTTGTTTACGATTTATGATACATCACAGGAAGTTCTGCACGAGGAGAATAAGTTGTGTTGTAGTAACGTTTGCATGTTTTATTTGGAGTAACAGTTACCAGACTACATTATATTGGAACTATTAGACATTATTTATTTATTGCGCTTATATGGATATTAAACACAAGGATATTGTACTGGAGCCTCGAACCTTGGAACTTTCAGATACACTTTTGTCAGTTGTTACATTAATAAATTTTATTCAGGCTTCGTTTTGACTTCTGATATACAGTGATTATTGACCGTGTTTTGTCGACCTTATTGAAATTAATAACAAATATTTGCCAATTAGGTGTTCAGAGAACTTGTTGGTGTCTTATAAATTTAATAAACTGTCAGTTTCATGCCTCTATTGTAGTAGATATCTTCTCAAATAAATGTTTGCATGTGTAAGATCTTTTTGATGGTTCTGTTGAAAATTCCACCTAGTAACATTTTTTATTTTAATTGTAATTCGTTGTGTTTCGTTCAAAATACGTTTGCCCCCTTTCTTAATCTGTATAGTTGTACATTCTAATAGCCTTTAATCTCTAAATGAGATTGTTGCTATTTATTTTTATTGTAAAATCTGTTTTTCCTTGCGTTTGTACTGGATTTCTATTATTCTTATGAACTTTATATACCTTGTTTTACTGTACGCTTTGACTTGGACGGCAGCCATATTGGTCTGTTCCTCTTTTTGATTGTATTACTTGGTTTGACTGGAATTGTGCATTTGCAGATTGTGGGTGGATGCACACTTTCAGAAATTGTAATATTGTGTTGTAAAAAATTCAGATCTTACGTTCTGGATAGGCAACACTTAATCTATCCTAAGGGGATAGAGTAACATTTTTTTGCATTATTTGAAACTTAATTGATTATCCTCATTTTCGGGATAAACTTTGGTTGAGTAACTGGCGGTGACATATGTTTAGGTAATAATGTACATTTGCGTAACTAATTTTTTATAGAACCGTTCCTCACCCAACCATTTGTTTTGAATTTCGACTGGGCAAGAGTACGCGTATCTAAACCAACCTCGACAGTTACTCTTCAGTCCAAACTGCCTCAGTTTGGAATCTACAGCAAGTAACCAACTATGTCCCATCCTCAACAATTTTTACACATTTCGTTCAGTTGATAAACTTTTCCATATTATGACCCATCCCTGTAGCAGCCACTAATAACCATAGATATAATATTCTACTTGTTATACGTTCTTGATGTCCATGTTACAGTATGATTGAACGGCGGAAGTTACCTTACTCGTGCTTTCTGGTTTTGCTTTGTTTGCTTCTGCCGGTGATTTCTGTTCAGGAGCACTGTTGTTAGGGGTACTTCTATATACAAGCAGGAAACACTGAAAGATTTCTGCTGGGCTTCCCTCCCTTTTGCCTTTAGTACAGCTTTTTCAAAAGTATCCACAAACCGCTCCGCTTGTCCATTTGATTGTGGATGGTACAGTGGGGAGCAAATATGTGTGATGGCGCTTTCTCGACAGAAATCACTGAAAATTCGTGATGTAAATTGGGACCCGTCATCGGTGACTAGTGTCTCTGGAAACCTATGACACGCGAATATCTTCCTCAATATTTCCAAAGTTTTCGACGTAGTCAGAGGAACTACCGGATGTATCTTTGGCCATTTTGAATATGGGTCTACTAACACCAAGTAGTAGACTTCCGACATGGGTCCGGCAAAATCTAAATGCACTCTGCTCCATGGTCTTGCAGGAACTGGCCAGCTTACTGGTTCAACCTTCGGTGGGTTTTTTGATGCTCGCTGGCAGCGGTCACACTTCCTCACCACGTCTTCAATTTGGGCGTCCATCTTTGGCCAGTATACATAGCTCCGTGCCACTGATTTCATTTGAGCTGTCCCAGGGTGTCCAGTGTGAAACTGCTTGAGTACTACTCGACGTAACTCACATGGTATCACCACTCGATTCCCAAATATAAAGCACACTTCTACTAGGCACAGAGCTTGCCGACATTAATAAAGCTCAGTTCTACATCTAAAGAACGTGGCCATTTGTGCTGCATATAATAAATTGCTTGTTAAATTGTTTTGTCTCTTCTTGTGAATTCAGCATTTTGCGGAGTGATAATAAGAAGTGCTGTCACAGCATAAATGAAACTTTCTTTAGCCTAATCTTTCGTATCGATGGTGGCGATCACCGACCCTTCACTCGTCGTAGGATAGGTGCTTATGAGTCGAGATAGGGCACCTGCCTGACCGAAATCCTCACTCTTCTTGTATTGTATATCAAAACCATATCCGAGCAGCGTCAATGCGCAACGTTGTAACCAATTTGTGAAATGCACTGGTACTCCAGCTTTCGACCCAAAGACTGCCAGCAGTGGTTTGTGATCAGTTAGTATAATGAAGTATCGTCCATACACCATCTTATGGAATCGCCGTACTGCAAAAACGATAGCCAAAGCTTCCTTCTCAATTTGACTATAGCGCTTCTCAGTAGGTGTCAGCGTTCTTGAAGCGTACAGTATGGCTTTCTCATTTTCATTCAAAAATTTATGCAAGATAACTGCACCGACACTATATGCAGATGCTCCCGCTGCAACAATAATCGGCACTTTGGGATCATAACGCGTCAATAGAAGATTGGATGTAAGGAGCTTCTTCAAGCCATCGAACGCTGTTTGGCATTGCTGTGTCCAATTCCACTTAACATTTTTCCCCAGCAGATGGTTCAGCGGTGTTCGCTTCTCATGCACAGATGGTAAAAATGCTGAGTTGTAACTTATGAGTCCTAGAAAGAATCGCAGAGTAGGTACATCGTAGGGTGCAGGCATTTTTTGAATGACTTCAATGTTTTCTGGATCTAAAAGACGACCTGATTTATCGAAGATAAATTCCAAATACATCACAGATGTAAGGTAAAAGGGACATTTTTCGGGATTTAGGCGGAATCCATGGTCTTGGATTCGTTTCAGTACAGGCGCAAGTCGATTGTACAGTTTGTTTGGTGATTCTGCGACAACGAGTATGTCGTCTACATACTCGGCCACTCCGGTGAGGCCGGTGAAAATCGTCTCCTTCAATTGTTGGAAAATAGCTGGTGCAGTTTAGACTCCAAACGGTAGTCTCGTGTACTGAAAAAGTCCCGATGCGTATTTATTGGGAGTAATTCATGGCACGCTGGTTCAACCTCGACTTGTAAATAAGCATCTGTCAGGTCTAGTTTGGCAGAACAACTACCGCCGTTTAGAACAGTGAAAAAATCGTCTGAAGCCGGTGGAAGATAGTGGGGTTGTCCTAGGGCAGCATTCAGACCGGTCGAAAAGTCGGCGCAGATGCATAATGTGGTGTACCGTTAGGTTTTCTCTACAACGACTAATGGGGCTGCCCAGGCCGAGAATGATACTGGTATAAAAACACCTTGCTTCTCTAAGCCTTTGAGTTCTGCGTCGACTTCTGGTAGCATCTGGAACTGGTCTTTTGGGACGGTAGACTGGGGAAGAATTTGGTGTCAAGCGAAAAAAATTTCATTGTGGTACAACATCCTAAACCTTATTTAAATACTTTGTCGAATTCCTTTAGAATCTTCATGAAATCTTCCTCGTCTTTCATTCTTACGATGCGGTGGCATACGGTGCTTAGTGGAACATCACTTAGTTCTCGATCAGCAAACCAATCTAAACTCAACAAGTTAAAATTGTTGTTAACCACATAACATACTCCATCTATGGTTATCTTTGAATGTCACTGAGTATACAGTTTTGCCGATAATCCCCAAACGATCGCCCGTTGCACTTATGGCTAGCTGTTCTGTAGAACATATTACAGGTTTCCCAATCTTAATCCATGTTTTTCTAGTAATAATAGTAATATCAGATGCTGTGTCAAGTTGAAGGCTTACCACACGACCACTTATCTGAACAGCAACATACTTTCGGGCTGGCCTCTGGTGAGCGTGATCCGCAGTGGATACTGAAAGTGACTAAGCCGGCTTACTGGGTGAACGAAATTTTCTTCTAGACAAGACCAAGTGCGTGTGTCTTTCTACCTGCACGAAGTATCTTTGTGTCCCAACATGTCGCAATTTCTGCAGCGATAGTTTTTAAATGGACAGAACTTGGCTAGATGACATGCACCACAGTTCCAGCATCTGGATGGGGGAGTAATTTTCTTCTTATTGGTTGGTTCGTCACAATTAGTTGAGGCGGTTACTGGAGTGACTTGATGACAAGAAGGTTTTCGAAGAACTGCGTTAACTTCAATGTCACCATTACCACCAAACTGGACAAGTGTAGTATCATGCTTTAAGTTGGTCAGTCGTTGATATTCTGCGGCAATATCATTGAGAGACAATGTTGGTTCTTGATCAAAACAGTGTAGCAATCGCGTTCGAATATCAGCGAATTTTTCTAACTGTAGGCTGCAGATGAGTATTAAAGACTTAAATTGGTCCTCCGATAGGTCTTTTAATTTAAACCATTCACATTTCCTGTTTACAACTCTAACATGAGTTAAGAAATCATCTGATTCATTCATTTTTAACTTTAAGCAACGGTATCTAATATTGAATAGAGAAGAATTATCACCAAAATGTTGGCTGAGAGTTGAGCAGGTTTCAGAGAATGTTATGTCACGAGGACTTTGAGGTAAAATTAGGTTGCAGTACTTGTCAAGTTCTGCTGCACCGAGCTTTTTGAGAAGTAGGCGAACTTTCCATGCATCGTCCTGAGAAGCTTAATTATACATAAACAAATCTTCATACCTCCGGAACCATGTATCAAAAGTAACATAAGCTTCGGGATCATAATTTAATTCAGCAATACTATTAATAATTCCATCAACTGAAAGTGTAGAGTAGGGAAAGGGAGCAGTTGAGGGTGTTTCAAGGTTAGATTTCAGGCCTGTGAAAAGCTTCATTAGTTTTAGTTGTTCATCCAACAACATATCCATCTTGGTAGGGTCCATAGTCACCAACACCCGTCGCCAATTGTTATGTCGCAATATACGCCTACTGCTATGCGTGAACTAACCGCAACTATAATCTGCAATTCTATCTGCGCCAACTGATAGTCGCAACCGTGAGCAACAACTCGATAACCGATTACTCACCCCAAGCCAGAATCAAAAAGACACTAACGCAGAAATAGGAAGATTCGATTCTATTATATCCCAACTCTGTATATATAGTTACAAAAGCGACCTTGTAGAAATGAAAGTAATTAGCACACTACACTACAACCAATCATAATTAACAAGGTCCAAACGGAGGAAATGAAGAGCAGTACCGATTACCGCTTACTTTACAATTAAATAAAAAATAACAAAGTTGAGAATAATTACATGAAAAGTAACTAGTTTTTTCTCTTCCTGTCACTTATCTACTAGTCACTTGCACAAACTCATTATACTAATCACCAAAGGCGTGAATTATTGACTAAGCTTTCCGTTGTGATTCTACTAAAATTATGCTATAATCAAGATCCTCATAGTTTTGGTTGTAACAGCAAATTTGTTAGAAATTTACATAATCATACTAAATCTATACACCTGAGGATATCGATTATCCATTAGACTACAAATCATCGATATGATGCCCCTACCAAATCCTGTTCTTTATCAAAGTAGATTATAACTATCAGTGGCTTTTCGCATTTTCTAGAAGTTCCATTAGAATATGTTTGCCAGTTGTTTAATGGGAAACTTTGTTTTAGAAAAGCTATGCCATGAAGCAATGATAGAGCGTTTATTTAGCAAATAAACTATTTGTTGACTTTTGGTTGCTTCCCCACTGTGCAGTAGGCTACTTGAGTGATATTCACTGGTCAGTGGTTCTGAATTACTGCAGTCGCTCTTGTGATACATTTAGGGGCTGTATAAGCAGCTTTTTAGTTTAACTTGTCTTTTTTCGCAATATAAACTAATTCTTTCTTAGCATACAGAAACGTGGTTATTTTACAAGCTTTGTTACTGAGGTACTACAAGTACAGTGTATTAGAAGTTTTGTTAACAAGCCATACAGAAGAGCGACTGAGAAACCCTAGGTTAGCTTGATACGATTAAGTTATGGGATAGCAAACGTTTGAATGTATTTTGAAAGATTATTTTTCTGATTGTTCTGATAACGGAAAAGACTATATTAATTGGTATATCTAAAGATGTCTGACGTTCGGCCTGATTAAAGCCAGTGAATAGTATTCCAAAGTTTCTAAATCCAAAGATAAATAATTGTTTCTAAAAGGATTAAAGCAGATAGTTAAGTAGAATGCCTAAGGCACCATGGACTCTATGTATGAAGATGAATGCTTTCATAGTAACGAAGACAACATTCTGAAGTTATTTTAGTGTATTAATGGCTAGACTTATGTTGTTGTAAGTAAATAAAATCCTATTAATTATTCATGTAAATGAATTTAGGTATTGTTGAGTGTTGATGTCCCTTGAGTGATGAAACTGTTTCGATTGTGATATGTGAGACGGTTGTCAGTAAATATTTCCTTATAGAACTCAGGAGCAGCTATAGGATTGTAATAAGTCATAGCAATGTAAACAAAATAAATATCGTATCGATGAGCTTTTTTAAAAGGTATGTTATTGCACTTTGCTTGGACAAACTAGGAGGTTCTACGCTTACATCCATTCTGGCCATGTTGCACTGTTTAAGAAACGAATGTTTGTACGCTAATAATAGAAGTAGCGCTGGAAATTCCTGACACATGAAAAAATCTCTGATGAAATAATGCATCTTATAGGTAAAGCAAGGCTGATCGGAACCGCTGTTACTTCCTTATCATGTAAGCTGTCAAGAAATTGTTATGAAGCATGAAAATTTGGGGTGGGGTGGCTGAATACCAGTTGAGTGTGCCCAGTTAATAACTGTGCGTCTGCCCTATGCACACTGAGTCCCAAGATGGAATAGGGAAACTGCAAGCCGATGGACCAACCTGACAGAATCCGATTATATTTAATACAATCCCTTACAATATACATAAAACCAGACCACACAGCAAATCAATCGGGAAAATGACATTATTACAGAACAAAGGAGATAGTAGTAGTGAATAAGGGCAACTTGCACACAATCAATTAACTGTAGTTCACAGTAAGAAACAATATACTAAGAGTAAATATACTAATCAGGAGGATAGGGTCAGTGGAACGTAACAATCACATAAACGAAATGTTTACATTACCCACAGTTAGAATAAATGAAATAGTGTTCTAAAACACAGTTCTGAGAGTTTGTTACTCTTTATTAATACAAGCAACTGTATTTAATATCGTGATAATTACCAGATACAACAAAATGTAGAATTAGTTCGGAAAGCTATTGACTACTGACCAGAAATAAATTTGTGAATTTGCAATATTTAGTTTGAGCTTGCGCTATAAACATAAGAAATCGTTGCGGACATTAGGTGGCGTGCTTTGCTTAAAATTTCGCAGTGCTACAGTGTTGTTACGATTTGAATCAATGTCGCATTGAAGGTTGGTTGTTACACACAGTTAATTAACTGACGGAGCAGAGACATATGCCACTGTTACTGATTCTGAGATATACCAGGCAACGTTTTAAGCCACCAAACGAGATTATTTTACCTATCGACAGGGATCAAAACATCAATCATTTCCTTCGTGGACTGATGCTGCAATCTCATTTAGTTTTCCTTGACTGTCTTTAGACTGTCTCACATTGACTCAACACCGACGACTATGTACCACTTATGTTTTCACCATTCTATTCCCTTCCCACTTTTAGTACTTAAGTGTGTTTCCATGTACATCTCAACGAATCCTGTTTATTACAAAATTTCAAATCAGATTTGCCAAATGTTATTACTAAAGTAGTTAATTCTATGGCCAATCTAAATTTTTCATTGCTATTTTGCTCAAGTAAACGATTGAAAATACAAAACCAAGTAAGATGTTGTCACGAGCAATTGTATTCTCATAAATTTTTTGGGAGAAATAGACATACAAAATATGACATGGCACAATAAGTTATTGAATTCATACAACGCAGAATACTGTGAATATATTTTCAAATTCACATCTCAATCGCAAGCTGTATCCAGTAATTTTCATTTCACTAGTCTTTGCACTAGCTGAAATTCAGAAATTGTATTTGAATAACCTAGCATTAAGAAGGATGTTCAATGTTTCCCTTTAAATCCTAGACAAAACTTTGTCAACAGTCGGACGTTAGACATGCCTACCCTAACCTCTTCCTTATCACTCGCAAGGTCTTTATTTGACCGAATATTTATGAACAACAGTGTTGCGTAGTTCCTCCTGAATCTTCAAACGAATATTGTAAAAAATTGTAGGTATAGCCTGTAGAGGTGATCGAAGGACTCTACTAAAAAATGTGTGACAACAGAATACGCTACCGCAATCTATTTTTCTTTGTTATATTGGAACTAATGACGACATACGGAATCTTTCACTGTTCGGTTCATCTGATCAAGGAAATATTGGTCAAGATCCGTTATTGCACATGTGACTGTTTATCGCATTTATTTACGTATCCTATTTTATGTCTTTTTCGTCCCAATTTAACTAGTTGAAGAAAGTTTAAAATCACGTCAAGTATAATATATATTAATAACAGTTAGGACTGCTGCAGCTACATTATAGACGAAACTCGCTGTTTTTTTTCTGTCAAGGTAACCAAGATGGGAGTGCAAAGAAATCAAGTGGTTTGTTCTGGTTCGTTAAAAGGATATTGGATATTGAAATAGAAAAAACAAGACGGACACTTATGCCTGGGGTATTTGATTCGTGGGCAGAAATGTGTATGTTTGTACTTAGTTGTAGTTGTAGTCTTACTTATTTAGTCTTAAGCAATTTGAAACTTTTAATATATTTTCTTTTGGTTGAGTGTTAAACCGTCACTATATCTGTCATGAGACTTTATGTCGTAAACTTCTCGGTCAATATCTCTTAACATTGTTAACCGTCTGCTTGATACTAGTGTATCACGAACGTTATTGATGCGTATTTTAAGGGCTATTAAAAATTATGTTGTTTGCTGTTTTGCGCTGATCAACTATCAGAGTCAGTTCTGCTATTTAGATATCACTGTTAAATATTGGTTTAAATAGTCTGCACATGTATTTACTAATCACTAAATCTACAAGCGTATATTCTACACTTCACTCTTTTCACACCCCGGAAGGTTTGTTTTTTATTGGTGGCACAGTTTTATTAGCCTGCCAGACAACGAATCGAAAACCATGATATATTTGACTATAACAGGACAGCTGATCTTATACAGTCACTGGGATCATAACTCCTCAGTATTTTACAGTCTGCTTGGGAGCTGCTAAAATGTGTTAGTCAGCTAGAAATGTACGAATGCTACTCTCATTTCCGAAATCGATTAATCACTGACCTTATAGATCTGTTCTAAGGATGTTTCTGGGAGCCCTAGGATTACTAATAATCTACTCATGTGATGGCAAGACAGTGGTTTAAACTTATGTCGTCCAACAGGCCTCACCCTGAAACCCCATTCTAGATAATATAGGTATGACAGCCTTAATATATATATATATATATATATATAGGGTTTCTGTGCATGAATTTCCTTGTATTATGCGTACACCCTCGCTTAATTTCGGTATAGTATAACCGTGGCTTATTGGCTAGGGCGTTCGATTTCTAGTCATCAGGTTATATATTCTATGTTCACTTCTTAGGATTTCTAATTTGTAATTCCTAGTTTTCGTAGTTCTCGACGTAAACCTTTAGTTACTCAATATAATTCAAGAGTACACATGTCCGAATGTAGTGGATTTTAAAGGTCTGCATTACCCTAGCACTTCAAAACTCATAACCAATTAGCCTGTATGTGTCATGTCAGCAATCTTACCTTAGACTGCACTTAGCCTCAAAACTACTTACTGATTTTCCCTAGTATTGTTGGTTAGGGTGTTTTCATTCGGTTTGCATAATATTTGACTGTCAAATGCCTTTAGAATGTTAGATATAATACCGATGAGTTGATTATCCAATATGATTTTGTATGGGTGAGCGGTAGCTGCTAAAAAAACCGAATCTACGGACTTGTTTCGTTGGGCTTGCAAATAACTGAGAGTCAACAAACCTGAATAGTTGGCGATACAACCACCATCGTATTATTTCTTTCTATAATTAGGTGTTCTTAGTTGCTGCGAAACGATATTCAGTGAACAAGCATCTTATGTATCTAGAATCTCAAATTTCACTCAGTTTTGTTTGTTGCGGTACGCGACGACGAACGTTCACTTTTTACACAATCCTTATTAAGCAAAATCCACGTATTCATTTAATCGTCAGTTTTATCAATAACCACATGTTCTTTATCGAAACGCCCTATTGACTAACAGATTAATGGATAATGCCTCTAGCTGTTTATGTCATCTCAGTAACCCTTGGATGTATTACATCTGCCTTCTCAACTGCAATAGGCGCATGTCGATTGAACTATTTTGACTTGCAACTGAATGAATTTATGTTAGACAGTTGTCACTCTATCCAGTTAGTATTTACTTAAATTTATTGCAGCCTCAAGCAAAACATTTTTAGTTGGTTGTCATATTGCTGGTAAGAAATATGTACTTGCCAATTCAAGTCTGTTACAAAAATTGGGGCTTTAAAACCGAGGAAGTGACTTTATAATTATAACGATTATCTTTAAAATTAAATATTTCCCACTTCTTTATTTGTTACTTGGTTGGTTGTATCATCTTAATCATTCGAAAATTTTAACCCGTTATTTAAGGTTTTCAGTTGGTTGGTCATTACTATCATGAGTGCGTTAACGAACCTAACAAGATTTCATCTTCTAAGTGATGAGTCTGTATTCAAATCATCGAAGTTGTACCGAAATATCTTATATTTTGTATCTTAATTATTTAATTGTTGATAAATCGATGAAATGTAATGATTTTCTCCATTGTGATGTTTTCTGTGGCAAGTTGCTTGCATTACATATGGTCATTATTTTTCCCACCATTATTACTAAGTATATGGTGAAATCCATTTACGTATTGTCACAAGTTCTGTTGATAACATCTTTAATGATTGTGTAATGTTTCAGCTGATTGGGATCATTGGGTTATAACGACCGACGACAGGGTTAAACACGATGCTCAGTTTCAGTTCCTCAAACCCGTTGGCGGTTATATAACTGGTAAGTTCCTTGTCTATTTGTAAATAGGTTCAATTTACGAGGTGAACAAGCAAGAGTTTTCTTTACGAAATCAGGCTTGTCACTTATGGTTTTGGGGCAGATATGGTATATCATTTTATTTTAGTCTCATGAATAATATTCATAGGGCTCTTGCAGATATGGATATGGATGGAAAAATGGACAAGAAAGAGTTTTCGATAGCAATGTTTCTTATTAAGAAAACACTAGAAGGTCTACCTCTTCCTTGCACTTTGCCTTTGGGACTCAAGAACGATCCACAGCCTTCATTCATAACACCAGGTGTTACACTCGCATTGAGTTTAGTAAGCAATTCAGGTAACTTTTTTGTGTCTCCTGTACAAAATGCTACTTGAGAATAAAGCTATTATTATTATTATTATTATTATTATTATTATTATTATTATTATTATTATTTAATGCTTCAATTATGTGTTGCATCATATTAGTTACTCTAATAACATTTCTAATTCAAATAAGTCATTTGTCAAGATTTCAAAGTTGATTAGAATAGTGCTGAGATGTTTTTGTATTTAAGACGTCTTCTTTTAAATTAGAATCCTTATTAGTTTATGCTTTAACTTTGAACTAAATAAACAATTTACATTTCTCCCCATAGAGAATTGTAGTACAATTATCACTTCCGTAGTCACCATTTTTCTTTACATCATCCACTTTCAGTGAATGCATACTGTAAAATTATTATATGAAGCTTGACGATATTATTAAGTACCTCAAGGAAACAAATCTCGTATTTTATAATGATAATTTATTACAATATCCCCTCTAATTTGGCATAACCAGTGTTCCTTTTATGAATTGAAACATATGGGTACCATCTAAGGTTTATTCGCTAATTATTGATGACAACACTGTCAACTTCAACAGTATTTACATAAATTAGTCGCTGTATTATTGTTATTTTGGGATTCTAACCTGAAGTATTAGATAAATTTTGCGTTTCAAGTTTTGAGATTCAGTTGGCAAGCTGAATGGCGACATCTTTTTATACGTTTACTGCCTTCAGCATAAGTCGTTTCATTTACCGACATAATGCTTACAAATGCATTCAGTATCTCGCTTTACTCTGTTTTTCCTGTTTTCAAATATTATCGCTTTTTATCATTAAGATGTTTATCAACAATCGTCCTTCTAATTAGCTGTATGAAATATATACACTTCAATAAGACTAGAACGACTATATTTGCTGAATAAATTGGATTAATTATATTTCCTTTCATTTGCTCCAGTTGCATACAGGCATTAATTGTAATTAATATAACATGTGAATGCTATTGTAAATTTAATAAACATGCATCGTTTTTTAAGAGATTCACTCTTCAATTTTGTAGCTTAGATCCATTTATCTCTATGTTCCAAAATCGTATCACATCCATTTTATAATAAATCTAACACTTCTATGTTAAACTTTGATCTGTTTATTTTAAAATACCATTATATAACCAGATTATTAATGTTTAGCGATTTGTTAGTTCTCTTTGACCCCTTATATATTTAGATCAAGAAACCCCTTATCATATTACTTAGTCGATTCAATCCGAATTGTTAGAACTAGCACTCCTTTTATATATCTATCGATACTATGATGAAAACCCGTTTGATTCATTTCTATTTCTCTCTTGTATATCTATTGTGAAACTAAGCATGTTCATTAAATTTACAATAGTATTCACATGTTATACTAATTACAATGAATTGTCTGTATGTAGCTGAAGCGAATGTAATGAAATGCAATGAATTCAATGCATTTTGCAAATATAGTCATTCTAGCTTTATTCAAATTCATGAAGAGAACAAATTGTATGAAATCTACACATCAGTATATTTAAATATGACATGGTTCAGTATCCTGAACATTCTATTCGAAATTATGTTCGGTCAATGCATTCTTAGGAAAATTTCTTGCGCGGTCAAAGCACTTGAGACTTTTTACTACGGTATTACTAATCTTACAGTTATTTGATGATTTGTGTGCAACAGTACATGCAGTTCTATCGATAAATAGAAATTAAACGGAAGAAAAAGTTTCTCATGTTCCTTAGAAATCTATCCCTTCAGTAACTGCTTAACATGGCCGTTAAGAGTAGAGGACATTCATAGGTTACTGGTCTTCGATCATAGGTGCCTCCGAAGCATTGCTCGTGTATCATGGGACAACCGAGTAAGCAATGCTGTCGTTAGGAAACGGGTTCTAGAAAAGGAGGGCAAGTCAATAGATGAAGTATTGAAACTTCATCAGTTGAGGTGGTTGGGACATGTGTTACGCATGTCTAACTACCGACTGCCTCGACGTGCTATGTTTTGCGGTGTAGGAATAGGTTGGAAGAAAGCTAGGGGCGGCCAAACCGAAACATGGCAGAAATCGATGAAGTCACTGACAAGCAGACTA
Organism: Schistosoma japonicum; assembly: GCA_025215515.1. Taxonomy (NCBI): domain Eukaryota; kingdom Metazoa; phylum Platyhelminthes; class Trematoda; order Strigeidida; family Schistosomatidae; genus Schistosoma; species Schistosoma japonicum. Next base: position 475,322 of record CM046068.1, read on the forward strand.
AGTCATGTTGGTAGATGTAGGCTGCGTGGTTGGGGTCCGCGAGACGAAAGTCACCAATGGTTAGAGACCTTGAACGACATGGCTCAGAATCGTTCGCAATGGCGCAGGTGCATCCACTCTTTGTGTTCTCTCAAAATCTAACCTTCTGAATTCTCTTTCTCCTTTCAAATTTATCTCACTGAATTATACTTTTCGAATCATATCTTCGCTCCCTAATTTTCTGCATTACTGCTAATACTTCTATTATCGTTATCACTCTTGGATTTGAACTGACAGTTGCGTCTCTGTGCTGATGTGGTATGGCGACCTGAACTGATGTACGTACGTACGAAGTTCTGCGTTGTATCTGTCTGTCTGTCTGTCTGTCAGTAACTGCTTATTCATGTGTTACTTGTTTACTACTATCAACTTCGTGAATTTTTTTTAAATAAGGACATAATGGTCTATCTTCTGTACCATCATCAAATGGACAAGATTCTAATATATCATCTACAGCTTACCAAGATTGGATTATATCATCAAGCAATCGTCCACGATACCGACTTCTTTTCAATCAACATGATAGAAACAAACGTGGTTATCTCACTGGTGTGGAAGCGAGAAGTATTCTTCTACAATATGGTCTTTCAAATACCATACTTGCTCACATCTGGTAAGTCAAACACATAACATCTATCCATTGTTTTGGGCTTTTATTGTTTTGTATATGACAGTTAACTTGGATTCGGGATTGTTTTCCTACTGTGATTGTTTTTCCAAATGGCTTTTGTCGTCCTTCTATGTGCCCTATTCAGAAGAGCTCCAGGAGCAACAGAAGTCACCATACTTTCCGTGATTATTTGTGTACGTGGTTGTGACATGTTTAACTAACACGAGGTAGTTGAGTGATTGTCGTTCCAGTTTCTACACATTTTATGAGAACGGATTTATATAGTTATTAGTTCCTGCGTTATTCTCCATTTTTCCGTGTTGTAGTCCAATCCTTTTTAAAGAGGTCATTCTAACGCCCTTGTTACAATAAATTGAGTACAAAATCGTTATTGACTTTTCTTGTTGTCAACTTTAGAATTCTAATGTGTTTTCTTAAAGTTATTCCTTTGTATCATCTGTTTGGTTTTTTAAACACAGTTATTAGTGTTGTTAAGTATTCCTTCTAGCTTTTTATCTTGACTATCTCTGACATGCTTGCACTGGTGAATACTGTGATGTGCATCGGGGATCATTAGTTATGCGCTTCACCTTCAACTCTTCTCAGCGATTATCGAGTTTATTGGACATTTGACTCGTGGGCTGTATCTGTATCTAATTTGTTGTTTCTTAAAACACTCATTACAGGTTTTGTTGATGGTCGTTAATTTCCTTCAATCGGTGACTATGAAACATTTTCCTTTTATGCGACTGAATTAAGAGTTTTAGCGTTTGATAATGTACATAAGCATTTTATCGATTTTAAACTTATTAGTATTTAGTTCTAGTTTGTTTAATAATCTGATGTCTTTACGTTCCATCTAACTTTACAGGAATCTTGCAGATTTAGATAAAGATGGTAATTTAAACTGTGATGAATTTTGCATTGCAATTTTTTTAATTGAAAAAGTACTTTCTGGATCCCAACTTCCAAATACACTTCCTTCCGGTCTTCTTCCTTCAAATCAACAGGTATGTAAATGATATTCGTCTCTAAGTTTGATGTTTACTTGATTTCTACCTTGCAGTTATAGTGGTAATTCAGTTATTGATATTCAAAGTAACTGATCAGCTTTTTCATAGTTTTGGGCCTCTCAGTTGCGCTTACTTTCAATTGTCTGAAATTAAGTAGTATAATGGATTTTGGAGTTCATGAATCGGCATGTCACTTTTCTGTTATATATATATATATATATATATATATATATATATATATATATATATATATATATATATATATACCGTTATTTACTGTGCTTAAACACGTTTTTAAGTTTTAGTATGGAATGCGAGCATACTTATGGAGATCGATTGTGAGAAGTAGAGTGTTGTCAGATATTCCTAGCATCGAAAAACCACTTCATGAAGCTAAATTATAACTGCTTTCATCAGAGTACTGTATAATTGACAGGCTTGCATCTTGATCTTTCAAAATCCAGTTTCCTATGAGTAGCGCTGAAAGTAACGTCATCTGCCACACTACCAATAGCTTTCATTACCCAGATACACAGATATCTTAACCATTTCCAACAGTTTACTGCGTTAGATAAGTACTAATTCATACATCAATTATATTGGAATATTTATCACACCGATCTTGCAAGTTATAAGCCATAATCCTCTCCAACATCGTTGTTTTAATTTCACCGAATAAGTCAGCAGTCACTGTATCAACTCTGTTTGACTCGATAGTATTCATTCGTTTAACCATCATAATTTGCATGAGAGTGATCACACTGTTTAAGCACCTCCACAAGTGGTTATGTGACGTAAGGAGATATATTGTTATGATAACTAGTCATTAATGTGGCTTTTAAAATTTTTGTTTATGTTTAAAGCATATGTTCACCACTTTATGATAGGACACTTATCTTAATAGAATATCGGATTGACTGAAACAGTCAATTTGATAATTTGCACATGAAACTGATACATATTACAACCGAATATATTCGAAAAGACAAAAGCAGTGGTCAACTAATTGACTGCAAAAAATAGTTAAATTTGTCGGTTATGATACCCAACCGCCAATTATACATTTGATAGCGAATAATTATTTAAGGATGAAAATATAATTCATGAAGGAAATAGCAATGTAGTACCTCTCATCAGACTCACACTAGAAATTATTATTTTTCAACTGCTCAATTCTTTCATACCATAATAATGTTTATTTTCTCTTAAAAAATCTTAGCGCACAACTGGACATACATCACCCAGTATTTCTGTCAAACAAGACGATAATGAAAGCAGCGAGAACAAATCATCATGTATGACTTATCCTGTCCTTTATATTGTTCTTTATGTTTATAAATAAACATGTTTTTGCTCTAGTTCCCCTCGTTATCATGATAGTAATCATGCTGACCTTTGTAGATTGTTTCCGGTTATTGCGTAATATATTTAGTGAATTGCAAAACTTACAATTACTTCGATTTTCGTCGGACAAACGGTCTTGATAATTTCATCTAGCTATGCTTATATTGTATGATAATTTCAGCTTTTTTACATATGACTTGTTGTACTTTGCCTATAACTTTATGACAAATTAAAACTGCGTACTTTGAAGCAAACTATTTAGTTCTATTTAACTCATCGTTAAAATAGACAGGCTTAATTACTTGATATAAACAAAATTTTATAAAACAAGGGATGAAATTGTTGTCGTTTTCCCCAACACATATATATTCTCTTTTTGACATACTCAGCTAACAGTAGTCTAAACATGATATCTTCTGGATGAAAGTTCTTAGACAACTGAGCAGTGCTATAGTGAATATACTTTGCCGTTTAGTCAAGTACTACATTCGTTTTGTAGAATCAAATTAACTTCCTAGGACTTTTTAGCATTCTAATTTACTTACTGCTCCGTAGTTATTTTCAGTAATCATCTAAATTATTCATTTTATTTTTTACGTAGTAGTGGTTAATTGTGCAACTTAGTTCCTTCAATTACTTCGTTATTCCGTGTGCTATGTTTATATTGATGTCTCGTAATAATGTAATTATTTAGAGATCCTCATGTTCCATACGTGTTAGCTTATTGACCACCCAGGATTAATTAAAGAATGATTGTTAACCGCATTTCCAATAGCTAGCTGCAATACTTGATAACTTAGATATTAACCAAAATCGAATTAGATGATGTTGTGGAAAATGTTTTAGGATAACCACTTAACTTACCATTATTTAGGTCGGTGTCCAGCCATGTGTCATATTTTAAGCATATTCATTGTATCGAAATTCGTTGTTGTTTTTGGGTGTATGAATTGTGGCTGGCAATGAGGCCCGGCATATTCTTTTCATCCTGCGTGGGACACAGCTGGATGTATCTTCATTTCGGTTGACATTTAGGTTGTATTTAAGCCAACAAAACTTATCTAAATTTATTCCTGAATTTCAACAACGTAATGATATACGAACCCTTACTGGCATTATAATTCTACATCGGATTATTCAGTTATACATTGGTGTTCGGAGCGTAATCCGATTCTGCACTAAGATTTCTTAAATATGACAGTTTTATTGTTTTCTCTGGGTCTCAATAAGTACGAATAAACTAGAATTTAAGTATAAATATTTTTCATATAAAATATTTATGAATTCGAATTTGTTTTATCTGATAGCACTCAGTTTCGAAGATAAACGAAGGGAAAATTTCCGACAAGGTCAAGCAGAACTAGACAGGAGAAAACAGGAGTTAGCCGAGAAAATGCGTCTAGATGAAGAAATCCGTCTTGAGAATGAACGATTAGAAAAAGAAAAACAACAAAAATTACGGTATGTCTTTTTTGTGGGCTTAACATTTGTCCATTAAGTGGGTGTGAATGTTATTATTCAGTTAGTGATTTAACGTAATTGTTACGTTCTTTTCATTATAAGCAGTTGTCTTTGACACTGGTCTCGCAATTTGTTAGTTTATCTGTCGGTCATTAGTCAATGCGAATACTGCCTTTTATCGTTAAATATTTATTTAGAAACGTTTAAATAATATTGGTTTGATTTTTACAGTTCTTTTGTTGTCCTGTTTTGTCGTTCGTATATTTAGGATTTCTGTTTCCTCTCTTTCCTAACATAAGTGAAATATTCTTTAGAACTTAAGCTTGTATGTGCTACTTGTTTACCAGTATCGAAATAGAATAAGCCATTTTCTTCCGTTATCAGGTACTGTGTACAGATCTCTACGCTTCATCACATTTTGTAGAAATTCACATAACTTCAAGCATATGGCTTGGTTTCTCTAGTGTGCTTTGATTGTTTACATCATCTTAATATTCTTTTCTGTGAGAGAAACCTATAAAATGTTACAAGACTTAATAATTCTATCTGAGTTTATTTTTAAAAATCACATATGTAAACACATGAATATATTCAACATCTATTAAACTACACTATCAAAGCTTTGCTGTCAGTTGTGAAGTCTTCATTTGATTTCCACTGTTGTAAAATATCGATCAGAAGCCTAAAACAAAATATATTTAATACCTAACATCGATTTGATTTTATGGTTTTTATCGATAATCTGTTTTCTGATCACAGTATGGAGAAAGAGCGTCAGCAAGCTGCAGAAGCTGAAAAACAAGCAGAATTTTCAAGACAACTGGAAGCTCAACGTGAACAACGTCGTCGTCAAGCAGTTGAAAATAGAATGAGAGCAGCACGTGAGGCTGAAAAGCAACGTCAAGTAGAGTCAGAACGCATTCGAACTGATGCTCTCTTAAAAGAACGTAATCATATACAAACCTTATTGGAGCAGGTAAGGTCGGTCGTTTTTGGTGACGTTTCTTTTGCAACATTATAAGTTTCCCCCTTTACCAACTGACAACTTAATAAGTAATATTTGTCTTCATTCATGTAAAATGTTAAATTGAATCAGTAATTTATACCATCATATCACACTCAGTTTATAACGGTAGCCCTGTGGTGTATAGAATTTAAGTACTTAAGGTAATTTATCGTATTCCATAACATTTTTTTCAACCAAGATCCGAATTTGGCTTTTACGCAAAACGAAATCCTCAGGAATTCGAGTTAAGAATCCTAGTATTTACAATCACAATAGGCTTTTAGAGCCCTTATGCTTATTTAGCGACTTCCTTTCAACTTTCTATATCTAAACTCCTCTTGTTCACACATTTCGTTTAGTATTATGTAACCTCAACGATGGACTTTTAATATTTATGTAGTTACTTATTGTATCATATCAACTTCCCTATACTTGCTACTCATAGTCCTAAACTTACTGTTATACTCTTTGTTAATTGTCATTTTTAACTTGTTGTATGATCTACTTTGTCTAATTAGTAAAAGTTATTAACTAGTATCTCTTTCTATCTCGTGTGGTATGCACTCTATTGATTTGCTATTTCTACGTATAGTAATATAATGACCTAAACCAGTGATTATTTGTATAAAGTCTTACACATTGTTAATGGATGGTTAATTTGTTCCAAATTATGTGAACCAAAATGTAACTTGGCTGCAGATGGTACTATTGTACTACTTTATTTACATTCGTTAATTTTCTTCTCTTACATTACTGTATAATCCATTTTCTTATTTTACTTGTTAAGGCTGTCGCTCATCGTGCAAGTCTGCTTGAATCTGCATCATCCCAACAACAACGTTTAGCAGAATTAGATTCTCGACTTGTAGTCGCACAAACTGAAGTAAATTCACATAAAACAAGTATTAATGAAATGCGTAGTAAACGCGACTCTTATGAACGTGATATTCGTGATATGACTGAACAGATGGAAGCTGCAAAAGCCGAACTTACTCACTGGCAAAGAGAAAAAGAACAGTTAAGCTTACGAATGGCTGCCGGAGTAGATATGAATCCTGTCATGGAACAATATAAGACATTACAATCAATGCGTGAAGTAAGTCTGTTTAACTTCTGTGTAGTTATAGGCTTTATAGTTATTGTATTACTTATTAGTTAGGTAGTTTTTCGTGAATCTAGCAGTGATGTGTATCTATTTGTTTTAATTCATTGAAGCCTACCAATCCTATTTTGATACTGAAATGGTGACCTGCTCAGAGATTTCAGCCAACTATTTTCCAACTGCTTATTTATTACAATTAACCTTCCTGTTTTAGATTTATGAATGACTATGAATGCTATCTCCATGTACTCACGTACTTTTATGAAAGGCTTAGCCTATTAAAATATGTCTTTATTTACCAACAACCCATTTTTGTAGACAGTCGATTTTATATGCGATGAACTTATTGAGAGAAATGTTGAAATAAGTCTTTCTATTTCTGCATCAAAAGAGCTGATCGTCAGATATACAATGAACGTTCATTTCCAGCTTAACAATAAAATCTATAAATATAAATAGTGTTGTTTTTGGATCACCATTTAGTTTCATTTCTCGTAAGCTTGTTTCTAGCAAAACTTGAAAATGATCCGCTTTAGTAAAAAATTAACCACAACAATTTGTTTTGCTTATGCAGATGACACAATACTGAATAATGCTGATATTCTGCGAATCTAAGATCATTCATCGTCTAATTACATTCATCTAGGATAAATAATGTAATAATATAATCTCACTTTTAGATATCTTGTTGACCAGAAGCTTCACATTAATAAGAATGGGGTTTATAAAATCAGCGTCGGCTAGCAAATATACTAATTTTTAAATTTCTATATCTATCAAGTAAAACAGAAGTCTAATGAAAGGCTTGCTTGATTGAATGAAACAACTGAAGATGATTTAAATGTTACAACTCAATTATATACATATATATAAACAGATATCCTGCGGAATTTATAAACTCACATGATGGACACTAAGCATGACAATACTTCGAAAGAAACCAGAATTCCTAAAATTTAGGTTTACAAATGATAACTCCAGTAAAATTCTAACGCATTAAATAGGTAAAAACCTTTGTTGCAGCCAAATTACTTGCCTACCCTACAATAGTCATCTAATTGCAACTACAAACAAACACAGACCTCCTGAATTCGCATCACCTATGTGTTTGACGCCTCATCTACTCATCTCGTGTCCGTTACTTCAAGTGCACGATCAAGAAAGTTCACATTGAATTTCTAACAATCCTGTTGTATTGAGCAACGGACAATCAAAAGCGACTAAGAGCATCACTCTTGGTCGTTTGATGGCGAGAAGACATAAAGTAAACATCAATATAACTTTTCGAGTAGTTCATCATATCTTCCTCCATTTACACTATTGATTGCGTATAGTCTGCTAAATACAGAAAAGCTATCGATAATCATCTTAACAGATTGAATGTATGCATCCAGAAGAAATTTGTTCACTCTATCTCATTACTTTGGTCATCACTATGGCCTATAAGTGAATGCATGTATGTGCAACATAGAACCTGATATCGGTCCGAGTTACTACCATTACCATGGCCTATAAAAGAGTGAGTTACAGACAACTAGTTTGAAGAGACCTTGGTGCATGGGGAGGTGATAGTTACTGTTAACTGAGATTGACATGGCCTCATTCTGACAACAAGGCCATATAGTTCGTGTTTACCAACCGTGTTCAAGTTACATGAACTTCCATTGATTGATCAGCGTCCTACAAATGGAAAAGGATAGATATAACAGAGCTCTCAAGTAGAGAATGCTTTAATAAGTAAAACAACTTTCATATATCACACAATAAACTACTTCCTAAAGAAATTCATGAAATAAAGATGTGTACGGAACTGTGATATGCCGGCCTGGGAAGTTGCGATTATTTGATTAAGAAAGAAGATGATCTGGCAGCACCACTTTGGAGTGCATAAACTATTATGACCGATATATTTTGCTTTTTACATTTTCGGTGCGATTTCTCACTCGTTTCTGTTTGTAGTATGCGTCATGTGTCCCTCACCCGGCTCGTGATCCATTAATCTGATATGTGTGCCTGAGTAGAAGACTAAGGCAAGCTAGGGATTATTCATTGTCTATCGTGTTGTGTATAATCAACAATCAGAAACGGATGGTTAATCTTTCACTGCAAGAACTGAGCGTCGTAGTTACCAACTACTGAGGAGTCTCATACTCGTACACAACTGCGATTAATATGTGATGAATGCAAAGCAAATCTGAGATTTGCAGATTTTACGTCGCTGAAAATGATCAATTTGATATAGATGCACGTAGATATATGTTTTTTCTCAAATTTCTTTCAATTTGAAAGGCATACTTTATTTGAACTTTAAATTTAATTTTTCAGTTGCTTCTAATTTAATTCAAGCCCCGATCACATCGTCAGATTAGAATCTGACTTGCTACCACTGAACCACTAAAACTGACCTCTTGTAATTAGAACGCCTTTGCACTAACGACTTGTCTCATCCGTTATTCATTAAAACTAAAGAAACACACTTCGTTCATAAAAGCTTGACAAAATAGTGCATCAATCTTGACCCCTTTGGGATACTCATTAGTTACATTAGCTACGACACGTCAAAACAACACATGCTCTCCGATTGCCAAGCTATTCCACGTTTATTCGTCTTCCAAATACCAAATTCAGTTCGTCTGCCGGATAGTGAAATGGCCATCAGAAGGCTCATGAATCTGTACACGTCCATGTTTTCATCTCATTTGATATCTACAGTTGTCCTTACTTTACATCATTTTGTGTAGTTTACACGAGCCTAGTCTCAGACCATTCATAAGTTTCACTCTTAATCAATAGCATTAATTAAATTAATACTAACACTGATTTAACTTTCACGGTACGCTAATGCATTATTATAGTGGAATACTATGGTCACTAATATGTCTGTTTTCCAATATTAATCGTCATTCTACCTGTTTAAATCAACACTACATTTATTAGATTAAAAACATAAACTGTAATAACTTTGATTATATTGGTAAGACTTAATAAACAAAATGTTTCATTGTGTTTCGTGAGTGTTCTTCGATGTGTTTGTGTTTATGGTTTCCCCCGTTTGATCTTAATTAAGGAGGTTAATTCATATTCAATGTAATGAAGGTCCTACACAAATTGTCGCTTAACGAACCAATCGGCTAACTGTATCTGTATATTGGTGAATAAATCCATTGTTACTTATTAGATTCACTAACAGTGTTTATATATAAATGTGATTAAAATGGCTTGCTACATTCAGTGCAATGATGTTCGATTAGAATCCCGTCTAATTTAAGTAGGTGCCTGAACTAAATACTTTGTTCTGAAGTCATAATAAACTATTTTTTGTCATTCTTTGATATATATTCAGGCGCGTATCAGGACGATTGAACAACTGCGGAGTAAATTAAATGATTTAGATCAAAATATGACACAACAAGGCCATGAGTTAGCTACCAGGCGCAATAAAATCGATGATTCACATAGTCGCGTATCACAAGTAATGCTTGATTTAGTTGATTTACGACATTCTGTCGAACAGAAAATGCAAGCATATAAATTAAAAAGAAAATCTACTGACTTATCCATGTGAGTTTTTAAATTTTCTCAAAAATATCCGTTTGCTTGTATAACTCTAATGTTTACCTAGGTACCTTGGTTTTCATGCTATGTTACTGTTTTTTTAACCGTCTTCATAAACAGCATATTTAGTATATGGCTAAAAATGTAATCTAGGATTTACATTTCGTCTTGTTTAGGACACTGCGGGATGTACTTGTCGTTATGTCTTTAAAAATACAGCCAATTACAACATATGGAAAACGGTAACCTCGATAGGACTAATCAGAATGTGCACACATTTCTGCCCTGTGATTACTAGTCACTAAACCTGAAGGAAGAAAATACGACAACTAAACCAACCACTAGACAGATTATACTTTACTTATCCATTTATATACCTACGAAACCTGATCCCGCAGCGGACCAGTAGCAAGAATAACATTTTTACAAAACGGAGATAATAATTACCAGCAGCTGAGAGTACAGATACATAGTTAATTGATTACACTTCCTGAATGACAAATGATATGATTCAATTAATGAGTTTAGTGGGCAGTTATGGCGTTGGGTACATGACAATAATAGAAATAAAATAATTGAATTACATGTATTTGAAATAAATAAAATAAGCTTCTGGAAAACAGTTCAGAAAGCTAGTTCCTTTTCTTGAATCGCCTGGTATAACATTTGTGTACCAGTATAAGTGTTCATATTAAACTCAAACGCCAATACTTTACGTTTCAAACACAATTGCATTATTTACTTGACTATTGACTGATTAATTGCAATCGTGTTTATCAACAATAGGTAATTACAAATAAACATTAAACTCTGCTTGTATGTCTGAGAAAAGTCATGTATTATATTAAATACTTTCAAGAGAATAAGTAGGCAATTGAAATATTCCAATCACTGTCTGGACGAGTATTCTTAATTGTGAGACTCGATGAAGTTTCATCAGTAGTATTCACCAATCTTAAGCTGTGATTCTAATAGTAACTTTAACAGATAGTGATTGAAATGAATGCTGATGATTAGATGTTTTTTCGTGAACGTAAAATATGAGTAGGAAGTAATGTATGGGATTGAATGGCGATACTGTTTTTCGAGAATGAGACAAGTATCATCAGTGACAATCCGTGATGATAGCTCAACATCACGGGTCAACTGAATTTATAGACGTAATTTTGTTAGTTGTAACCCAGTGAATTAATAATAACGTCATCGTCCCTATGATGGTCTTTCTTGATATTTATGTATTCACTGAGCTGTTCAAACTTTTGTTCTAAGTATCTTTTAATTACTTTCACGACTTTTTCATCCTAATATGATTTGGAGTGATTCATATGTAAATCATCATCATATGCACATCACCTCATTGTTATTCAGTAAGAAAAAAACAAGTAGATATTTTCAAATCTCCATAACCTCTTTCGGATATTTTTAGACTATTCAATCGTACGATTTAAATGTAGCTGAGATGTACCGTATTGCTGAGATATTCGTTTTTTAAGAGGCAAATCGATCCATTGATTATAGAGGTGCACATTCCATTTTTTTATGTTCAACTCCTTTTTTACGATATATTTTTTATCGATAGTAGACGAAGATCAAATTCTAAACTATTAAGTACTTTAGAAATATGTCTAATAAATGACTTCCAACCCACTGAAATGAAAGGAAGGCACCGGGACAGAAATATGACATTGTATACATCAGAAAGCTTCAAAATAATTACGGATATTTGTCTTAGTTCTTATGTCTTTCCGCTCATTTTTCTGCAAATATAATCCCGATCTCGACAAGTCGCAAACACAGTTCTTAGCGAAATAAATGTTTAAATTTTTCATCTCTCCAATGTTACGGGTTTGGATTATTAAGAAATGGTTAAAGAGTTTCGAGTCGTCAAAATGTTTAAATGAAATGCTGATGAAGTGATAAAACACAATAATATGACGTAACCTAGTGGTGGCTTTTAACGGGGTTGACTGATTTGAACTCCTGAACTAACTACTAGCCTAAAAAATAGATTTTATTCTCCAGTATACAAATTATGAACTACAAAGATAACAATTAAATGTTATCAATGATTAAATGATATCAGCTCTGTAAATCATTCACTCGTGATTTCAGTGCTCTCAGTTTGACTCAGTTTATGTTCACTATATCTATAGACTCTAAATGTAACATTCGTTATTTTGGAAGGAAATCTTCACTGTATATACTTTCTTTCCTATTCAACAAAGTTCTTTATACCGTTTGTTTATATTTTTATTTCCTATTTCGAAAGACCCACTTCAAATACTGGATCTGTTCAAAAAGAGTTATATGAAGCTATGTTCGATTTTACAGCTAGACATCCAGATGAATTGTCCTTTACAACTGGAACGCTAATTGATGTAAGTTACGAATAACTTCACATAATCTCTTATTTCTGGTCAAAATAATACTCTAATTTATACTACTCTGAAATTTAAAGACATGTTTTTCGCAGAATTTCGGTCCTGAATATTTAGCGTATCGTGGAGCGACCACGTTAGTAATCCTGAGAATAGCTAAAAGATACTAAGCAGATACCACGTTGGGTTATGTGTAATATATGCCCAAGACTACCTGTCTGTCTCAGCATGCAATATTGGCTAGATATGCAGTAAACTAAAGGATGGTGACCAAATTAAGATCTGACACACATCTATCTAGTAATCAACTGTTAGTCTGAGCTTTTTCGGTAAGTGAGGACCACCTGAACGGAATCCTCGCAATTATTATGGTGAATGGTTGGAAACGTGGTACTGCTCGAAATTAGTCACATAATTCACTCTATAACTCTCTTTAAATGAAGAGTTCCAGTATTCTCTGTTATTCCATCTCTTCGAACTGTGTTCTCGATGCTTTTTCAATTTCATTACTTCTACGGCTATTTCTATCTCTTTGACATTCATATTGTTAAATTCGTCTCGTGCCAGTGTAGTCATGGCAACTGAGACTCAGTCGTTCAATCAGTCATGGACAACATAGAACCAGACACTTATGCTCATTGGTCCAAGTTCCCATACCACATTAGCACTACGAGATCGAATTTGCAAAGATAAGGCAATAATAGAATGCAGCAGGCGAAAATTAAACAAAGGTGTGCGCAAAGAATAATGATATTTAACATATAGAAGAAGACAGAAAGTGAATACACTTATGTCACTTTGACCGATTCTTAATTATGTCATATATAGTCTTCATCCACTGGTTGCTATCACCATACGGATCCCGACCAGGTTGTCTACATGACTTAGACCAGCAGTTAACTACTTCATTAACTGATGCCATATTTCGGCTTGACCACCCCTAGCTTTTTCAACCCAACTCCTAGGTCAGCTAAAATCGCATGACGAAGCAGTCCGCAACTTTAGCTGACGTACATTTGAGGCGTTCTCTAAAGTGGTTATTACTGTTCAACAGTAAAATAAATTGGAATATCGAGAACGATAGTAATTTTAAAATTCTATGTTTTTAGAATTACTAATTTGTCTACACTTTATATTTTTAAAATATATTCTTCTCTCTGTGTTAAATGCCACTGATTTCATCTATCATAATTGAAAACACTAAACTATTAGGATAATCAAGGTGAAGTGGCTCTGTAGAAACTAGTTTCAATTTGTTGTTTCCATTCATTATCGATTGATCTCGCTTTTGGACCAGTGGAAGTCAGGTAGCACATAATAGTCGTTTCGTTTCATTAAAAGAGTCCTCTGACCCTTGGTTTCAGTAGTATCTAAGCCATATCAATCTGTAATAGGATTATTGTGTAATTATTTAGCCTCTGAAATAATTTTAGTTATTTCATAAGTTCTTATACTATTATAATGTCAGACTAATTCATTAGGTTATTATCACCAAAACCACGTACACACACTTAAAATTTAATACACAAACTTACTGTGTTAAATTGTTCTAATTATTCACTTTATATATGTATATAGAAATATAAGTTATTCAGTATCATGTGATACGTAGTAGCGCCTTGATTTCACACCATCTGATCATAATTTAACAACCCCGCACGTCACAGTTTATACATGTGTATGTAGACACACATTCATAAGCAGAGTACTGGCGATGCACAATCAAGAATGGATATAAAAACGAAGTATCATAATTTAATTAGAGCCTATTCTAAACATTCAGACCCTTCTGTTGGTAGACGAAGTGTCATAATATTTGGATAAAAAGTGTCTTAATAGTTATACATGATTTTTTTAAGAATCTCATAACTTCAGTTACGCGACTATTCAGACGGTATTCGTTTGACGAAAAGTGTTCGCTTTTACATTCTATCTGCCTTGGTAATGTTGACTGTATTGCATTTCGTCAATGCTAGCGTGTTTTATATGTATATACATCTTTTGTCCTTATTAGTATTTATCTAGTTACATCGTCTTATGATTTCTCAAATTGTACTGCATGTAGTGAATGAGCTAAATAATGCATTCCGTGCTTTCGATCAGTTTCAGCCTACACATTATGTACTATGT
>CM046068.1:490459-625613 GCA_025215515.1 Schistosoma japonicum
CTAGCATGGGGTACTCATTCTCAGAAAAATTATTCATATATAATCCGAATCTTTTCTTACCACCTTAATTGAATAATACTGCTGGAGGGTCTGAACCAAGAAAGGTTTCATTGAGGTAAAATTTCCAATCAACCTCACATTCAGAATGTGAAGCAACAAAATTGAACAATGTATCGTATGTTATCAGGCAAGTGAAGTTAGCTTATTATCTAGGATTATGGCGACTACCCATACAGTTAGTTTGAAGGCGATATCAAAGTATATCAAAAGAGACGTTCGGTATTTGCTTATACTGTACATAATCAGTTGTCACTTTGTCTCCTTAGGTACCTCAAGGAACTTCTACATGAGTAAAGAGAGTCCGTACCTGGTCTCATACTTTGAAGTCAATAGACAGAAAATGTCATCTGTCTGGGTGGCTGTGTAAAATTCAGTGTAGTTGTAGCAGACGAGATCAGTTGGTGTAGTGAAGGCCAGCTCGGTTTATGCCAAATTGAGCTGACTTTGGCTTTGTCATGAAGTCGCTTCAGCAGTGAATAAACGACAGCCGTTGTTACTAAACAATAGCTAAAACCCGGTGACACTATCAAATTAGTAACCATGCTGCTCAATATTATGTATTCCAGTAAGCGGATCATAATTCACTACAACCACCATTTACGGCAGTTTGATCATGCCATTCAGGTGCTTTCTGTATCGTATATTATATACAGATTCTGCGACTGTCTAAAAAAAATAAAGAAGGGATCGTCTTATTAAATGACCGCATAGATTGTCGAAAGCTCTATAGAACTAATATTTGTTCTTTCATCCTGACTTTCACCTTTGCATCTTCAATATGGTATAACTCGACGTTAAAAACTTCATCAAATATTTTACTGAATAAAATGCAGTGGTGATGAATGTTATACTAATGATTAGATTATACTTATACTTTAAATATAGCAATTTTATATAGATCATTTAAATTTGATGTTCTACAAGGTGAATGAAGTTAAATAAAGTATTCATTCGGAGAACAACCCAGTCGTTTTAAGTCACAAGCGAGCATCAATCCATTTATATTTGATGGAAAAGCTATGAAGGATGTTGAAACTTTTACATACCTAGGTAACATCAATGGTAAAGACGTAGGATCTGATTAAGGTATAAGGATATGGATTGCTAAGGTAACCGTAGGATTTTTGCATTTAAAGGAAATCTGGAACTTAAAACATCTATCAGCCAGCGTCAAAGTTTAATTCCTTAATACGACTGTCAAATGAGTTTTATTTCATAGTGATGAAACTTGTACTAGAGCTACGGAAAGCATCATTCACAAGGTACAGATATTTACAAATAGTTGCTTAAACATGATACTCCGGATCTACAGGCCGGACACTATCAGAAACAAACTACTATGGCAAGAAACAAAGCCAACTTACACCCAAAGAAGAAATAAGTAAACAAAACTGGGACAGGATGGAGGACACATTTTGAAAATCAGTAAGCTATGACACAGTGAGAGCACAAACATGAACTCCTTCAGGTCAGAAGAAAGATGGAAGCTAAAAAAGTAATTGCACGGGCAATAAGAGGTAGACTTAAGGAAGAATAAATAGTACTTGGAAATAACTGGGATGAAGGGCTCACAACAGAGATAGTTGTAGGCCTATGCTCCATTAAAAGTGATAGGTATTGATTAATTCTAAGTCTTAAGCACTTCAAATGTTATCTTCTTCTCACTTAAAATAGCTCCATGAGTGTATTTCACCTACAAGTCACTGACTAATTAATATGCTCATTTGTTAAAAAACACTATAAGACAAATCCTAAAATCGGCAAGCCTCCGATTGTCAATAAAATGCCGGTTTTTATTTATCCTGCATTAAAAGATGAGACTTTATAAATAATTAAGGAAAACAATCAGAACAGCACTGAAATGTATCTATACAGAGGCTTCGTTAATTTGTTTGCAAAACACAAGACGTTCGTCAATCTTCTCATAGATAAATCACTATCCATCAGATACTACCTCCGATTGCACATGTAAATTGACATGTACTTGTGTTTCCAAATATATAGGAAGCACCAAACAAAGGAATTCTTTTTTAATTTTTGAATAAAGTTCCTAAGAATTAATGTCTAAAAAGCTGCATTGTCCTTACAATTGCGATATACAAACACTTATTTTGACAGTGAACATGATATAAATGCTACAGAAGTATTTGAAATTGCCAACAAACAAGTAACCTCAATATTACTATGTATTACTGCGGCAATGTTGTTATCAATCATTCCGAACTGACCAGTATATACAGAAAGACAGCTTGATAAGCCTTTCATTATAGTAGTAAGTATATCAATTGCTAACAATATTCTCATTGTAATTGTAGGCTGTCGTTGACAACATTCCTCGAAATCAACTGTTGATTTCATTCTATTCCACAAATTTTTTCTTTAACCTTCATTTAAACTTAGACATTTTTCGTATCATTTCAGTTGTATGGTAAATCTTTACTGGAACATATTGAATCGGAGACATCAGGTGATTATCGTAAACTACTTGTATCTGTCTGTAAGTCAGTAACATAATTGTATTGATTTTAATTAATTAATTAATGTGAATACGTTACTAACATGCAATTATTATTGAATGTTTTGGAGATTGTTGAGTGTTGATGTAATACTATTGACAAAACACTAACTGGCAATAAACAGATATCTTTTTCTAGAATAGAACTTTTCAGCAGGTAACGGTTTTAATGAATGTCACCTGAATAACTTTATCACTTTCTGAGAGAGTGAAACATTGATAAACTACAGTAATGAATGAAAAGGAACTTAATAATGAACATTTCTATTTACAATCAATAATCACTGGTACCTATCGGTGTTTTGTCATAAATAATAAGTAAATGTTAATATCGCATCATTTGTTATATCATGTGCATGAAGTTAGGGGCTTTTGTTTCTGGTCAATTGATATAGAATGAGTAGAATGACAACTGATGAATGAATGACAAACAGTATTGTGGTAGATACTACTCATAAGATCATCCACAAGTAGTAGGTCTAGTAAAATGGATAAAAATCAGTAAACAACTTATGAAGCGAGTTACGAGGTGGAAAGGATCAGAGCATGATTAAAGTGAATAGGAGGATCGAGAACAACCGAGGGAAGCAAACCTATTAACATCATGGATCAGAGAGCGCAAACGATGTGTAAATTGATAATATAAAGTTATCTATATAATATATTATGACATTCCCTGTTTCTACAGAGTGTTTGGTTGCCAGTGCAACTAGTCTTTGCACAGTATTACGTAATTATGTAATCATTGGAAGAAAACAATAGCAACTGCATCGATTATTTCACTGTTTCTGTGTATTCACTTCATAATTCTAGTACGGTATGCAATTGATCGTGCCAATCTTATTGCTGAATGGTTACATGATTCAATGGTTGGTTTAGGCACGAAAGATTATGCCTTAATGCGTTTATTAATTACACGTTCTGAGGTGAGTTTATTGTTATTTATTACTTATATGAAATATAATAAATAGATAGAGATGATAGATCGAAAGAAAGATATGAAATGATGTAATATAGATTGTGCAATATGATTTGATTACATCATTCGCAATAAACATTTATTAGGGTTTCGTTAGGATAGACAGTCGTAGAGATTGTTTCAGTTGGACCAGAAAGTGGTATACAGTATAAATATTCTATCATCTTTGTGACTTGTCGGTTGGATGTACCTACGTTTAACATGAAACGAACTGAGTTTAAGTGCTGATATGAACATCAAGAATGGGATGGAGGTATATCCAGCTGACCAGTCCCAAATAAGACGAAATGCAAATTCAAGATTTTACTAACTAGTCACAATCTAAACTAAAACAACACTTGTAGATTGTCACTATATCAAGGCAATCAGCACAGGATGAACATATGGCAACAGAGATTGGTCAGTTTCAGTCCATGATAAGTCAACGGGAAGATCGAAATTCATTCTACTTAGTCGTAGATATTTTTGAATGTTGTAGTTAATATCTGATGATATGAGGTGAACTATAGTCGATCACAATATACAGTAACAGAAACCACGATAGCAATCAATACCTAGAAACTAAGCCTGAACATCTACCCAGCGGCTCCTGGTTCTCAAGTTAAGTCGAAGAACACAAGATAACTGAGCCAGAAACCAATCAATTAGAATATATTTCAATCATTCCTTCATTTTTACACAAAGCCTGACCACATAGTAGAATAATATTAGAAATAACACATGCAAAATGAGAGAAGAACAATAATGTCTAAGAACTTAGGGAACAGATATACAGTTTATTGATTTCCGCTAAATGGAAAGTGACTTAGTGACAGGTGATTAGTGAAGTAGTGAGGTTAACGCTGTGAGGGAGAGGGAACATAAAAATAACAGAAATGCAATAATTGATTGACATGTACTCTTACAGAAAACGATTCCGAAAGTCAATCATTCTTCTTGAATCCTTTTGTGTAGCATCATCATTAAAGTTAGATAGATACCAACTAAGTACTAATGAGGTCGAGAGACCATAATTTTGTAGTTTGGTTGAATCATGAGTGCTCACTTTTCTTTCTAGTTCCTCCTATAAGCTTTGATCTCAGCTTTTAATTTTCGACGCATTATGTGAGGAGTCATAATGAAGAAATAAGTGTGTGTAATTGATGACAAGTAGTTTGATGATAACAGATGTAATGCATAATATTCAGGTATCAACTGTTCAACTTACTGTCGATGACAACGTTACTTTTGTACTGAATTGTTTTTTAACCTTAGTAAGAGAAAGAGATACTTACTTAATAGTCTAATATAACTTACCTCACTATCTTTACTGAAATGTAAAATGACCAGTATCTATTTCAAATCTTAGAATGAATATGTGTTCGACTGTTGATTTTCAAACAGGACGAAACCTGTTTTCGAGATTTTACTGCTAGATACAATCTATCTATTCAATGCCTAACATTCACTTAGTCTACTATATCTAATCAACGAGATTCGTCAGCTGATTATTCGTAGAGTAATAAACTGAACACACAATAGCGCATTCATGTTATCACTATTGACCTACAAGAATGTTCACTATACTATTTAATAGAACCTGCTCAAAATTAATTCATAATCACATAGCTGGTTGTATATCTCTACACTTCTAGATTCATATTACATTGAGTGAGTCCATATATAGATTATGAAGCAAGATTGAGTACCACGGATATAATACATCATGTTCTGAAAATAGAGACAGGAAGTAAGTAAAACAGGCAACGAAGTAACATTTAATAAGACAATAAGAAAACTACAAGGCAGGAGATACGTCTATAAAAAATTTCGAAGTAGAAGACTTCATTTCTGTGGAGATTTCAACAAGAAACTGTGCCAGAATCGTCACTGACTAACATTGTAACCCATATCTGAATAGATCTCAAGACATTGATTTGTACTATCTCAATGATCCGTGATGAACTGATAGACTCCAGTTCTATATAGCTTCCTTTCATTCAACGGAACCATGTCGTTAAGTAACCACCTTATCGCTTTCCTAGACACTCTCAGCATTGGAAATCAATGCACGACATTAAAACTACGACGACGATATAAAACATAACCAAATCATGCAGGTCGGCAATTCAGAGTGATGACACAAAATAAGTTATCATTACTTCATCCAAACACACGCTGCTGAATCCAGACATTGTTAATACAACGTTGACACTGGATATCAGTAATTCTCCACAGACAACAACATTCAGATATACATGGACGTTTAACATCCTCATCGATGAGAAGCCATATTTTGCAAGGATAAACCGTTATCAACACGACCTTTTATAACCAATCTCGCATCACGAGGGAGCAAAAGATTCTTAGTTAGGTATAAGCCTACCTAGTTTACATAAGGTGTAGAATAATTTTACTTAACACACTTCCATCGGTACTCACATAGTTACACAGATACACTTTACTGATGCATCCAAATGTTTGCCCAAGAATGTGAGAGCAGTTATACACTCTCGCCGGTCTTGCAGAAATACTTTGTGCTTGGAAGATGCAAAGTATACGCTGTACCTACTATAGTAATTAACAACTGATTAAGTCCAGTTCGGCTCGTATGTAATCGTACATTTAGACAACATCATCTTACCCACTGAATTCACACGACAAGATGTTGTATACTAAATTGGTCAAACAAAGGCAACTATTGGCGCTTAGGGTGAGTTGACAAATATAGAGCGTCCTCTTATGAAGTTGGAAAATCTTTACTCCGAACCAATGGTGTACGTGGGTTTCATGATCTTAAAGGAATGGATGGTGCATGAACCAATTTCAATCATCGGCTAACATAGAAATGGCCTTAAGGTTCAAGAATATGTAATGCTTATCCCAAGACAGACAGATAATCTAGTTTGTGCTTTTGGCAAGTGACTCAACTGACATAAATGTACGTGTAAGATTGGAAGGGTCGTATAATATGAGCTAAAATTAATCGTAATGACAATGATGTATGTATTCATTGTATTCTCTTTAATACTTAGTTCAAATGGCTCTTTATACAAGTTATTCATTTCTTATTGAAAGTTGTTATTCATTCTTAGTTCCTTCCTATATCTTTGGCATCATTCCTGTTAGACCAACGTTAGATTTTACGTTGTACAAGATCAATTGATTGATTTTATCTTGTTGTTGAGAAATACTTGTGACTTTAGGAAACAACTTTTAACAAATAAAAGTTCACTGTTGAATAATCACAGAAGATTATATAATTAGAATGTATTTGGGTCTTCCCGGTGATTTGTCATGGACTGAAATTGATCAATCTCTGTTACCATATGTGCATCTTGGGCGGATCGCCTTGATATAGCTATAATTCACAAGTATTCTTCTAGCTGGAAGGTGATTAGTAAGCGGAATCCAGAACGTAAAATCTGTTCAGAATACACATGACAAAAACGAATAATCAATTTCAGTCTATGACGAATCAACGGGAAAATCCAAATACATATTAACTGTATATGCACGACCAATGCATAAGTTTGATTGTCTAAACTCAGTAGTCACGTGATGAATGCAGTGGCATTCGGCACGAAACAAACTGAGTCCAAATCCCGATGTGAATATTCACATCGGAATGCAGGTACATTCAGCCGGCAAGTCTAGAATAGGACGAAACATGAGTCCAGGATCCCGTTTGCCAGTCACAATCCAACTCAAACAGTAAATTGCCTTTATTTTACACATTAACAAATTATTTTGTTCTTTTTCATATCTCCATATGTCACTGAAATTCTTATATGAAATAACAAGATCGATTTACAAGACATAATGAAGGCATATGAAGTTATTTATGGTAAATCTTTATTGAATGCAGTAAAAGATGATACATCAGGTGATTATCGTCAAACATTATGTGTTCTACTTGGTGAATAAATTGTTTAACCATAACATTAATTACTACTGACATGAATTCAGTATCGTTAAAGAAGATTTATACTGTCAGATTGTTGATGTCATCAATTTGCTTCATTTATCATTATTCTATATAATTGAATTATAACTTTCAATAAATTTCATTATATTCAACATAGTGAATCATTGGGTATTATGATTAGATTAAAGTATTTTAGTATAAACTCTACAAGTGAAGGCATAGATCCATAGTTGATCTATGCCTTCAAGTAAGCAATCGGTTCACCTCCTTGAGAGCAGTTAACCCAATGATTTCACACTGTAAAGCTGATTTACAGGAATATAGATATTAAAATATATTTATATGATAAGTATACAGGTCAACATAGAAATAGTACTCAACTTGTGTAGTGACCAGCAGTCTATCAACTGATACATGTAATCTTGTCTTCAAACTTTAACCAATAAACAATACGATCTTTCAATTTAAATGTAAGTTTACCTTATGATGATACTATTTTTGGGAGAGTGATAGTATAATCTAGTTAGCTGATTATTATTTCTGTTTCATTAACAAATGAATTCGAGATTTAGTCAGTCAGTCTGTCATTAACGACATCGAACCTGATAAAACACATTAGAAAGACAAGATCCCATCCATAAGATTAGCAGTACAATATAATTCAACAGCAAACGATTTAACAACTTTATGTAGAGAAGAATAATTAGCGACTGTGACTGATTGCAAGCCATATCACTATCTCAAACCACGGACGTAGCTAGACAAAAAATTGGAAATTCTGATTAATCACATAACCTCCAATATACTCTAAATCAAGACGTTTTGACAGTATCAAATTCTTCTGGAATATAATAAACGATACGATTCGTGAAATATCAGTAGCGAGAACAAACAATGTTCAGTATCATATAACTGTTAGCAGAAGTAGCATTTTACGGAAAGCCATTGACGTGAAATCTCCCTACTCTTGATATTATGGTATCTACTACTTATTGTCCACTTTAAATGGAAATCAACGAATACTAAGCATATATCGGCTAAGGTGATGCTAGGCCCTCACACACGGTGATTGGTACCCCTCAGATCTTCGATTCGATAGTCGTACGCTTACTATACTTCGACCGATTGGAATAGTACAGCAGGTAATGTGTATTCAAGGCAATATTGATTAGTTAAGTTATTACGATAAGGAAGGCTGATTACTATTTCAACATAGTTTGGAAACTGGGTAGCAAAACAAGTATTGTAAAACAACTATGTACATTCTGTAACTCGGGTCACTAGTATGCAGAACAAGATGTAGTGATCAAACTTTGTAGACATCATACATAGCGGCTGACCACTGATTTTATAATCACAACTTAGGTGAACAGGTGGAAAATTACCAGACTCCACTTCAGTGTTTGGATAACAGCATTTACCAAACTGTCGGTACTACCTAAATACTCACTGTTGGATTTAGAACGTTTAGGCAACTGATTTTAACACTCATTGGATTATTTTACTAATTAAATCGAATCGTCATTTTCGTGCACCTTTCCATTCTTACACACATTTAACAGAAGTACGGCATTGTAACGTCAAGATAGTGAGATATTAGCTAAAACAGAACAATCGCTCGAAGACCGAGAATTATCCTGGTGCAACCATATGTTCAATAGTCTCACGTTATATATGTGTAAAGCATTGTGTGAAGCTACCTACTTACCAAAACAAATGTAGCTAAACTAGAGCTGAGCCCATATTCACAAAGCCGAGTATGCAACCACTAATACCTTGGATATCTAGAAGTTGACAGACAGACAGACAGATACAACGCAGAACTTCGTACGTACGTACATCAGTTCAGGTCGCCATACCACATTAGCACAGAGACGCAACTGTCAGTTCAAATCCAAGAGTGATAACGATAATAGAAGTATTAGCAGTAATGCAGAAAATTAGGGAGCGAAGATATGATTCGAAAAGTATAATTCAGTGAGATAAATTTGAAAGGAGAAAGATAGAGAATTCGGAAGGTTAGATTTTGAGAGAACACAAAGAGTGGATGCACCTGCGCCATGTCGTTCAAGGTCTCTAACCATTGGTGACTTTCGTCTCGCGGACCCCAACCACGCAGCCTACATCTACCAACATGACTTAGTCTGCTTGTCAGTGACTTCATCGATTTCTGCCATGTTTTGGTTTGGCCGCCCCTAGCTTTCTTCCAACCTATTCCTACACCACAAAACATAGCACGTCGAGGCAATCGATAGTTAGACATGCGTAACACATGTCCCAACCACCTCAACTGATGAAGTTTCAATACTTCATCTATTGACTTGCCCTCCTTTCCTAGAACCCGTTTCCTAACGACAGCATTGCTCACTCGGTTGTCCCATGATACACGAGCAATGCTTCGGAGGCACCTAGATCGAAGACCAGTAACCTATGAATGTCCTCTACTCTTAACGGCCATGTTTCGCTACCGTATAGTAGGACAGAGCGAACTACTGCACGGTACACTCGTCCTTTGGTTAGCAAGCGGATATCTCGCCTGCGCCATAAGTGACGCAACTTGGCAAAAGCCAATCGAGCTTTCTGTATCCGTGCTGAGATTTCGTCAGTCACCAGGCCATCAGCACTGATGAGACTCCCCAGATACGTGAAGCGGTCTACACGCTCGACTACTTCACTCCCTATCACTAGTTCAGGTGCCGATGCAACCCAATCCTGAAGCAACATTTTGCATTTCGAGGGGGAAAACCGCATCCCGAACATGCTTGCATTGTTGCTCAGGGTAGTCAGAAGACTCTGCATTTTGTCAGCGTCTTCACCAAATAGGACTATGTCATCAGCATACTCTAAGTCAGTAAGCGAGGCTCCTGGTAGTAAGTCAACTCCTGAAAAGTCAGACGAAGACATGGTTATATCTAGGAGCATGTCTATGACAAAATTAAACAAGAATGGGGAAAGTGGACATCCTTGACGGACACCACTTGAAGTGAGGAATTCCGATGACAGTTCGCCATAAGCTCTCACTCGACCTGTAGTTTTAGAGTAGAGAGCTTGTATAAGGTTAATGTACTTCTTTGGTACACCTTTCAATGACAGACACTGCCACAGAACCTCACGATCAACAGAGTCGAATGCCGCCTTTAGGTCCAGGAAGACAATTATTGTAGGACGCCTAAATGTGTGTCTGTGTTCCAGGACCTGTCGCAGTGTGAAGATGTGGTCTATACAGCCACGTCCAGGTCTGAATCCAGCCTGGTTTTCTCTAGTCTGCTCTTCACGAGCTCTAGTTAAGCGTCTAAGTATAATCGATGCTAACAGCTTAGAAACTATATTAGTCAGACTGATTCCCCTGTGATTGTCGCAGGAAGACTTTTGTCCTTTCTTATAAATTGGGACAATCAGGGTTTCAGACCAGTCAGATGGTATTACGCCCAGTTCCCAGATTCTACCTAAGATTTCAGTCAATCTAGCTGCTAAAACTGGACCACCATCCTTAAAGATTTCAGGGGTAAGCCTATCAGGACCTGCTGCTCTACCTCGCTTCAGATTTCCTATAGCCTTCTCAACTTCATAAAGTCTAGGAGGAGTTAAGTCGATTTGGCTCTCAGGATGACTGGGGATCGTGGGCAACCGAAGTGTGGCTGAAGGCCAGTTGAACTGATCCCTAAAATGTTCCGCCCATCGGTCCAATCTCCTGGACTGAGAATGAATTGTAATCCCATCCTTTTTCGAGATAGTCTCACTCACGTTCGGATCCCTAATACCAGTTTCCTTAATAAATCGAAAAAGTTGCCTACTGTTGCCTATCGCCGCTGCCTTTTTATGAAAAGTTTTCTGAGTATTAGCTTCGCACTTTAAAGCCCTTAGTGGGCACCCTTACCGCCGGAGACGGAAATCCGTGAGGTAGGGTGAGGTGTGACATTTTTAGGGCCGACCTTTTCTAACCCCTCCTTCCTTGTGAGAAGGCAGCATCGCTGCAGACACTGGTTGTCCGAGGGAAACACCTTACTGCTGTCACACCCCTCTGCAGTCAGCAGTACGACTTCGCCCTCAGACCTTGAGTAGCTGCTTTTAGTCTCATCGTTCTCCAATCGACCTACCTAGCATGGTAGAACCTACAGGAACATATGTTCCAGCCAGTATATTTCGGTTGGGTCATCACGATAGGCAAGCCCGACCACCACGACAAGGTAGCAGCTACGGTCGGGTTGCGTTACAGCCAGAGAGCCGAACGACCTACCGTTAATATCTGAGAGTGATAGTCGCTTCCAAATCAAAAATCAAGTAGGCTTATGACCATATACTAACTAGTGGGATCGGCATACCTTCAACAATAAATGCAAGTTATCTTACACCCTACTGGATAATTCTTAAAACCAGAAGCACTCTCATACCCATATGATAGTTTATGCAAATCCACTATTGTACAAACTCCACTGAGAAAAGTTCCAGCGATAGACGTGGTCAGAATTTTTAGACTATAAGGTATCTGAGAAAAGCTGACTCGCAACCATATCACCTATTCGAAATTATCTGAGTGGAGTACACATCAATTTTGTTGACCTATTCGGAAAAACATCTACTTATTCATTTGAATTTTCAATAAATGTATGGTCATCGCCGCATATGATTCAATTATATTAATACAAGTGATTTAAAAGAATGAGCTAGAGTGACTCACCACAAGCACGTTCACTAAGCTTAGGTAGAAGCTATGGCTGCACATGATACTACACAGTTGTTCAAACCGAAATACATAGACTAAGATTCGACAGAACAATCTAGATGTTGAAAACTAAACACCTCAACCTATAACTGGCTTACCTTTTAGCATATAAACCTAATATAACAAATATCAAACACGTTGACCCCCTCTAAGACATTTCTATAAGCTTTGGTCAATCTACACATTGAAGAACAATGAAACATCCGCACAATCTCCAAGTGTATCATGGCGCAAAATTTATAATTTAATCACACATAGAATATATTCACCCTGAACATGATAAAAAAACATATGCGACAAGTTTATTTTTCACAAAATTACGTTCGAGAACGTTATGTTCAATATTAAAACAAAAAAGCATGATTTTATCCGTAGTTTCGGGAAAGACTGACTCTTTCAATTCGAAAACGTCATTGCAATTTACAAAAGGCCTAATTTATGCCCCATTATCAAATGAGACATTCCGACGGATTCAGAATCTTCTGCAGCTGAAAAAGAAGTAGTGACAAACGACATTATATACCTAGTCGATTACAAATGTATGAATAGATTGACACAATAAAACAAAATATTTAGATTAGCAATTAGTTAATTATTCATAAATATGTATACAACTTCTAGGTTATAGATTACATCAGTTGATGTGAAAAAGCTCCTCAAAACTACAAACAGGTTTATAAAACGGTATTCCGTTTAAAAAGTAAAGGACTTCGCCCTCAGACCTTGAGTAGCTGCTTTTAGTCTCATCGTTCTCCAATCGACCTGCCTGGCATGGTAGAACCTACAGGAACAAATGTTCCAGCCAGTATAGCTCGGTTGGGTCATCACGATAGGCAAGCCCGACCACCACGTTAAGGTAGCAGCTACGGTCGGCAGTTTATCATTCATAAATATGCATACAACTTCTAGGTCATAGACTACATCAGCCGGGGTGAAAAAGCTCCTCAAAATTATAAACAACTTCATAAAACGGTATTCCGTTTAAAAAGTAAAAAATTAGTATATATAATTCATGAGACAGTCAGTTAGTCAGTTACAACGTAGAACTTTGTACATGCGTACATCAGTTCAAGTTGCCATGCCTCATTCAGCAGATAAAGATTAAATTGTCGGACCAAATCCCAGAGTAGGGGAGGTAGTAACAGAGTAAGTACTAATGGAAAGGCATAGAGATCAGAGATGAGATTTGAGATAAAAAGTGATCCAGTAAAGAGTAGATTATAATAAGCTCAAAAATTAGAATTTGGAGGAAGACAAGGAGTGGATGCACCTGCGCCATTGCGATCGATTTTGAGCCATATCTCCTAAGGTCTCTAACCATTTGTTACGATCATCGTGTGGGCCCCAACCAGGTAGCCTGCACCTAATAACACGGCTCAGCCCAATTGTCAATGACTTCATGGATTGGTGCCATGTTTTCGTTTGGCCACCCCTAGCTTTCTTCCAGCCTACTCCCACACCAGACAACATTGCTCGTCGAGGTAGACGGTGGTCAGGCATACGCAACACATGTCCTAACCACCTCAGCCGGTGAAGACTCACTACTTCATCAATAGGCTTACCGTATTTACCTAGTACTCTATTCCTAACCCATGCATTGCTTACTCGGTGGTCCCAGCAAACACGAGCAGTTTCGGAGACATCTATGATCGAATACTAAATTGTGCTGTACCTCTTACAGCACAATTTATGAGACAACTTCCATAAATAAGGGAATAATTAATCTCTTCTGGTTACCGAACACTAGTTTACTAACCAAAGTGAACAGTTCTGTAAATACATGCATATGATTAAAAACCAAGATAACGATCAATGATATCACTCGCCTATACAGGAAATAAGCGACTTGCGAAAGTACACGGTTACTCCTCTAAACTTATCACAAGACACTGTAGAAAAAGCTACAACATTATACTCTTCTGTTCCAATGATTTGATCGTTTAACAAGTGTCGGCATATTCTAAATAGTTAGAATAAACTACATGATAGGTAACTGACAACCCTGAAACATGATACGATTATCTGAGTCACTTGGTCACAAAATGGAGGATTAGTACTAACTAAATTTCCATACTTTACTGAGGTGAGAACACGCTGGAAGTTCAGGTAGCGTAGTTTCAAAGCTGTTAAACTAATGTAACACCCATTAATTTTTTAGGGTTATGTGACTTTAACTTAGTCCGACGTCCCAGAAATCACATTACATAAACAAACCATATTCAGACTATGGTGACTGAGTAACTACATTACAAAACAATACAACTTCGAATTTTTCTCTTTTCTGGGGTAAAGGGTGTTTCGTAAAGGTATATTTTTAATATAACCGATGAACCTATGGTTCGAAAACTCAAAACTCGGCCGAAACACAATAAGTTGTTGATAAAAGTTTAAAGAAATTGTACCTACTTCCGTATGAGCAATAGTCCTGCACAAATAAAGGTAAACGATACCAACAGTAAAGGATAGATATACGAGTTTTGAATTGAATTACTACAAAATAACACAGGTCGGTTAGATTCGCCTGTACACATAGTAATTGTTGGCATAAAGTTTTGGTGTAAAGAAATAAATATATGACAAACCCAGTTTACAATACTGGCCAAACAGCGAGTTCAGGGTGCAGCATTTTACTAATTTCTGACATCCTGGAAGTATTGAGTTCTGAACTAAAAATGTCTATTCATACAAAATATCCCTGGGAAGCACGCAATTTGAAGAAAAAACAGTAACAGGTAAGGAAACCTTACAAGGGCAATAACTGTTCATTAGAAATGGAAATTACTTCCTATAGATTGTGATGTTGCGGGTGTGGCCAGAGATGCAGTCGGGTTTAGTTCGGCATAGAAGCCAGGTGCAATCGTATTGTGATTCACTCTCCTATCCTTCATATAATAACCTTAAACAAAATAAGTCCAATTTCTCGGTACTTTACACTATACAATTTTCCTGTCCCATTATTAAATGTCAAGCCCGTTTTATTTTTCACAATATTGTATCAGGATATACTATCTATTAAATAGTCGTACGCAACTTCCAATGCTCGTTCGCACAAGGATTTCAATCTTGAGCCAATAGGTAACGAATCTTCAGAAATCAAGAAGTACGACCCACATGAAATACATGAAATTGAACACATAACTTGGTACAAATATGCGATAATCCAAAATACCAAACTACAGGCACAGAGGGACAAAATTAACAAGTACAAAATGAGTCGAAAGGACTTTGAAGCAGTGCCAGCAAAAAAACACAAACACTGAAAATAAGCACTTGCATCAATGTGACCGATTTCCAACTGTCATTTGCAGTTAATATGCAAGTCAAGTATAAAAAGGAGCACAAAGCTAACGTTTTCTGATAGTCCTGTTATTGGTGTTTGTAACTCCTGTACTTGCAAATGTAAACGCAGTAAAGATTGACCAACAATACCCTACACCACAACTTAATAATATCCGCGAGCTATCCATTCGGATGTTTTGTAGGAATCTTCGTTCAAAGAAGAACAAAAGAATTCACAATACTTGGGCTCCGAGTGTAAGAATACATTTGTAAATAATGTATCTGTACAGATAAACGTTAGTAGCAAAATGCAAGCTACAACTCTTAAAGCACGAAAAGGAGGGTCGTGATGTAGACCAAACTTTTGTATCGTCCATCAGATCTATTAAATCTGTTTGACAAATCCCAATTTACTACAAAGTTGACTAATAAAATACTTGAGGACATTCTTATATATTAGTACAATAAGTTACCACCCAGAGAGAGTCATTACAGATAATACCCAGTTAAATCAACAGCTACAATTGAGAGCAACAAAACAAGAGGATCGAAAGGCGAAATTTCGAAACATCGGTTACACTGAAGCGCCAAAACTATTCACTGTACAATATCTTAATGACAAGGAAATTTAAACCAATTGATTTCTCCATGTTAATTTCTTGAATGCTTCAGTTATGGTTGTGGTTTTACTATTTTACTCGATGATAGGCGCTTAGCTATGTGATCTCTTTAGTTTTAATGGCTTCATCTGTATGTTTAGTTTACTTGGAGCTTTTAACCTTATTCTTTGTAAGCCTCTTGTGATTTTTGTCGATTTGTTCACTACCTAGGTAACAATCTGTTAGAACTTGATACTGAATATGCTGTTGACGAGCTAATTCAGACCACGCAGTTTCCTTGTGCGGTGTATCTGTGGGAAATCAATGGACTTTGTTCGCCATATTTCTGACGTTACTTTATGTTTGATAATCATTCTTCATTTTTTATCTTCTTCTTTTCTTAACCTTTTCTGGAACATGAAGGTTAACGCGTCCACTGTTAGTCTAAAACCAAGTAGTTGCCTTACGACATTATCTCCGCTAAAAGTGAGAGGTGGTGTTTATTGTTGTAGCATCGTTTTGTGATAAGCCACTCTACCCTAAATGTTTACGAATATTCGACCTAGATCTTATTCTATCAGTGCGTTTGGGAGTATGCGGCCATACAGAGTTTGTATTTCATAGTGCCGACTTTATTTGTGAATCTCCACGATACGACATTTTGTTAAAATGAAATTAATTCCATTCTTCTCAGCCCACACTTCAAGCATTCCTGAACTACGTTAAACTGTTCGAGAGTCATTGTTACTTGTCATATTATTAGACTATCTGTATATCTGAAAATAGAGGGTTGAGCTTGAACAAAAATCATCAATCATAATGAAGAACAATGAGTGTTCAAACATTTTACCTCATGTAATTTTTGATGTATAGACTTATCAGTTGCTCAGGTCACTGTTAATTTTAATACTCTATTTTTGAGTTTAGTAAGAAACACAATGTTAAGGGCCATTGCAAAGTTTGGGACTATGTTATGTAACTAGACCCTTTGTTTCCATCAAGTTGTTTAACTGTTCCACGACAGATTGTTCTACATGATATGTTTTTCTAAAATAACATGTCGTGACTCATTTTGTCATTAACCAAGCCTCACATAACCTTGATTAGTATGGTAACCAAAGCTACTTGTTCATGGTATCATGGAAAATTTCACTACTGCTCATTAAATATTGATCTAAACTCAATATATGCAACATTCAAATGACTGTCAGTGGGATATGATAACGTTGGTGCAACTTAGATGTTACTGAATACGTCTGTCAGAGAGTAATTTGGTTTTTGAAACCTGTAGTTATAGCAACGCTTTATTGATTCGTTCAAGCTAAACTTTAGAGATCGATTAGTAAAAGGTGGAAAATACGTAGATTGTCTAATCGAATATGTGAATAAATAAAATAGTAATGATAAGTAGGGAAACAAATATAAATGATTTAGTGGTGAATTAGGATAACAATTATAAAATACCTACGGTCCATACCACCAAGAATGTTACTAGCAGTAATACTCCTTTTAAACTTTGCATAGCAGGTGGTGCAACTGAATAACATATGAGCCTTACTTGTTAGTGAGTGAAGTTATCCACAACTACAGATGGTAGAATAAAGTCAATAAATTCGTATGTAGTTACTTGATCCTTTCTTGAAACCATATGTTAAAATGAACTAGGTTATGTTGGAGGGTCAGGCAGGAAAGGCAGGACCTTGCTTGAGTACTTATTGTTTGGCACATAACTGGTCAACATTTGCATCTTCACAAGTTAGCGTGATTTTCCTGTAAGAAACGTCCTAATATACCCTGGTTTACTGCGAAGTTTGAAATGTGTTATCATACATCTCCAACCTATAGACAACTAAACAAAATCAAACCTCGAGAGTTAGTCTACCATAATGTGGATTGTACAGAAATACTGTGAATTGCTTAACAAATTGTAGCTAGGCACTTTGTAGGATGTTCTCATTTCGTTTGAAGAGTGGGATACGAAATGAAATCTTGAGTTTGGAGACGGCCAGAACACAACTCGTATGAATGGCGAGAAGGAATTCTGGAGTTGGATTGTAATCAAACTTTTGAGTGAAGCGTGGGATGCGGTAGTCAGGTCTCATTCTTCTGCACTAATGCGGTAGACGATAGAATGTTTTGTGGCATTTTGCAAACTATGTTTGTACTTCGATTGACAGCGAGTGTTGTCGTTATTTACATGGATTAAACTTATCTTACTGGGTGTATTAGGCTACAAAACTCACGTTTGAGCAGTTGATTGTAATAATTAATAAGAAGCATGGGATAGTAATACGATTCGTCAGACTTACTACTTTTGTGAATGGATATCTACTAGTTGATTTATTAACTGATCCTAAATGGTACTGGAATTTATACGAAATCGCAAATCAATTAATTTTGTTACCACTGTGATACTTTGTTACTTGCGTTTATTAATCAATTCATCGATTTCATTAATCATTATTGTTACAGTGGTTTGAAGATAATCAGTATTGAAATATATTTTTCTTCCTAAATTTGCGAATACGATCTATAAAGCCATACCTTAGACTTTAGCGAAAAGTCATGTCCAATAATATCGACTTCCTTTTGTAAATTGTCTTTTCGTGTGTGGTTGGTATCGGGGAATTTAAAAATGTGAAGCTTATACATTTTTGATTACGTTCAAGGCAATAGACCTAATACACCTAATAGATCCATTTTTATCACAGATTACATCACTTTACCTTTGTCAATATGAGCGTTGTTTATGAAGTCAAGCAAACACATAAAGGGAATAAGTGAATCATTATTGAGAAGCCTTAAAATATGACAGTGCATTATCAGCAGTATATTGTAATCTGTCTCTGATGTAGATGTAGATTTTGAATTGCTATTCTTTTAAGATTGGTTAATTCTTGTATTTCTTACGTCAAATTACATTAAGTGTTTGGAATAGATTGAATGTAAGTAGGTCGTATAGTATTTTTGTTTTTATATATATTCAGGCAGTCTATATGTAGGCAAAAAAATTGTATGGTGTTTATCTTATGTTACTGGGTGTCAAAAAGCACTCAATTCACACTTGGCGACTGTCAACCTGCTAACTTGCTGAATGCAATTTATTGAAAAATGTTTTGATTGTGTGTATCATTACATTAATATATATTCTGTACAAAGTTTACTTTAGTTTATAGACGTGGTTTACGACGATGTGAAAGAGAAACCACCTTTAATAATGTACGTAAAGTATTGCAAATGGTATACAGTGAAACAAAGTCTACGACATATAAGTTGCACCGAAATATGACAATAATAGCAAATTTAGTTGACTGAATTCATGAAAGATTGACATTGCCAGAGCCCCATCGAAATCCAGGAAGCACGGGACAGCTACTTCATCCAGGTATGGAACTCAGAAGTGTGCACCCAATATTCCACCCCAGTGGTTTCAAGTTAACGAACTCTTATTTTTCTGCATTCCTAGTACTGAGACAAGTGGTAACATTCTCACGTACACCCACCTGCGATATATATCGCGTTTATTGTCCATTATCGTCGGTAATGACTGTCTTACTCTCGACAAGCCTAAACATTATCAGTCAGTTAAACTTAACTACAATCTTACCATACTACTCCAGCTCAGTAATAGTAATTGTTTCAAATTATAATGTGTGCTGCGATGTGCAAGATATGACCTAGTGGCAGTGACTGACAAACAGTCCAAAGCTTATGTAGATGTTCCAATGAGGCAAATTAGATTTGTGTGTTACTATAACAAATAAGATCTGAATGTTAATGTCCGGTGTTACTTTTAGTGTAATGTATAGGCATGGTTAACTGGAGGTAGGTGGATCATATTCACAATTATATCACGTCGTCGAATGTCCATAATGAAGCACTTGCACACTGTTAGAGTTTATGAAACTCGTTTCTGTGGAGTAATTATATTGATAATTAAAAAGACGGGAAATAACGCCATAGTCTCAATTCTGGTAAACAGAAGTGATATTTCATGCATATTGGTTACGCTTATGCCAGAGAATATGTGGCCGATTTACATAGAGAAATGAATGGTTCCTTTAGTGTGCGTTGAGTAAGCAGTAGATTAGACGTATATTATTCCAAAAACTCTTAGATAATCTTGAATTTACACAAGCATACTACACATTGAACAGGCCAATTATACGTTTGTTTTCCTACATCCTCAATAGTTCAGTAGCTCACTTGGTGTCATAGGGTTACTAAACAGATGGTTTATCGCTCATTTTAAGTAGGCGGAGTAAACTATTTCAAATGAAAGTGAAAATATATATGCAGGAATCAGATAATATTTTAGTCTACCTGTGTTCTACCTACAGTGTGTGTGTTTGACTCCTGAAATTGAAATCAAATGGTACTTGAAATCTTGATATGTGTTTGAAAAGTATGCTAGATAGTTTGCAACTTCAAAACAGGATGTTAGATTAAGTTTAGGTTGCCTTTCCACAGTGATTCTAAACCTATCACACCATATAGTATAATGTAGTCCACAATTCATCCTCAATGTATTTTTTGTGTAGCATCGCTCTATCACACTTATCACCTATTAGGCGGCGGCCCAGTGCAAATTAACAATAGCAAACTAGGCAGTGAACACAGACATTATAAAATACCACTCTAGACTCACATTGACAAAATTGATGATGTGTTTAACCCATAAGCATGAGTGCTTTCGAGGTGTCGGATGTCATTAGTTCAGTGAATAAAAAGTTAGTGTAAAGTTTTAACTGCAGGTCCAAAATTGTTTGACGTTCGGAAACCGCTATTTATTTTCTTGAGAGTAGGAGGGAAATCGTTTGTTTCCATGCTAAGTAGTAAGTTTTGACATTTCATGAAACAGATTGTGTAGATCTAACTTTTTTGGTTTTGTCATTAATTTTGTTATCCAACTTGTCAAGGTTCAGACTTCTCCAGGTCTTGTTGGTAGTGCTGATAGTTAGAGAATTATTGCATGATGCTATGTGGGAGAAAGTGTTCAAGGTGTAGAGGTTAGTTTAAATATCGTCAGGATTAAAAAAGGGACTTTATTTTTTTCACAGTCAGTGAATGATTTGCAGTGCATTATTAGTCCCAGTACTTCTGTAAAAAAATGGAAAAGTCTAAGTCA
Source organism: Schistosoma japonicum (assembly GCA_025215515.1). Classification (NCBI taxonomy): domain Eukaryota; kingdom Metazoa; phylum Platyhelminthes; class Trematoda; order Strigeidida; family Schistosomatidae; genus Schistosoma; species Schistosoma japonicum. The sequence continues at coordinate 511,650 of CM046068.1, forward strand.
ATGAGGTCAGGGAAAACTTATACTGTTGCTGACACCGTAATCTGCATGCTTGTAGAAGATAAAGTAGTTGATTTATGTTAATTGAGTGGTGCCTCTTCAGTATTAAGGTACGTTCTGTTTAATTTAACAGAGAAAACAATAATCTTTGTTAATAGGTCTTTATTTCGTATCGTGGGCAGGAGACAGTTGCAGCCGGATGCTAATCATTCAAACACACAATGTCTCTCAACATTCAATATAAGATAATAGGAAACATAATCCCTATAAAGAATAAGGAAGTAAATGAATACTTACACCTTCTCATTTTCGTGTTTACATAAGTCATGAAATCAACTTTTAGCTAGTTATTTTAAGTCGCTACACTTCCATCGTCCAGTTTCATAGGTGACGTTGTGATACTGATGGCATGCCACCATCAACGTCGTCTATTGTAAGACTTGTTTTACTTAGGTTGTCAGAAGCTACTTGTTTATATCAGGATTACATAAAGTTAAGAGCTGAGATATTATACCTATTGCGAGCTTAACATGGTGATGAGATAATGTCCTATCAATAATGTAAACTTCAGTTTGTGAAGCGAATTATTGCGTATTACGACTTTAGCTAAAGTAGAGTCGAAGGAATTATTAAGTCTGTTCAACCTTTCCAATGCTAATGTGATCATTTTTGTGAAACAGTTACAGTATCGAGGCTAGTTCGTGTACGATACATAGCATTTTGATGAGCGTTGATTCAATATCACTAAATTCATATTTATATTTTGATAATGTGATTGTTTTGATTGGCAACGTCGATGACCTCAACAAATGGTGTGTAAATGTCAGTCAGTTCTCTTTTCTGGTGATGAAGCGATCATTCTGAGGGGTTACAGAATGCACAGAAGCGAAACCACAAAGTATCATTCATTTAGTTTTGTTAAAATTTCTTTGTTTTACTGACGAGTCACAATAAGAAAAACATGTGTAATGGATGTTGCTAGTTTTCATGAAACAAGAAGTACTGTAGAGACGTGTATGATATAACTGGGGATACATTGAACAAACCACGCAAGAAGTGATTGTCTTATGAGTTTTAGCTGTTATAATTGTTGAGGGACTAATTTAACTTTATAGTCACCTGACAACCAGACGCTAAATTGTAATCATCTGATAAACAATCGTGGAAAACAATCAAACGATAATAATGGTCCCTGAAACAAAGCAAGTAGAATGTACCTAAACAAGCATGGTCAGTTCAGTACACAAGCACAACATGATCATATATAAATAAGTTTGTCGTACGAAATATTTAACAAAGCACTAAACACATGTAAAACTTACTACATGATCAAGCTAAATGTTGGAAATCACTGTAGCTTTCCACACAGCTTTTGATATATGAGACTTGATGTCTTATCTTAACCTTGGTTATGAATGATGACAGATTTTAGATCCTACCTTTAAGCACGACATTTATCGGTGTTCTCGAACATTTTTGCGCACTAACACTTTGCTTAAGTTTCCCATGGCTGAACTGTAGAGGAGTGACCATTTTCATACTAGATTGACTTCTACTGACCTGACGACCGTGACATCTTAAAAGTTATTTATTATGAAGTCTGTTTTTTACTAAAGTCATGATAGTAGTTAAAATAAGGAGCATCCTAACAGGAAAATTGAACAGCTCCAATATGATCATTGAAGTTGACAAGGTATATGACCAAGTTACGTTTGTCGTATCACCAGAGTAGCTCATAATGATTGAACCCACTTGTACGAATAAGAATAAATCAGTAGGCAATGCAGGATGGAGAATGAGTTATATTTGATTGTCAGTAGAACGTCAATGAAATAGTAATATCTAGACTGGCAAACTAGAAAAAGAGATACTTTCTACGGTACGTCGTCTTGTGTTCTGAGATTGATGCGTGACCGAGCGCCTTCAGATAGTCGTGTTTTCTAAAACAAACAAGGTCAGCATCAATGTTGAAAGCCTATGCAACTGTTTATTTCAAGGATTATTTATCATCACAGCTCATCACCAACCTCTTTATGAGTTCGTAAGGACCCTTCGGCGTACCAGTTAAAGGATAAAACACAATGCGTTAGGCATAAGTTAACGTTCCTTTGATAGCTAATGATGTTGTGCAGCTTCTGGACGTGGGTGCCTACGCTAGGGCAACGTTGTAAAAAATTATTTGTACATAATATATTTTATTTCAAGTGTTCTTCTGTTTGTTTCCAGATGGTATGAAAAATTAAAAATACAAGATTTTCGGATATATGCATTTTGTTTATAAAAAACGATTCGGAACATCAATACGGCTACAAAAATATGAAAATATCAACAACGCCTATATGAATAAAAATTGAATCTCAATATTTTTTGAGCATACGAAAATGTGTGATATGCGCACCGTAAATGACCAATTGCTTGTGTGTCGTTGTATTCATGATAAGGCGTCGGTAAAAACACTGTTAACTATAAATGTCTGTCGTATATCAGTAGAGAACTAGGATATATAAACTATATAACGCGAATCCCGTGGAGAGTACTTATCTGAAGATGACTTCATGGAAAACGTCAGTGGTTTGTGGTCAGTGAAATGCTGAAAATGTCGTACAGCACAGTACCTGACTGACATTTCAAATTCGCTGTATCTCGATTCAGTATCGTTTAGTCGTTTTGAAAAAACCGCAGAGAATGCAATGTAGTGTATACTACTTATACGGTCGTCCATATGTTGTTGGTGGCAGAACGTTGCGTTAACTTGGAAAACAAATTTTAAACAGCATATTTGGCGACTTGCGGGGTAACAAAGAGAAAAGCTTGATTAGAACACATTAGACAATCAAGAACAACCAAGGGAAGCAAGCCTACACTAGACACGGATCAAAGAATTCGACTGATGTGCAAATTGATGAATAAAAATAATGTATATAATATTTTTTAAAATTTTCTGTTTCTACCAAATGAACAATCACTTGTCTTATTTAGCCTTCTCGCATTTAGTGTGACTGCCTGTTGACTACATAAAGGTGCCATATCCGCAGCCGTTCAAGGATGGTGACGTTGGTGCGTTTCTGCGAAAATTTGAAACCGTTGCGGAGCTTGTTGGTGTTTACCAGCGGAAGGCGATTGTGACAGTCTCCAAACTCTGCTGTGGAGACGCGCAAAGGCAGTGTTTGATGACGGTGGATTTACTAGTGGTGTGGCAACTTGTAATGTTGACGCGTTCAGGTAAGTTTTCGAAATTGACAATCCGGCGGACAAGGAATTGGCGATTTAGGAACGCACGTCCGATGCCTGACGGTGATCGAGTAGTGTTGGCCGACACCTTGACAAGCCTGCTTAATCTTGCTTAACCTACGTTAGACAACGATTTGAGAGAACAACTGCTGCAGTCTCAGTTTGAAATGCGTTTAAGTAGACGTAGCTAGACGAATTCGGTTGACTGATGCAGCTCAGCCATTAAATGTGGTGGAGATGGCACAATTATGACGAAAGTTGGCGAACGCTAAAGTTTCTGCAGTTACAGAAAATTGTTGGACGATATCAATTGATCAGCAGGTCGCTAATCTAGAGACGCAGGTCCCAGAGGTTTGAGTCCGCACAAGGAAGAGGAGACGGTTCTCTGAGTGTGAGAAATTCAGTCAATATAGAAGAAATTTCTTTAGGAACCGACAACATTCACATTTTAAACGTTATATACCCTATTGTAGTTTTGAAACATTGGTTCAGGTTGTTGAATTTATTAATAAGGGTACACGGTACACAAAAGCCAATTTTTCTTATTGTAGTCTGCAGATGAGGATTATGGACTAAAATTATTTCTTAGACAGGTCTTTTAGTTTGAAGCTTTCATATTCTTTGTTCACAACACCAACATGCGTTAAGATATAGTCTGCTTTATTCATGTTCGACTTTGAGAAACGATATCTAATACTGAACAGAAAAGAATTAAAACCAAAATGTTGGCTGAGAGTTGAACAGGTTTCGAAGAGAAATCTGACTAGTGGATTCTCAGGTAAAATTAAGTTGCAGCACATGTGAAAAAACGCTGTGCCGAGCTTTCTAAGAAGTAGACAAACTTTGCACAAATCATCCGATATACAAAAATAATAATTAATAAATATATATCTTCATATTATGAAAAAAAGAACAAATATCAACAATAGATACTTAAACAGGATGAACGACAGCAACGATATTATAACGTCAAGACGACCGAGAGTCTACATACTGCAAATACACATAGAATCGATTATATTTCACGTTGAAATTGATGCTGATAATATGTTTGATAAAACTGCTGAAACGATTAAGGAAACAATGATTTCTTGTCTTTTCAACGACTATTTCTAATGTAGAACTACACAAAGACGTCATTGTTTGATGTACTCAACATACATCTCCAGTTCTTGTTACCTCAGTCAGTGTTTCTAAAACAGACTTTTGATTTCAGCAATTGTAGTTTTTCCACTAATTGTCTATTATTCATGGTTGATTTGTTTATGAATTTTGCTAGCAAACATATTTCGATTGTTGTCGATTGTTGGTTAGTTAACTGGAACTCATGTTGCAGGTTATTGTAATTATTATTAAAGTTGAAGTTCTTACAATTAAAAGTCTAGTATCTAATTGTTAGTTCTGTTTAACTGATATTGTATTGGCTATCATTTCCATTTCTCTTAAAACGACAAGAATAATGTCAACCGATTGATAGTTGCTATCATTTGACGTATAGCCTAGGAATAATACGATATATTAGTAAGCCTTATAAAAATTGAAGTACCAATGATTAGTAGTGTGCCGTAGACACAAGACTTAGATAACTGTAAGCATATTAGTGCAACTATGAACAAATGAGTAAGAAGAGAATAAGCAGAAGTGTACGTTCTGCAGAATATATGAACAGTCTATGCGTTTAGGCGACACAAGAGCTTAAGCAATTATGACCACCTACTTTCGAAGTTGTAAAATCGTCAAACGTTATCTATGTGTACGTGGACAAAGTAAGCATTCAGCCAGGGAATATTTTCTAGTATTGTAATCGTCGTAGTATTCCGAAATTCCAAATTGAATCAGTGTATTTGAATTTCGTGTCACTGAATTTTTTTTTCTATTGCTTCTGTTAGGCATATATCTTTCGATTTTTGTGTTTGTAGAAATGCAAATCTTTTGAATTGCCTTTTTTGTTATCATAGTTTGTTTGTAATTATAGTTTGTTTTCGTAGTCATCAGAATCATGATGATTCACAAACTCAGATGGCTCATTCAAATTGTAGCATATAAAATTGTTGACGCCTTTTTGCTTAGTAACCTACTTATTGTTTACTTATTCACTATATTTGACAATGATTATTTTATCATGTTGAGGTACCTGTGCACACACTTTTCAAAAGATAATGCTTGTATTTTTTTCGCTAAACATTGAGCAAAACTCACCTAACTATCAAACCGATATTTCTTTTCTAAGTATTTTTCATTTCTAAACTCTTTTTGTTTCGATGTCACATGACTAGGATTAAAGAAGCAAACAATTTGAAAGCTTTTTGATGCAGTACTAAGAATGTCAGTCTGATAAATTTTCTGACTAAACACACACCTACGCCAACAAATATTTCATTTGATATTCAAGACGGCATGTATACAACAACGCCAAAGCAATAAGTTTCTTAACAGAATGCAATCAATAACCAATGATAGTTTGTTTAGAGCGAGCACATTTAATATCATCGGGTTTTTACAAATAAGTTGAGTTCTGCTTATCGTAGGTTTGTTCATTAGTAAAGTAGATACTAATGACAATGCCAATATGCTAACTTTTTAGAGTTAGTTTAATATTCGCACTATATTTATTAGTCTTGCTACTAGTTAATCAGTAACATCACAAGCAAATACATGGAGACTTAATTTAAGTGAACGTCACGGTTTGAAGCTGTATGACATTCACATTTTAATGTATGTTCACAAGCTGACCGCAATGTTAGGTTACTTGACAGCAGAATATAGGAAGCTGATCAGTTCTGACAAAATAACTTAGATCAGATATCAATGAAACATGCAGTTCAGTAGACTGATGATCAGTATAACGCTGACATGTGGACGTGTAATGTGATTATTCGACTGTAACTTATTCTTGCTTAATTTTTATTTGTAAGTTGACTAATAAAGACCATAATATATATGCACATATAAAATAGAAATGTATTCTGCACTTATGATGTTACGGATCAATCGGAAGCTCACATACTCATTATTGCCGAAACACACAAATTTCTCGTTGACAGTTTCTACACATGTGTCACATTACAAAAGGTTGTTCAAATATAATGTACACCACAGCCATATTTCTATTTCTTACACAGGTCTAATTTGATAGACTTGCCAGTTTGTTTTTCTGTCAAATTTAATTGTTAGTCAACTTACATCATATTTCTACTTCTACAATATTGATACCTATCATTCACACATTTCTTATTACACAAACAATACGATTGAGATTATTGAAGTAACTCGACTTAATCCAACGACTGGTCAACTTATATGTTAACTTGTGTCTTCACAGTCTGCAGTCATTTCATCTCATTTAGTACAATTTAAAATTAACAACCGAATTATGTTAACTGCTAGTGGTTCTAAATGTATAAGTGACAATTTACCATCTTAAGACGCTTTACGATTCACAGTATGTTTGACGTGATATCTGGGTACCTCGTAACAAATCTTTATGGAGATTTGAAGACGAGTGCTGACAAGTGCCCAGATACAACATCAGGTTTTTCTTACAAATCAGTATTCAAGTTGAGTTTCGGTGGATGACATAGAATCATGCGGAAACATCTGATATTAGATAAACCTTTGAATGGTGTGACATCTGTTGATTCAAACTAGAAATCTGTGAGCAAATGTGTCAGACCGTGTCAATGAATTATGATAATTGTTGACAGATTAAAATAGTCTTCAAATTACCTAAAACGTAATGTGTATTGTTTTCTTGTTTGTACATCATCATCACACCTAGTTGTGTTGTATACAGTTTTCTGTTTTCGTCAGATTTGCTACTGTGGACAAACATTGATTCTCGCGTACTATGTTCAGCATCGGTCGTGTAGTAAAATGCGACATTAGTAAGCATCGATGCTTAAATAAAAGGCAACAATTATTTGAGTAACAATGTTTCAGTCTGAAGTTTTAATGTTGATGAAATTCATTTTACACACATCCAAATGATTGGTGTCGTTTACAACTCAACAGTATTCACGAAAGAATATTAGCGAACGGAAAGCACAACATGCAAAGTAATTCTAGTGTTTTCATCCCGAAAACACATTGACTTTGATGTATGTTCATGCCATTCTTGTTTAGTCAATTCAACACTGCCCTCACATGTTGTTTATGTGATTTGAGTCCGGTCTGGCAATTTATAAGTCACCTATGTAACCCTGTGCAAATGGCATTTTTCAAAATACATTGTCCATGGATCTTAGGAATGTTTGTGATGCCTACCGTAGGCCGAATGGCATGTGTACAAACTCGACAGGTCCAAATGGTCTTGCTATGACTGCATATAACAAGTAAATTCTTAATTTGATAATATGATTTTAACATTATTGTCAATTTAATCGCATACAATTAGGTGATCATTAAAATATCGTGTGCAAATTATTCGTCCAAAGTAAGTGATGAGCATACAGTGCTCTTTGTTACTTGAATGACTTTCAAGCAGTAAACGCAAACTGAATTTTATGTACATTGTTTAGACGACTAGATACTCAAAAATGTTCTATGTGCACTACAAAATGCAAAGATTTAGTTGATAGGAGACAATTTATTTCAGCTAGCTTCAAGTATTCAACGAAATTGAGAAAGCGTTACAAATGAAAGTTTCTCTGTTAAATCATTTTGTGACATGAATACCCAGATAGGAATGTATAACAAGTAAATCAGTGCAATCAGAATTACTGATGGTCGCGATGTTCGTTTAATGCTATCAAAGCGACAGTAAACATAAGGGTTCCAAAAAGGGGGTCGCGAGTTTATCACACCCTTATTTATTGCATTTGATCTTCATTTCTGTTGAAAATCTGCACGCAAACATTTTCCACGAAATGTACACATACTGTTTGGTTTATTTATAAATTTGTATGCATCAAGAGGAATAGTCGATACTTGATACAATGAAGAGACATTAAACAAATTTTGACAAAATAAACTTATACGACGTTTATTGTCCCGATTGACAGGGTTGGCTTGTCGATTTGAACAGGTTAAGGTTATCAAGAATTATTATTGGAAGAATACGACAAATACACTATGAATTCATTACAAGTAAACATGTGAAATCAGTGTAGGCTGCACTTTTTGGAGTGTCAAGCAAGCATTGTTTGGAAAAGATATGATATTATATAATTTCTTAATGATCTCCACGTAGAAGTTCAGCTGACAACGAAATTATTTGGTTATTAACTAAAAAGTTGACACATGAGGACGTTGTTTCGATTTAATGCATATCATAAAATGAGAGGTGATTTAAGAGAAACCGTCTTCAACATACACTCTAATATATGGTGATAGAGGCAATTGGTTATTCATACCACTTATATTACTTCATTGTAGAAAAGTCGTCAGTTCCATTGAAAGTCATTGTAAGTCAACGTGGTGTTGAATTATCTATCAGTGTGATATGGTTACTTAGATTCTTTGATATATTCCTTCTCCTTAGTTATAATCTAATCAACGATCATCATTGCCTTACAATCAAACCAATTAGTTGAATGTGAGACATAACAACCTTGTAATAATGTTACTGATAAAATGTTACCTGCATAAACTTGCCTAGCAGTAAACTCACAGTATTTCAAAAGTTTTTATCATAGAAGATAATCTCTACGTAAATGTTCAGCTGACAATGAAATAAGTTGGTGGTTAACTAGAAATTCGACACATAAGAACGTTGTTTCATTTCAATGGATATCATGATTTGAGAGGTGATTAACGAGGAACCATCTTCAACATACACTCAAATATATAGTGCACCACATAAACACCTTACAAGTAAATAATTGACTGTATGTCAGGCAAAGATAAGGAGAATTAACCTAAAATAATGTACTATGATACTTCATTCGAGTAATTCACATTAGAATTCCCAAATAAAATAACATCTACTAATTAAGAAGTAAGAGTAAGTGAGGTTGTATGTATTGTAGAGATATTACAAATAGTGGCACTAATTCTTAACAAAAATATGTTCAACGAACAACAATTATCTAAGAATAAAAATTCGACCAATAATCAAGGACATGCTAGGCATCGGGTGGATCTGACACCAGATATCGTTTCAGAAGTATGTATTCTACAATGATCGAGATTCGTAGGGTGGTTATGAGTAAAATGATACTAACATCAAACAAAAACCGATGTACATTACTGAAACTTCATCCAGTGTGATATTCAGATTGTTGAAAATCGCACTTTAGAAGAATAATTCGCATAAGAACAACGAGAAGGTGCTTAATTTTATTTTATTCAACTTATCTAAATGAACTGCAGTTTCTTTTTTTATTTTCAGATAACACAATCTGCGTTAATGTGATTAATACAATGAATTAACTAATAACAATTTGAAGTACTTTAAACTGTGTGTCACTGATTCAAGTTACATAGAATTTTGTATGTGAAAATATATTCACATAAATGTGAATTACTGATGTAAAACACAAACTTGGCAGTGATAACTTTGCCTAACATTTTGTCAACAGGGCTAAATACCAATCAAAAGAAATCTGTCTTCTCATTAGTGTCTACTTTTTTCTATTAAAAAACATTTTTTCTCTTTCACCTTAAATTTGTCCAATCACGTTTATTCACATCATTTCACTGCCTCCTACGTCTTACACACTCACCAATCATTATTGTTTGTTAATGATATAAAAGAAGATGAATAAACGTTGAAGATTCAGTGAAAATGTTATCATCATCATCTTCTTTGTTGTACATTAATGTACTACTTCTGGTGTTGATCCATTCATCAATACAAATCGGTAAGTTGATATTTTACTGAATGTTCTTTGTATAAATAACACTTTGTCACATTCACATACATCATCATCATCATGTTCATCAACATGCTTATTCATATTGTCATCAAAAAATGAATAACATAATGATTGATTAGTGACGTGTACTGAAATGAGTGTGAATTTATGGTATATTCACCGTTAACGTGTATTCAGCATTGAACACCATGACAGTTGCATCATTCATAGTCAGTTATGTTGATTAATTAAATTTATTCACCTGACATCGATAAGAAACATGAGTTAAGTTAATTATAGTACGGCTTAGTTTGTTCACTTTAGTAATAAGAGTAAATTAAAGAGTCCAGTGGACATCAATTAAACCATATTGACATGCAACAAATAGTTATGATGCATCACAAAGTGTAAATTTATTGATTGACAATTTCTACAAACACGCATCTATTAGGTAGAATATTGACTAGAGTACAAGCCACTTCTCTAGACAATGCAAACATTAATTACACCATAACCATGTTCTTCACTTTCATGATTTTTAGATGATGCAGTCAAAAATGTAGTAAGAAGAATGGATGAACTGGAAGGTAAACAGTAATTTGAAACACTGATAGCATTATGTTAGTAAAAGTTTGCTTATAAATGAATCAATTCCCTCTTAGTGAACTTCTCTAACATCTTGTCTGTAAATCACTTTAAATTCAATGTACAGTAATCATTTGAATGGAAATGATGATTGATTGTTGTGGTTTTACAATAGGGAGATGATAAAACTTCGTTTTAGTTTTGTTTAACGTTATTGTGGGCAAACAATAAACAGTGTGACGTAATCAACTGATACACCAATAGTCTTTCATTGACTTTATGGAATTGTGAAATAACTTGTAAAATGTTGAATTTATACACGAAGATTTCATTGTACACATGAAACATTCACATAAAACCTTATCGTTCAAAATTATTTCTTTTTTCTTTAATTGTCAATCTAGTATTAATGGATAAACATAAACCAAATTTAACATCAGCACGCAAAAACCTAATACAAGTATTGAGTAGGTGAATTATTCACTAAATAACTTTTAACTTGCCTTATTCATCAAATGTTTTACTACTGTAAATTCAATATTTACTGTATGTGAACAAGGATTTTTGTTAATTCTGATATCACAAATTGATCTGAATCAGACAACCATTGATCACCTGTAAGCACTGGACAGCTGTTTCGTCCTAGAATGGGACTCTTCAGCAGTGCGCATCCACGAATCCGTTGGGAATCGAACTTAGGACCCTATGACTCCGCGACGAGCGCTTTACCATTGGACCACTGAACCGGCTCCTAATGGTTGATATTTCAAATTAAGTCAATTCGTGATACGTTTGCGCGACCACATCCATTGCCATCGGTTGGTAACTGCCTCACACCCGACACGGTTGAACTCCACTGGTCACGTCTTCACACTAGAACTCCAGGAATTACCTCAAGGAGCTAGTCACTAGTGAGCTGATATTTAGTTACAATTGGGGGTTGTGGAGGCAGTTACCCGCTGATGGGAATGGATGAGGTCGCGCAAACGTATCACGAATTGACTGAATTAGAAATATCAACCATTAGGAGCCAGCTCAGTGGTCCAATGGAAAAGCGCTCGTCGCGGAGCCACAGAACACCAATATGTGCATTGTATTCAGTATTCGTTCAAATAACTGTTGTATATTTGTCGATAGTATTCATATTAAAGTGAGAAGAATGTAAAGTTAAATGATCCAACCAGAAAACAAATATGTGCATTATATTGTTCAGTTTACTTGTTGCCGTTGAATAGTCAAAAGATCCTCAAACAGTCTAAATCGACAGTTGCATGGAGCAACATTCTCATTATATTGTTAATTCTTGGTTTAAACTGTGTCATTGTCATCTTCTTTGAAAAGTATCATCTAGTTGGGTAACAACCGATTCATCTTGTTACTTCTGTTATTTTCTTTATTTAGACGAATTACGTATTGCATATCCAAAGGAATGGAGAAATATTTATGATTGTATGTGTCATAATACTGTTATGATATAATGATAATATTTATTGCAGATGAGTCCTGTTATATGCTATTGCAAGACAACGTCAATTTGAAAAATCTTTCCGAAAGTATAAAATATAAATTGCAAATAATCATTTGCATTTTACTGTCTTATTTCATTATTAAACAAAGTTAATTTATTTGACTATTGAGATAGCAATCTTAATTAAACTGATGATTTATACTAGGCAATATCGGTGTATGTTGTACACCTGACACGATTTAATCTATACTGGGGTTGTCAACTGAATGTCCTAAAACCTACCTCCCAATAATGAAATCAAAATTGTCTCCTTCACTTTATGTGTAGTGATCCACGTTATTCACTAGAGTGTACTAAACATTTACTTTGTGTCTAGAGTTGTGCATTATTTTATTGATTTGCATGTTGATGTAGTGCATGATGAGATGAGGTTAACCTGCAAGTTAACATACAGTATCAATCGTAATTTATATTTGAAGAAATGATTTGATAGAATACACTTGTCACAATAACATAAATAGTTACTTCAATGCAAATGTTTATAGGCTAAAAAGACTCATAGACATTTGATGAAGATAAAACTATGAATGTTGAATAAACTTTGTTCTATGCATTGAATTCAAATCATTAAATGTTGTTGTTGTTGTTGTTGTTGTTGTTGTTTACACACTGATGGTCAGTTGATTCTATGAACTATTCATTGTTTAACGATAATTGTTAATGTAGGAAGGTGATTTCAAATGAGCTTATTCCATAACTGTGATAACTGATTATTTACAATGCACTACATTTGAAATCAGATACACTTAATGAAAATCCTAATTCTATTTACTTTGTTTCGTTAATTGCTTAGTAATGAAGAGCTTTGAAGAGGAAATAAGAAAAGACTATGCGGGTACATTGTTCTAAATAATCAATTTTCCATATCAAGTGATAATATAAACTGTTTTTTTTTGTGTAGTGCATTATTTGATGTGTATCAAGTAAATCAACACTTTCTACATGATACCATGTGTTCAATGAAACCAAAACAGAATGTTGTTTATCTTATGCTCATTTTGGAGTATAATTTTACTTCAAAGTTATTTGCTTTTTATTATATTTTCATCACAAAGTATTTCCCGAAAAAGTATTTGAAGAGATTATGTATTATACTAAAGATTTGGAAAGGGAATCTAATTGTAAGTTTTGGTAATTCAATAATACACACTTAATTTTCACCTCACTTTAATTCAGTGAATGTACGTTTTCTAAACTGAAATAAGCTTCTGTAAAGACTGATGTGTATCACAATCATTCATAACTGTGATTGCAAACGTAAATTTAATCATCTTTCCAATGTATCATGGAGTCATTGTTATTCTGATTGTAAGACGGTATATCACAATGTACAATAATCTGACATCTCAATAACTTGTTTAGAAACTGTAAAAATTAACAAGTGCATAATGACAAGTTACCATGATTGACGTAAATGATATGAAACTATTTTTCGGCATTTTCACTGTGAACTACCAACATTCATCAAACTATTCCATATTATACTCACAAATCAGTAAAGCATCATGCTGTGATTAAAACTAATGACAATTATCATATATTTTGATTGATATTGAGTCCTATCACTTCCGATCCCATTAGGAACAATTATCGTGACCTGATAAGATTTGCTAAGCAATCAAACGCTTTTTCTACATTGAATTACAGTCACAATTTATTTGTCATATTATTCAATATGCATTATTCAGCTGCAATCTGATCTATTCAATTCACGTAGTCATTTTTTTGTATTGAAACTTGCTAAAGTCATCAAGTTAAGTTACAACTAGTGAAACAGTTCTGTTTAATAAGGAAGACCAATTTTATTGTCTCATTAGTGATGACTTGATAGTATTCTGCCACTATTATTCTACCTGTTCCATTCAAATTTACACATGTAGCAGATACATTGTAATAGTTGTCTTCCAATGAATTTGCTGTTTATTTTAACTCACTAATTTAAACAGGGAAACAGTCTAAGGTAGAGAACATGACGTGTATTAGACCAAAAAATATCGATGCAAATGGTAATTTTGTTTATATTTCAATAACATTGAATATGCATACTGTATATATCACATTTCTTCCGTCTTTATTCCGTATTATAAAACTAAACATTCATTTGATCAATTGAAATTTGCCTTGACAATTTTTCATGTTAAGAGACATTTGATTCACACTGAACGTAATGATAATGACAATTAAAAAAATGTTAAAAAAATCTAACTGAATGTTGATTTAACTTTTTATTGTTGTTTCAGATGTTGTAGGTCTTGAAAATGCAATTGCGAAATTTGAATTTGAAAAATTCAATCACGGTACCTTACTACGTAAGATTAATGACACATGATATCATAATCGGTAGGAAATGTTAAACCACATGTTTACAGTTAACTGCTCGACTCCACATAAATAATAAAATAAGGTTGACAGCACTATTGCAACTGATTGGCAATTTATTAGTTACAGATATTATATATGCATGTTCAAAATAATGGATGTATACAGCCTACTTCTCTAAGACACCAAGGTACAATCTACGAAACAAGGTAAAATAACTGTTGTTATTTTATTGTTTACTTGTAGTAAAAAGACGTTATTTATTTGAGGTTAACAAAAGTTACCAAAATTCGGTTAAGAAACGTAAGTTACTATTAAAATGATGAAATTCACAAACATTAACATTTTACCAATTTCCACAAGCTAACAAATCTCAGTGATCAATCTACATACATGATTACATCAATCATAAACTGTCATTAATTTATAACTGAACCACTATGTTTTCGATATCATTACAGCTAGTGTGGAGAAGCAATGAAGACGATGATCAGCGAGTAGTTGATGATTCGAAAACAGTGAATATTTTGAAAATGACACAAATAACTGATTTTCTTTCACTTAACACATTAACCCAACCCCTCTTCCAGTAATTTGTAACCATTATTTTGATGTAGTTTGTAGTCAATATATACATACATTTTTCCTAATAAATAAACACTTTGCTTGTATTTTGGCCTTTTTCATCGAAGTATCATGACGTTTCTTAGTCACATTATTTCGAGTCCTGTTTCTTGCAGAAATGCCTTAATCATAGCTAATAGACAACAAAGTAGCAGAACGGATTCGCAATAAACTGTACGTTTATCAACTCAAACAAACGAAGTTGACAGTCTTAGCACTTTGTAATCCGTTTTATTAACTGTATTTTGTGGTATAATTAAGGTATTTAGTACACCAATGCTTACAACCAATAGTCAACAAATGTCTCGAATAAAAGGAAAAGCATCTCCGATAATTTGTGCAGTTAACAGTCGTATACATCATAAGTGATAATCAAATTGCATTCTGCGTAACATGTCAATTAGTTTATGAAAATCAAATTGTGACTGAAAATAAATCCTAATTTAAGTTGAAACTGTAAATAATACGATTCTTATTTGTGAGGTTGCGAAAAATGCGACATTGGAGTCGACTAGATTTCCCGATTAGTATCGTGCGTGCAAGTCCAGAGTGACTAAACTGTTTCAGTGTACAATATAACTTTGTCTTCAAATTAAACGTCAATGTAATTTGTAAAACAGTTTAATTATATTTAATTGAATAACCATCTTTGTTGATGCTAATAACGAATATAATTATGACTGATGACGGCGTACAAATACTTAGCTATATTATATTTTCACTTGAAGATAATAAGACTGAGTTGTTTAATGTTGATTTTGAGTCATTTGAAAAATCGAAATTTGTAACAACTGAGAAGTCACGTTTGACGTCTCCCATTAGAACTAGTACTTGAAACTTGGGCGGAGAAAAGAAGTCAATAGCTTTTTCCAGTAGGTTCTATTGTAGCCTCATAAATATAGGAAAGACAAAGACAGAAAAAACACAAAACAAAGGCACTGGTATCCTGAGACAAATAATGTGTATACAGGCAATAAAGGACACGACATGCTACATACGTTAACTGAACGAATGGGCAGAATTAATATTCATACTCGCGTTTATATTTGGATTAAAGATGAAGAACACTAGCCTATGACTAGGACAGGTAACTAGTGCTTACACATATAGAGTCCCTATTATTTCTCTGGTGGAGTAAGAAACAATAGTTAAGGTAAACATTTTTATTGAGCTATCAGAAGAGATGAGATAACAAACCTGTTGCACAAATAAAGGAAGTGAATCTGTTCATCGAATTGCTTGAGGCAAATTGTTCCAGATTCTCGAGAATTTATTTGTAAAATAATTCATATAAAGAGCAGATTTAGAATGTGAAATTTTTACTTTCGAGGCCGAATTGCGTAGGTTATAGCAAAAAGGTTCCTCGAACTTAATTGTGCTAGATGATGAAAACGCCAAATTGTTCAATATCTTATAGAAGAAGATTAAGTTCAACTTCAGTCGGCGCCTCCATAAAGTTTCTAGTCCTAATTTAATGCACCTAGTTTTATAGTCCAGAGTACAATCAGTTTCAAGAATATGAAAAGTAAAGCGACGTCGTACAGACTCCAGTCTGAGTTTATTTCTAATGGAAACATTACTGAGAATAAAATTGCAGTATTCTAGTAAGGGTCGGACACAAACCTTATATATAAGGACATGAGAGTCATTGCTATGAAAGTTACGTATTATGCAACCCAGTAGTCGATGTGACTTAGATGTCTGCATATTGATCTGTTCTGTAAAAGATAAATCATGAGAGTATCTTAGTGCTAAGTCAACTACTGACTGAAGCCTAGACAACTTACTACGGTTTAAGAAGAGTTCAAAATTGAGGCGCTTATCTCAAAAACATATTCAACCAAACTTAGAAGCATTGAGATCTAACTTCAATTTTGAGCACCATACTGCGACCTTGTTGAGTTCAGCAGTGACGCTACAGAATGTGTGTGCGAATTCATGGGGAGGGAATGAGTAGACTATTTTGAAATCATCTGCGTATACAAAGGGTTTTCCGATGCTGAAGCATTTGCATATATCATCTACATAAGCTATAAAGAGCAGTGGGCCTAAGACACTTCCTTGTATAACGCCACTTGCAACTGGTTCTGCCTTGGACAGGGTGGAGTTAATTTTGACAATTTGGTGTCTATGACTGAGGAAAGAGTTCAACCACTCAGATAATCGATTTTTAATCCCATGAGAGGAGAGTTTGCTTATAAGAAGCCTGTGATTAACCATGTCAAAAGCTTCAGATATGTCTGAGTATAATACTAACACCAAGTGCCCAAGGCTTCGTTCAGTAAAAATTAAATTAAAGAATTCAAAGTGACAAGTCATACAAGACCTAGTTTTGAGGAAGCCATGTTGGAAATTAGAGATAAGTTTCCCAGAGAGTAAATGATCAGATATTTTGTCACATACTGTTTTTCCTATTATTCTAGAGATAACTGGGGCGATCTTTATTAGCCTATAGTTATGCAAGTTTGTTCTGTCACCTGATTTAAAGCGAGGGCAAATGTAAGAGGTTTTCCATCTGCTAGGGTATGTACCTGCTGTCAATGATAGGTCGAACAGTCTTAATAGGATTAATGGCATATTAGGTCCCCCGAGTTTGAAATAAATAGATGCCAACCCATCCACTCCACAACTACTTGACGTCCTAAGTGATTTGATGGATTTACAAATATTATCATAAGTGAAAGTAACGGTCTCCATGTGATTAATAGCCGAACTGATCATTTCTACCTCAATATCATCCAGCGGCTTACCTCTGTTAGCAAAGAAATCGCTGAACAGGTTCACTATAGTATTATGATCGTTAATCGGTATTCCATCTCGTGAAATGCAGGGAACATCACTATTCCAAGAAGGTTTGAGGCGTTTCTTGAGCAGTCGCACCAAGTTTTGTATCTTTAAGCTACTGTTGATTGCTAACACCTCTTCTTTAATCGCCTTTAACCTGTGGGCTTCTTTTATTTGATTATAGGTCATGGTAATTTCCACGAATGCAGAAAAGTCATTTGACTTAAAATAACACTTCTGTAAGCGTCTTAGCTTTATACGGTAATGAAGTGGTATGTACAAATCATTTGACTGAATTATATTGCTTATCTCAATAGGTGCAATCGAATCTAATCATGAGTCATTAATTTGATAAAATATATCTAGTGCTTCTGTAAGATTATTAGTTAAAAAAATATTGTCTCTGTCAGAACAACTTAGAAAGGCGTGTAGAGGATTCAAATCCACATTTTTATAGTCTTGATATAGTCTAGTTTTACGTAATTTACGATTATTATCGGGGTGACTCAAATTAATATTGAAAGCAAGAGCACATAGAATCATTTTGTGGTCACTAGTTTCGAGCTCTTTACTAACTTGAAGTGACAGAGGAGTGACATCACGACAGAAAATTTAGTCAAGAATGTTATTATATATCGTGGGACTGTGTACACATTGTGTCCAACAGTGCATTTCTAATAAACTAAGATTTTCTTCATCATATGACAGTCCTCTATCAACATTCCAGTCTATCCTAGGTAGACTAAAGTCACCTGCGATGACTTTAGCATTACAATTTAGGGCAGAGGTATGTACAATAGCATTATTAATGGTGTTATCTACAGTAGTCGATGTGTTGGGGCTTCTATATATGGATCCAAAAAGTAAATTGTAGTTCTGAGTATCAACTGATATCCAGACCGACTCTAGGTACCTTATTTAGTATTTCGTCATTGATTCTTTTAGACGAAAAACAAACACTTACGTATATTAGACAGCCGCCACCCAGTCTATATTCTCTATTGCCGCGATATAACATATAGTCCTGAATGGCTAATTCTGAGTCAGTTACTGAGGCGGAACACCATGTTTCTGTGACAAATAATTATGAATGTTTAGCTAATAAGGCTATAGTTTTTAGAGTTGATATTTTATTTAGAAGTGAGTAAGCGTTAATTATTAAAAAGTTCAGAAATGAAGAGTGAATTGTGAAGTAATTGATAGAAGTTGAAATTTTACGATTGAATGCCGACCAAGTGGTACAGATGATTGAGTGTTCGGCAACCTGAGGCTCCAGGGTCGTTATCTGGGCTAAACATACTGCTAAGAATTTCCACACTTGAACAAAATATTTCATTCTTCATACTTTTCAATCTAATCAGTATTCAATTTAAACCTAATCCGGTGTTGTTAACTTATCAAGAAGGTGAGTTAAAACAAATCGGTTCATGCGCATTTGTAAACAATAAATTATTCGATTGTATCAATGTAACCAAATTATAACAGAACTGTTATGCATAGAAACATACATGCATACATGCATATATGTACATGTTGACATTCCAATTTCAATCAGTTCTAAGATAGAATTGATGAAATTGATACCTTATGCATAAAATACACTGATGTTGTCGTTAACATAAAAATGATAACAAACAAGAAAGAGACAGAGACACAATTCCAAATAGAACTAATTTAGTACGACGGTTACTGTGTCAAATTACAGCAATTAAATACGCGAAAAGATTTGACTTTACTATATTTTATCAATGTAAACTTCAGTTTGTCATGTCAAGTCTAATTTGTGACGATCAATTATATGCAAACAATAAAGCGTATAAGCAAATGTGATATTCATGACAGGATTATAACCAGAAAGTGAGAACATCAGATATTGGAAATCCCTGAGGTGATCATCGTTTTGATTCAATAACTCATTTGCATCAATAAGATGGCAGTATATATAGCTGATTCGTTTGTCGGAAAAAAGTCATTTATGTTACCAGTCAATCAATCTGTCGATCAATAACTGATAACCCCTTATGAAAAGTAGGCTGCCGAATAGCATTCTCCATTCAACTCTTATTTTAGCCCCCTTTTCAAATCACTATCTAGCGCGTCTATTCTTAGTGCTATTAAAACACTTACAGCTAATCGACAACAGATTACAAATACAGTAACTATGATATATGTAAGCTCTTTACAAATTTGTTAAAAGTTGTCGTGTATTTTTCATCGTGAATTATCGTAGTTTTATTACCATCCTATTATCAAAAATGTTGTAGATAAAACTCCGACCCCACTACTAATGCAGCCCTTATTATATTTTTTTATTTCCTGTTACTTACTGGTTTAGTATATATCATGTACAAAAGACATTGTATTCAGTTAGTAAATAACTTGACCTTCACTATCTTACACTTGTGTTCGTTCTTGCTATCAACACGATTGGGAAGAACTTCAATCACACAGTTATCATGTCAGCCAGTCACCATTTTCAAGTCACTCAAGTAATAATTGTAACACACACTCGATTAGTTTATTTTCTTTACGTTCCCTATTGCCCATAACCACCACCGTTTGGCAACTGAAAAGTCATTCTAGATGCATTTAGTGGAAATCGAAGTGTATGATAATCTTCGAAGTGTAACGTTTCAAGCATCTACATATCAATGTAAAATAATGATGATAAACTCATCAAATGAATGATTTTTATGTAGAAGTAATCTATCACACAGTAACTTAGGTTGACTATCCAGTGAATGATATCAGTGATATCACTTTTGATGTGGTTGAAAACACAACTAATTGTGACTTTATACAGGTCTTTTATCTCAATGTTAAGCAGGTTTGTAAAGACTGACAACTTCCATCAGTAAATAACATTGACTAAATCACTAGGTAACTGTTTTTACCTTGTTTGTGATATATTAAGATACAGTTTACCTATTTGCTTTGTCAAGCAAATTTACAAACTACTTTGATGTGGCTACGTGGAGATTAGTACTTAATTTACTATTTTGCATCATTCACAAAATGATTGTTTTATATACTACCGAAAAACAAAAAACACTGTATCACATTTGAATACAAGTATGGAAATCATCAGCAGCTAACTAGTGATAGGCTTTATGATATATTTCTAAAGTTTTATTACAAAATCAAAAGTGATGGACATCACACTTGCCAAAAATATGATAGTTATCATCAGCTACATTGACTGACCGTTGTGTCATATTACAAATTGATTGAAGCGATAATTCTTTTGTTGGATGCCACCCCTGTAGTGTTAGTAGTTAAACATTTGACAGGGAAATTAGAAATCTTGATTCCAATATCGTGCTACACATCCACGTAATTTTGCGCTTGTAATAGAAATCTGTCTTATGTTATTTGGTTTATAGTGATGAATAGAAACAGTGAAGATATGAAGACATCAGTGTAGCGATTCACTGGTTGATTGTTGCATTGATTAATGAGGTTGATATACATGAAAAACTCTGCACTCAATAATTGAAATTAAAGTAGTTATAGGTCAGATACTACATCTGATTATTTGTTAAATATGGCTCATACAAGATACAAATGTGTCTATTGAAAGTGTATTAGTCACTGGTTCCGGTAGCATAATAATTATTAAAATCAAATCGCAGTCCAGTCGATCATGATCATTGTTGGAAATTGACATCAATACTTATTTACATCAACTGAAAAGTGAACAAAAATGTTGTGATTTGTTTTTTATATTTTTGACGAGATGGTTTCGGTCGTCATTTGGAGAATAAACCAGTCGTCTCAAGTAATAGGCGAGCATAGATTTATTTACAAAAGCATCAAAAGGCTTTGAAAGATGTTGAAGCTTCCACATACCTGAGTAACATCAATGTTAAACACGTAAAATCTGATTTAGATACGAAGACAGAGATTGCTAAGGTATCGGTAGCGTTTAGGTATTTAAAGAAAATCTGGAACTTGAAACATCTATCAGCCAGCATCAAAATTAAATTTTTCATTACTATATGATGGTTTACATTAGCTGCATTGACTGACCGTTGTGTCATATTACAAATTGATTGAAGTGAGAATTTTATTGTTGAATGTCACCTCTGTAGTGTTAGTGGTCAAACATTTGACAGGGAACCTATAGATCTCTATTTCGTCATCGTGCTATGCATCCACGTTATCTGGCGCTTGTATTAGACATCTGTTGAATGTTATTTGGTTTATAGTTATGAATAGAAACAGTAAAGACATATAATATCTTTTCCACATTTAAAATCGCTCCTCGAGTTTATTTCACCTACAAGTCACTGGCTAATTAACAAGTTCATTAATTGAAACATACTATAAGACAAATCCCAAAAGTGACAAGCCTACGATTGCGAATAAACAGCCAGATTTTATTTGTTTTACATTAACAGATAAAACAATTAAAAGAATTACGAAAAAAATCAAAACTGCACTAAAATGGATTCATTCTAAGGCCTCGTTAGTTTCTTTGCAGCACACATGACGTTTGTCAATCCTCTGGATGTTATATCACTCTACATCAGATATCACCTCCAATCGCACATGTAAATTGACATGTACATATAAATTGACATGTACTTGTGTTTGCAAGTATGTAGAAAACATCGAACAAAGAAATGCTGTTTGGTTTTTAAAAAAAGTTCCTAAGAATTAATGTTTTAAAAGCTACAATGTCCTCACTATTACGATCTCCGAACACTTTTTCGACAGTGTTAAGGACATAAATGCTACGAAAGTATTTGAAATTGCCAACAATCAAGTAACTTCAATATTACTATGCTATCAATCACATCAGTCATTTTCCAGGCATTGTGTATAGAAAGATAGCTTGATTAGTCTTTCATTATAGTAGTAAGTATATCAGTCTTTTTTCAGGCAACTATCCTGATGTCCATCGTCGAAAGTGGCTCTTGCTCAAAATTCATCCAACAGTTATGTAGTCATCTATTTTAACTTTACTACAACTATGTAATTCATTTCATATTCAAATTTACGAACATTATGCTACTCCGTTACTACCATCCCTAAACGTCGCTTACACTCTACTCTTCATTTATAACATATTAATACACGGTACACTTAACTACAATCGCTAACAATATTCTTAATATCTACTCATTGTGATTGTAGGCTGTTGTTGAAAACATTCCTCGAAGTTAACTGTTGATTTTATTCTATTTCAAAAATCTTTTCTTTAACCTTGATATAAAATGATATTTTTTTCTCATCATTTTAGTTGTATGGTAAATCTTCACTGTAACATATTGAATTGAAGACATCAGGTGATTATCGTAAACTACTTGTATCTGTCTGTTAGTCAGTAATATAATTGTAATGATTACAATTAATTAATGTGAATACGTTATTAGAATGCAATTATTATTGAATGTTCATTCGTGCTACTCACATTCTGCTATTTCGCAATATTTTTTCAATACTAGTCGTTTCTAAATAACATTTGATGTAATCACTTTGTATTTTTCAACAGCCAAATATCCTATGGAAATGACACTGCATATGACTATAGAGCAATAATCTACAAAAAATCTTCATTGTAATTAGGTGTTGTGGAGATTATTGACTGTCAATTTGACATCACGAATCAGTCTGAATTAGACAACCATTAATCACGAGAAACTGACACCAGACAGCTTTTTCGTTCTAATATGAAGAGGTGCTTATCCACAATCCTGTCAGTTGTCTAAAACAAGACACTTCTAATCCGTTAGTTTTGGCTATTTTAGGAGCCCAATATGTGATCTGGTGGTAGAGAAGTTACAATCTTCATTAGGTTTATTGCTTAAATAATGTGTAGCATTAATTCAACTCCTATATGAATTATGGTCGTATTACTCAGACTAGGTAGACTAGGTGAAATGCAGATGATGGTTGCATAAGAAACAAAAGTCTTTACATTACATAACAGTTTATATTTCAAAAGTATGAATTTCTAATGAGATTGATTTTGACAACATTTTCATTGCATAGAATATGTGTTAGACACGGAATGGTGAAGCATTTTATATATTTCCTTATGTGTATGAATTGTAACGTAGCGATGTCACGTTCTACCAGAAGATATACAAGATAATTGATGTTAATTAAGTGGGTGGTGGTTTATATCTGATTTAGTTATGCCGTTAAAATGGGCCAATAGGATAAATGTGTATGTTTATGTGGATGTTGTGACCTTGACAGGTTGAGTCAACTAAACGAGCGCCAATGATAGTTTCAAGCTAGTCACTCCACGTATTCTTAATGCCTACTTAGTCCTTAACCGGAAATAAGTGAACACAAGATTGATAGTTACCTATCTCTATAACTTACCAATTATATCTAATATCAGCTGACTAGTGACTAATTAGTTAATGTGATCCCAGGAGTTCTTGTGTAGAGACGTGATCGGTGGAGTTCAACCATTTAGGATATGA
Organism: Schistosoma japonicum; assembly: GCA_025215515.1. NCBI lineage: Eukaryota > Metazoa > Platyhelminthes > Trematoda > Strigeidida > Schistosomatidae > Schistosoma > Schistosoma japonicum. The sequence continues at coordinate 535,952 of CM046068.1, forward strand.
GACAATAACCAACAAATGGCACGAATGAGGTCACGCAAATTTATCACAAATTTACTCAACTAAAAAAATTAATTGTCAGAAGCTGACTTAGTATTTTAATGGTCAAGCGTCCGCAAAAGAGCCTGAGGATTTTGTGTTCGGTCCTCGAAGTATTCGTCGATATGCACTGCTGAAAAGTCCCCTATTAGGACAAAACATGTTTTCAGAAATTCAGATCAGTCAGTGGCTGTCTGATTCAGATCAATTAGTGATATCAAGATTGACAAGATTATTGAACTACTTAGACAAAATAGAATAATAAACACTAAATCAGACCACACTGCCAATTTATTACGAAACTGACATTTATACAAAAGAGGACTGATGGTGAATATGAACTTAGATAACGTATACACAATCAATTAACCGTTGTTTACAATGATAAACGATACACTAACAGGCAATGCGTTTAACGTGAAAATAGATCAAAGGGGAACATAATATTATAAATTGGAATGAAATGTTCACTTGTGAACAACCAAAATAAATAAAACAGTCAACAGGGAAACAGTTTTCAAAAATAATCAACTATTTTTCAGGTGCCTGGCATATTATACAATACACTTCTAGACACTTGTTTGCAGAATTTCGTATGTCGTTCTAAAACCCGGTTCATGATGATGTCGAAGTTTTAACTACAAACAGTTTTCAATATTCAATGCAACATCACATAATGATATTTCAAGAGTCTTGTAAAGAATAATTGGGAACAATATAAAATAATCGATAACGTGTAAGAGCTAATAAACTGTAATAATGAGTGAACTAGAATTATCAGAGTAACGTAATCACTTTACGTCATATATTAAGCGGAAAACTTTCTGTCATATCACGAAATCATACAATGACAAAGATAGTTCAGAATTAACAATTTCACCAAGATAAGTAACATTCAATGTAGTCTTATTATTTATATAATGGCTAAATTTACAAACATCCTGGAAATTCACATGGTTATATAATTTATTTTCATGTATTTGACTGAAGCTGACTGTTTAATATTCGCATACGTCAAATTGAAGACTATTCAAAGTAGATCATCATTCAGCATTTGCTAAGAAAGCATTCACTTCATTAGACAAATAAATAATAAGATCGTCTGCATACTTGGAAAAGGAATCGTTCATAGAAGAGGATAGTTCACGCTAACAAACCAGTGAAGTACATCGCTTTACACACAGTATACTTTCATCATCCACAGAAATAACAATGCCGTCAGTTGATAATCTAGCTATCTAAGTTAATGGTTTTAATAATACCACCAGAATAATTTTATTACTTCCTGAGAGAGTGAGACATTGATAAACTACAGTAATGAATAAAAAGGAATCTATTAATATACATTTCTAATTACAATCGTTAATCAATGGTAACTATCGGTGTTTTGGCATAACCAATAAGTAAATGATCATATAGCATCAATAGTTATATTATGCACACGCAAAAAATAGCTCTTGTTTTTGATGTTGAATTAGTAGAATGACAATTGATAAAGTAGACCAATAGTATTGCGGTAGATACTACTCATACGATCGTCCACAAATAGTAGGTAGCAGAACGTCATGTAAAAATGGAAAAAAATAAGTAAACAACATATTAGGCGAGTTGCGAGGTGGCAAGGATCAGAGCATGGTTAAAGTTAATAGGAGGATCCAGAACAACCGAGGGAAGCAAACCTATTAACATCATGGATCAGAGAGCGCAAACGATGCGTAAATTGATAATATAAAGTTATCTATATAATATATTATGACATTCCCTGTTTTCACAGAATGTTTGGTTGCCAGTGCAACTAGTCTTTGCACAGTATTACGTGATTATGTAATCATTGAAAAAACAACAGCAACTGTATCGATTATATCACTGTTTCTGTGTATCCACTTCATAATTCTAGTACGGTATGCAATTGATCGCGATAAACTTATTGCTGAATTGTTACATGATTCAATGGTTGGTTTAGGCACGAAAGATTATGCCTTAATGCGTTTATTAATTACACGTTCTGAGGTGAGTTTATTGTTATTTGTTACTTATATGAAATGAAATCAATAGATAGAGATGATAGACAGAAAGAAAGATATGAAATGATGTGATATAGATTGCGCAATATGATTTGATTACATCATTTGCAATTACCATTTATTCTGGTTTCATTAAGATAGACAGTCACGGGGATTGTTTTAGTTGGACCAGGAAGTGTTATCCAGGATATACATTCTATCATATTTGTGACTTGTCGGTTGAATGTACCTACGTTCAACATGAAACGAACTGAGTTTAAGTGCCAATGTGAACATCAACAATGGGATGTTGGTATATCCAGCTGACCAGTCCCAAATAAGACGAAATGCAAATTCAAGATTTTACTAACTAGTCACAATCCAAACTTAAACAACACTTGTAGATTGTCACTATATCGAGGCAATCAGCACAGGATGAACATATGGCAACAGAGTTTGGTCAGTTTCAGTTTATGATAAGCCAACAAGAAGATCGAAATTCATTCTGCATAATCGTAGCTATTGTTGAATGTTGCAGTTAACATTTGTAATAAGGTAAATTAAAGTCGATCACAATGTACAGTAACAGTAACCACGATAGAAATCAATACCTAGAAACTAAGCCTGCACATCAACCCACCTGTTCATAGTTCTAAAGTCCATTCGAAGAAAACAAGATAACTGAGCCAGTAACCAATTAATTAAAATAGATTTCATTCATTTTTTCATTCATTCTCAAAACCTGACTACCTAGTAGACTAATTTTAGGAGTAACACATGCAAAAGAAGAGAAGAACAAAAATGTCTAAGAACATAGGGAACATATTTACAGTTAATTGATTTCTGCTTAATGGAAAGTGACTTAGTGCCAGTTGATTGGTGAAGTAGTGGGGTTAGGGCTGTGATGGAGAAGGAACATGACCACAACAGAAATGCAATAATCGATTAACATGTACTCTTATAAAAGATAATTCCAAAAGTCGATTATTCTTCTGAAATCATTCAGTGTAGTATCATCATTAAAGTTAGAACTGCAAATCACTAGATACCAGCTGAGCACTGATGTGGTCTAGAGGCCATTATTTCGTAGTTTTGTTAAATCGTGAGTGATCACTCGTCGTTGAGGATTTTCATACGTGGGTGAAACATTCTAGACTAAACGTTATCGAAAGAATACAGACGATCGTTACACTATATATCACAAAATGATGGAAGTGGGGATTCTACCATCAGATGCTAGCCCAGTTGTACAGTATGTCAAATGCTTGCCTTCATGAAGCTCATGGGGTGCACACTATGAGGAGTTCTATATTAGAACGAAACAAACGTTCAGTGCTCCCTAGATTTCAGTGGTACCCTACCAACAGCAATCTGTTAGATATTCAATCAACTAAGAAAACAGATCAGTTATTGATATTATCTTAGTTTACTTTCTCTAGTATTGTTAATATTGTGTTGACCAAGATATGTTGTCACAATCATTGATTCACACAATTTACCATCGAGTGTTATATGTTTGATATGAGATAGTGGGCGAAAATACACTGTCTAACCTTGATTTCATCATTTAGGTGTATCTGAAATCATGTGAGGATTATCCTATTTCGTAAGACTAAAATATAAGTCAACTGAAATTTCCTGGGTTTCCAACAGGTCAAGTGCAAGCAGTTAACATTAGATACACTAACCTCAATTGAATTGAAGTGACTTGAAGGAGACTGATATTAGGTTGCAGTTGATTGAATTCGTTAAATATTGAATCTGGTAGAATATCATTGAAAATCTGAAAGCACTGGAAGATCATTTTGTCATATTGTGGGACTCTTCATCAGTGCTCACCCTAGATTACACACCATAGGCTTTAGGTTTGTGAAAAAATTTAATCAATAAACATTTATTACCAATCTCCCCAAATCATCTCAATTCAGTTACCACAATGAAGTCACTAGTGACTAACGTCATGATTTTCCTGAAGCTTCAGTAAAAAATCATGACTGGTGAAACTCAAATTTCTCAGAAGTGAGATAAATATTTATAATGACACTATTCTACAATCTAATTAACTTTAAGGATTTTTAGATTTTCAAGTGTCTGGTGTATTTAACAGTGGCAACAGTTTAACCAGTGAATAATGAGTTCATTGTATACAAAATAACTGAATGTGGCAAATCAAATCGATCAATACCTGTAAGCCCTCGTGGAATGAATATATATTCGGCTGATGTATTTTCTCACAAGACGGAATCTGTTTCCGATATTTCACTGCTTGATACAATCTATCTATTCAATGCCTAACATTCACTTAGTCTACTCCATCTAATCAACGAGATTCGTCACTTGATTATTCATAGAGTACTAAACTCAACACACAATAGCGCATTCATGTTATCACTATTGACCTACAAGAATGTTCACTATACTATTTAATAGAACCTGCTCATAGTTAATTTAAAATCACATAGCTGGTTGTATATCTCTACACTTCTAGACTCATATTACATTGAGTGAGTCCATATATAGATTATGAAGCAAGATTGAGTACCACGGATATATTACATCATTTTCTGAAAATAGAGACAGGAGGTATGTAAAACAGGCAACAAAGTAACATTTAATAAGACAATAAGAAAACTACAAGGCACGAGATACGTCTATAAAAAATTTTGAAGTAGAAGACTTCATTTCTGTAGAAATTTTAAGTCAAAACTTTACCAGAATCGTCACTGACTAATAATGTAATCCATATCTGAATAGATCTCAAGACATAGATTTGTACTATCTACATGATGCGTGATGAACTGATAGGCTTCAGTTCTATATAGCTTTCTTTTATTCGTTAAGTAACCACCTTATCACTTTACTAGACACTCTCAGCATCGGAAATCAATGCACGACATTAAAACTACTACGATGATATTTATAAAACATAACCAAGTTATGCAGGTCGGCATTTCAGAGTGATGACACATAATAAGTTATCATCACTTCATTTAAACACATGCTGACGAATCCAAACATTGTTAATACAACGTTGACACTGGATATCAGTAATTCTCCACAAAAGTCGACAGTTAGACATAGATGGAAGTTTAACATCTCCATCAATAAGAAGCCATATTTCGCAAAAATAAAGTAGAACCAGTCTCACCAAGACGAAACCTGTTTCCGAGATTTTTCTGCTAGATAAGCCTATATAGATTACATCAGGTGTAGACTGATTTTACTGAACACACTACCATTGGTACTCACATAGTTAGACACTTAGTTATACACTTAACGAATATATCCAAATGTTTGCCAAAGAAGGTGAGAGAAGTGATACACTCTCGTTGGTCTTGCAGAAATACTTTGTGCTTGAAAGATGGAAAGTATACTCTGCACTTACTTCAGTAAATGCCGACTGAATAAATGCAATTTGGCTCGTATGTTATCGTACATTTAGACAATATCATCCTACTCCCTAAATTCACGCGACAAGGGTATGTTGGAGACTGAATCGATCAAACAAAGGCATATATTGGCGCTTGGGGTGAGTTGACAAATATATAGTGTCCTCCTATAGAGTTGAAAAATCTTGACTCCAAACCAATTGTATACATGAGTTTCATGATCCTAAAGGAATGAATGATGCATGAATCAATTTTAATTACCGGCTAATCCCTAGACAGACAAATACTCTAGTTTGTGCGTATTGGCAGTATCTCAACTGACAATAAAAGTACAACGTGTAAGATTTGCAGCATTCTATAATATAAGCTAAAATTAATTGTAATGACACAGATGTATGTATTCATTGTATTCTCTTTAATCCTCAGTTTCGAGTGACTCTATAAATAAGTTAATCGTTTCTTATTGAAACTTGTTATTCATTCTTAGTTCTTTCCAATAACATTAGCATCACAATTATCAGAATGTGATGCACCCACATCTAGTTTACTAATACAAGGCACTGTTGTACAAGGTAGTCTCGGACTGTGTACATTACCAATAACAAAGTTGTGCAATCTAAAATAAACATTTTTTAACCTAAACATCAGCATCACCTTGAAACCAATATCTTTATTCTGATTGTTTTGCCCGGATTCTCACACCCCTAACCCGGCACAAACACCTAGCAAAGTTTAATAATAATAATAATAGTTTTATTCTCATTTTGCACATGAGAGCATGCCAGTTTACAGGCATGGTCACAATGATAAGTTTACATACATACAAATATTATTACAAATTGTCAATGTCAGGACATTCATAACATATACAGATTTGAATTAATAATCAAATCAACTGCCACAAAGTTTTAACTATTAGGACATCAAATATTTATATTGTATCCTGGTGCTAATATGAATAAGAACCGCGCGCTTCTTGACCACTGCGTTACAATTCCAAAAAACGGTTAAGAGCTTGCAGAGTGGAGTATTGAGCGTGTTCAGATGCAGGATAAGATCAAGAGTACTTGGAACTTGGGCGTAGAAGAGAAGTCAATAGTTTTGTGCCAGTAGGTTCCATAATAGCCATATATATATTAATCTACAAATATAGGAAAGACGAAGACAGAAAACACAAAACAAAAGCACTGGTATTCTGAGACAATCAATGTGTATACAGGCATTCAAGGACAGGACATGCCACTTACGTTAACTGAACGAATAGGCAGAATTAATATTCATACTCGCGTTTATATTTGAATTAAAGATGAAGAACACTAGCCTATGACTATGACAGGTATTTGGTGCTTACACATTTAGAGTCCCTATTATTTCGCTGGTGGAGTAAGAAACAATAGTTGGGGTGAACATTTTTAATGAGCTATCAGAAGAGATGAGATAACCAACCTGTTGCACAAATAAAGAAAGTGAATCTGTTCATCGAATAGCTTGAGGCAAATTGTTCCATATTCTCGAGAATTTATTTGTAAAATAATTCATATAAAGAGCAGATTTAGAATGTGAAATTTTACTTTCCAGGCTGAATTGCGTAGGTTATAGCAAGAAGGTTCCTCGAACTTAATTGTGCTAGTTGATGGAAACGCTAAATTGTTCAATATCTTATAGAAGAAGATTAAATTTAACCTGAGGCGGCGCCTCCATAAAGTTTCTAGTCCTAATTTAATGCACCTAGTTTTATAGTCCAGAGTACAATCAGTCCTAAAAATACGAAGAGTAAAGCGACGTTGTACCGACTCCAGTTTGAGTTTATTCTTAATGGAAACATTACTGAGAATAAAAGTGCAGTATTCAAGTAAGGGTCTTACACAAACCTTATATATTAGGACATGAGAGTCATTGCTATGAAAGTTACGTATTATGCAACCCAGTAGTCGAAGTGACTTAGATGTCTGCATATTGACCTGTTCTGTAAAAGATAGATCATAAGAGTATCTTAGTGCTAAGTCAACTACTGACTGTAGCCTAGACAACTTACTACCGTTTATGAAGAGATCGAAATTGAGGCGCTTATCTCCAAAACATATCCAACCACACATAGAAGCTTTGAGGTCTAACTTCCATTCTGAGCGCCATACTGCGACCTTGTTGATTTCAGCAGTGACGCTACAGAATGTGTGTGCGAATTCATGGGGAGGGTATGAGTATACTATTTTGAGATCATCTGCGTATACAAAGGGTTTTCCGATGCTGAAGCATTTGCATATGTCATTTACATAAGCTATAAAGAGCAGTGGGCCTAAGACACTTCCTTGTATAACGCCACTTGCAACTGGTTCTGCCTTGGACAGGGTGGAGTTAATTTTGACAATTTGGTGCCTATGACTGAGGAAAGAGTTCAACCATGCAGATAATCGGATTTTTAATCCCATAAGAGGAAAGGTTGCCCATAATAAGCCTGTGGTTAACCATGTCAAAAGCTTTAGATATGTCTAAGTACAATACTAACACCAAGTGCCTAAGGCTTCGTTCAGTAAAAATTAAATTAAAGAATTCAAAGTGCACAAGTCATACAAGACCTAGTTTTGAGGAAACCATGTTGGAAATTAGAGATAAGTTTCTCGGAGAAGTAAATGATCAGATATTTTGTCACATACTATTTTTTCCATTATCCTAGAGATAACTGGGGTGATATTTATGGGCCTATAGTTATGCAAGTTTGTTCTGTCACCTGATTTAAAGCGAGGGCAGATGTAAGAGGTTTTCCATCTGCTAGGGTATGTACCTGCTGTCAAAGTAAAAGCAAACAGTCTTTAATAGGATTATTGACATATTAGGTCCCCCGAGTTTGAAGTAAATAGGATGCCAACCCATCTACTCCACAACTACTTGACTCTCTAAGTGATTTGATGGATTTACAAATATTATCATAAATGAAAGTAACGGACTCTAAATAGTTAGTAGCCAAATTGATCATTTCTACCTCAATATCATCCAGCGGCTTACCTCTGTTAGCAAAGAAATCGCTGAACAGGTTCACTATAATATTATGGTCATTAATCAGTATTCCATCTCGTAAAATGCAGGGAATATCACTATTCCAAGAAGGTTTGAGGCGTTTATTGAACAGTCACACCAAGTTTTGTATCTTGGAGCCACTGTCCATTGCTGACACCTCTTCTTTAATCGCATTTAACCTGTGGACTTCTTTTATTTGATTATAGGTCATGGTAATTTCTACGACTGCAGAAAAGTCATTTGACTTAAAATAACACTTCCTGTAAGCGTCTAGCTTTATACGGTAATGAAGTGGTATGTACAAATCATTTGACTGAATTATATTGCTTATCCTAATAGGTGCAATCGAATCTAAACACGAGTCATTAATTTGATAAAATATATCTAGTGCTTCTGTAAGATTATTAGTTAAGAAAAAATTGTCCCAGTCAGAGCAACTTAGAAGGGCGTGTAGAAGATTCCAATCCACATTTTTATAGTCTTGATATAGTCTAGTTTTACGTAATTTACGATTATTGGGGTGACTAAGATTAATATTAAAAGGAAGAGCACATAGAATCATTTTGTGGTCACTAGTTTCGAGCTCTTTACTAACTTGAAGTGACAGAGGAGTGACATCATGTCAGAAAACTAAGTCAAGAATGTTATTATATCTCGTGGGACTGTGTACACATTGTGTCCAACAGTGCATTTCTAATGTACTAAGAAGATTTTCTTCATCATATGACAGTCCTCTACCAACATTCCAGTCTATCCTAGGTAGACTAAAGTCACCTGCGATGACTTTCGCATTATAATTTAGGGCAGAGGTATGTACAAAAGCATTATTAATGGTGTCATCTACAGTAGTCGAGATGTTGGGGGTTCTATATATGCATCCGAAAAGTAAACTGTAGTCCTGAGTATTAACTGATATCCAGACCGACTCTAGTACCTTATCTAGTATTTCGTCATTGATTCTTTTAGACGAAAAACAAACACTTACGTATATTAGACAGCCGCCACCCCGTCTATATTCTCTATTGCCGCGATATAACATATAGTCCTGAATGGCTAAGTCTGAGTCAGTTACTGAGGAGGAACACCATGTTTCTGTGACAAATATTAATGAAGGTTTAGTTAATAAGGCTATAGTTTTTAGAGTTTATATTTTATTAAGAAGTGAGCGGGCGTTAATTATTAAAAAGTTTAGAAATGAAGAGTGAATTGTGAAGAATCGAATAAGATCTTTGTCTGAATCGTTCGTGTTTAAAGTAACTAAATGGTGGTTTAATACGGCAGTCTGACTGCTTGAGCTAATGTCTGAGCAAGCTGTATTGCTAACGGGACTAGTGACTGCCTGATCCCTAAAAAATTATTAAAGTTGTCAGAGATAGGATGTCCTGAGTAGCTTAAGTTAGGTGACATGGCAGCACGTTGGCTATAAGCAAAAGACGGAGGATATCCTAGTAGCCCATCAGGAGTATAATTATGAAAGTGAGGAGGGAAAGTTAAACCACTTATACGATCTGAGTAAGTCGTGTATGGTGTAGGATTACCAGGGCTTAGAGCATACTGTTGTGTATTCGGCGACCTAAAATTTCTTGCAAAGTTATTCGCGTCAGAGTAGTAAAATGTGTTGTGTACTTGTTCACCACTTGGCTTACGCTGGTAATTAAATGAGCTATGTTTTGACTGGTTACGTACCGCCTGCGAGTGCTTACGACCTTGATTACTATCGAGTCGATTACCTTTAGAAAATGAGGTCTTGTTACCAGCCTTGCTATATAATGATGTGGCAGGCACAGTGGTATTCTGCCCTCGTTGTGTAGATGAGGTCACAAAACCTTGTTTGCAGCTTACTTTTAGTTCCGACGGTCTTTTTGTCTCCCTTTTCATTATACCTAAGTTGTTTAATGGGCTAACGATGGCTTTTACCTGAGCTTTGGGAGTTCGCATCTTTTCACCCAATGAAGAACTAGAAGGCTTGGCATTAGAGGTTGTGTGGTCTAAATCTACATCACTTGGGAAGTTGTCAGAGGCTTGTCCTGTTATTGGTGTGTCTCGTAGCATAACGCCCGCTTGTTGATTAATAGTACCATCATAGGATTCTGTAGCAGTACCAGGTGGTGTATTTAGGCACTTTACATTAGTATCCTGCTCTACTTTACCTAAGTGTGAATCTTCTAGTCTCCTATGTCTTTGGATTGCTGTCTTATCCTCCACTATACGGACCTTCTTATACTTATTAGATGAACTTATTAATTGTTCAGCTTGTTTTAACTGAAGTGCTGCCGATTGAGAATCAAATCGGAAGAGAATAGGGCATGAATACTTCTGATGTTTCTTAGTAAGACGGAGGCATTGACAAGAACAGTCTAAAAGATTAGCTGCCTTTAGTAAAGAATACCTAACGGTCCTTTCACTTTTCAACATATTACGTAATCTAAAACCCTTAATCTTAGACTTACTAAGCCACCACAACTTGCTTGTGGACGCTAGCAAAAAGAGGCTAGTCGACAGTAACACAAAGCTGTACGTACGTGGAACCACTGCTAAAAGTTGTAGCCTATGTCCTCTTCGCTTTAAGCATTTAATTAACTCTTATTTTCAGCCAATACTTGACAAGTATCCGGATCTGAATAAGGCAACATCGAAGTTATCATGTGTAACCAGCAATGTTACACATCACATCACGACTACAGGTCAACCTGTATTCTCTAAAGCACGCCGATTAGCACTTGAAAAATTAAGGATTGCTAAGAACGAATTCGATTATATGATTGACCTGGGAATAATCCGCCCATCCAGCAGCCCATGGTCGTCTCCATTACATATGGTCCCGAAGAAAGACAGCAATGATTGGCGTCCTACCGGTGATTATCGACGTCTTAACGCACAAACTACTCTAGATCGTTACCCTTTACCTCACATCCACGACCTCACGGCCACGTTAAAGGGAATGACAGTATTCTCAAAAATTAATCTAGTAAATGCCTACAATCAAATACCGATGGCCGAAAATGACATTCCGAAAACGGCTATTGTAACCCCGTTCGGTCTTTACCAATTCCTTTGAATGCTATTCGGCTTGAGGAATGCAGCACAAACGATTCAACGTTTCATTGACGACGTGTTTCGCGGGCTCGACTATGTCCATGCATATGTCGACGACTGCTTGATAGCAAGCCCAGACGAGGAAACACACATGAAACATTTGGACACAGCTTTTAAAAGACTGCAGCAATACGGAATTACTATTAATATACGAAAATGTCAAATCGGAACAACTTCGTTAGATTTCCTGGGGCATACCATTGATGCTAATGGTATACAGCCTCAAGAACACAAGTTGGCGGCAATTCTGGAGTATTTGGAACCAACAACCATTGAGCAGTTACGAGCTTTAAACGGGTTGGTAAGTTTCTACAGACGATTTGTCCCCAACTGTGCATCTATTATGAAACCACTAACAGATCAACTTCGTGGGAATAAAAAGGTGGTCACAATGGATTCACAATCAAAGAAAGCCTTCGTCGCAATTAAAGAGGCAATAGCCAAGGTAACTATGCTGGTACACTACAATACTGAGGCTCCCGTCAGCATTGCGGTCGACGCTTCTGACTCAGCAATTGGTGCAGTTCTGCAACAATGGACTGGCCAAGCTTGGCAGCCTTTAGCATTTTTCTCAAGACGATTAAACGACACGGAATCGAGATACAGCACTTTTGGACGTGAACTTCTAGCCATGTACTGTGCCGTACGTGCTTTCCAACATTCCATCGAAGACCGGGAATTCGCAATATTCACCGACCATAAACCACTGACGTTTTCGATGACATCATCTTCAGATAAGTACTCTCCATGAGAGTCGCGTCATCTTGACTATATCTCCCAATTCTCTACGGACATACGACATATATCGGGAGCTAACAATGTAGTTGCTGATGCCTTATGGAGAATACATTCCTCGAATCGTATCCAAGGAATCGACCTTGTTAAACTAGCTCAACTTCAAAGTGAAGATATCGACTTTCATCACGAGTTAGCTGCAACAACGCTCCAACTTCAAACCAAAACGATTGGAGAAAGTAAGAACACTTCAATTTGTGATTCTTCTACGGGTATAGCCCGTCCAGTCGATCCCAGAAGTTATCGACGAGTCATTTTCGACACATTTCACAACCTCTCTCATCCTGGAATTCGTGCTACACGTAAACTGATTACTGATAGATCCTGCTGGCCAAAAATGTCAACCTAGAAGGTACACCTTTTAGTGTCGAATTCGCTGCAACACCTGCAAAACGTAGCACAAACGAAGCCATTACGCCGCAAGCAATGACTAACACGCAAGTAGAAGCATCAAAGAGCCCTGTAACGCCGAAAGCTACGCGTTCTGGTAGAAAAGTTCGATTTCCAGAACACCTAAACGAATTCTATGTCTACTAATTTCCTTCCACTACCTACGTACGTATAACATTTTTCTTGTTCTCCTAAAACAAATAATAACAAAGAAAAAAATAAAAATCGATAAACCCATTATTATTATTTATGTATATTTTTTTAAGAATAAGTAATAATAATAATTGTACTGTGTGCGCTCTATAAAATTTTGTGTCAAAAAAAACTTTTCATTTTTTGTTGTCGGTATTCAACACGTTTTTTTATATAGACGCATCGAGTTAACAATTATTGTTTTTGTACACAAAACGCACAGATTTAAACTTTTTTTTCCTTTCGACTTCCAGGCCGTCTGGAAACAAACAGAAGAACGTGGAAGAAACAAGAATTTTATTTTATGTACAATTATTTTATGCAACGACACCTTAGTGTAGGTACAGACATCCAGAAGCTGCACAACATCGCAAGCTATCGAAGGAACGTTTACCAATGTCTGACGCATTGGGTTTTATCCTTTGGCTGGCACGTCTTAGGGTCCACACGAACCCATTAGGGGGAGAGTGAGCTGTAGCGGTAAATAATCCCCAAAATAAATAGTTGCATGAGCACTCGACATTGATGCTGACCATGTTTGTTTTAGCGGACACTACTAGTTGAATGCGCGCGGTCACGCATCTTCACCAGATCACGACTCGAACCACCGTGGGTAGCATCTCTCTCTAGTTTGCCAGCCTAGACGTTGCTATCCCATTAAAGCTCTCTTTACGCTCAAATACAATTTTGCTTCTATCCTTTATTGCCTTCTGATTTCTCATTCGTAAGAGTGGTGTCCATTCGATAGAAGTATCTTTGGTTATACGACAAGCGCAACCTGGTCATATATCCGGGGAACGCTTCAAGTAAATATTCAGAATATTGTTAGCAATCGATATACTTACCACTATAATGAAAGGCTAATCAAGCTGTCTTTCTGTACATGATGGTCAATTTGGAATGATTGATAACAAGATTGACCCAGTAAAACATAGTAATATTGAGGTTACTTGTTTGTTGGCAATTTCAAATACTTCTGTAGCATTTATATCATGTTCACTGTCAAAAAAGTGTTCGGAGATCGCAATTATGAGGACAATGCAGCTTTTTACACATTAATTCTTAGTAACATTCTTCAAAAATAAGGAAGAATTTCTTTGTTCACTGATTCCTACATACTTGCAAACACAATTACATGTCAATTTACATGTGCGATTAGAGGTGATATCTGATGGATAGTGATTTATCTTTGAGAAGATTGACGAACGTCTTGTGTTCTGCAAACAATTTAACGAAGCCTCTGGATAGATTCATTTCAGTGCTGTTCTGATTGTTTTCCTTAATCATTTTTAAAGTCTCATATTTTTTTAATGCAAGACAAATAAAAACCGGCATTTTATTGACAATCGGAGGCTTGTCATTTTTAGGATTTGTCTTATAGTGTTTTTTAACAAATGAGCATATTAATTAGTCAGTGACTTGTAGGTGAAATACACTCAAGGAGCTATTTTAAGTGGGGGGAAGATATCGTTTGAAGTGCTTAAGACTTAGAATTCAACAATACCTATCACTTTTAATGGAGCATAGGCCTACAACTAATTCTGTTGTGAGCCCTTCATCCTAGTTATTTCCAAGTGCTATTCATTCTTCCTTAAGTCTACCTCTTATTGCCAGTGCAATTACTTTTTTGGCTTTCATCTTTCTTCTGACCATAAGAAGTTTATGTTTGTGCTCGTACGGTGTCATAGCTTACTGATTTTCAAAATGTGTCCTCTGTCCTCTTCCAGCTTTGTTTCCTAATTTCTTTTGTGGGTGTAAGTTGGCTTTGTTTCTTGCCATAGTAGTTTGTTTCTGATAGTTTTCGGCCAGTAGATCCGGAGTATCATGTTTAAGCATCTATTTGTAAATACATGTACCTTGTGAATGATGCTTTCCGTAGCTCTAGTACAAGTTTCATCACTATGAAATAAAACTCATTTGACAGTCGTATTAATGAATTCAACTTTGATGCTGGCTGATAGATGTTTTATGTTCCAGATTTCCTTTAAATGCGAAAATCCTGCGGTTACCTTGACAATCCATATCCTTATACCTAAATCGGATCCTACCTGTTAACCATTGATGTTACCCAGATATGTAAAAATTTTAACATCTTTCAGAGCTTTTCCATCAAATATAAATGGATAGATGCTCGCTAATGACTTAAAACGACTGGTTTATTCTCCGAATGAATACTTTATTTAACTTCATCCACCTTGTGAAACATCAAATTTAAATGATCTATATAATATTGCTATATTTAATGTATCAATATAAGCTAATCTTTAGTATAACATTCATCACCACTGCATTTTATTCAGCTTAATATTCAATGAAGTTTTTAACGTCGAGTTATACCATATTGAAGATGCAAAGGTAAAAGTCAGGGTGAAGAAACAAATATTAGTTCTGTAGAGCTTTCGACAATCTATGGGGTCATATAATAAGACGATCACCTCTTTACCTTTCTTAGACAGTCGCAGAATCTGTAAATAATATACGATACAGAAAGCACCTGAATGGCAGAATCAGACTGCCGTAAATGGTGGTTCTAGTGAATTATGATCCGCCTACTGGAATACATAATACTGAGCAGCATGGTTACTAATTTGATAATGCCACCTGGTTTTAGCTATTGTTCAGTAACAACGGCTGTCGTTTATTCACTGCTGAAGCGACTTCATGACAAAGCCAAAGTCAGCTCAATTCGGCATAAACCGAGCTGGCTCCACTTCACCAATTGATCTCGTCTGCGACAACAACACTGAACTTTGCACAGCCACCCAGATAGACGACATTTTCTGTCTATTGACTCTAAATGTTGAGATCAGGTACGGACTTCCTTTACTCATGTAGACGTTCTTTGAGGTTACGTACCTAAGGAGACAAACTGACAACTGATTATGTACAGTATAAGCAATTACCGAAAGTCTTTCTTGATAAACTTTAATTTCGCCTTCAAACTAACTGTATGGGTAGTCGCCATCATCCTTAATAATACGCTTATTTTACTTGCCTGATAACATACGATACATTCTTCAATTTTGTTGCTTCACATTCTAAATGTGAGGTTGGTTGGAGATTTCACCCCAATGAAACCTTTCTTGGTTCAGACCCTCCAGCAGTATTATTTAATTAAGGTGGTAAGGAAAGATTTGAATTATATATGAATGATTTTTCTAAAAATGAGTACTCCATGCTAGTTAGTTAATATGTTTATCTATATAAACAGAATCACATGATGGGTTTATCATATTATTTGTTGGTAAAATTAGAAAAAACGTTTAAATCCTCAGTGACGATTTAATGGCATCCTTTTGCGATATAGCCTCAATCACCTCAGCTGAAGCAAATCTAACAGAGAATATAATGTATGTATATTTGTATTATCAACTGAGGCTCAGAAAGCTCTATGTTAGTAGTCGCAGAATGTCAAACTAGTCAATGTTGGCTTGATTTTTCATAAAGTACCATATATCTCTGCTTTATTCATTACACGAAGTTTCAAATGAAAGTTTATCAGAACTAATCAACTCATGAAACAAAAACATAACTTCGACAAATTTATACAGAAGGGATGTAATTCACAAATCAGGAAAAATCATCTCAATCAATTATATGAATGGTAGATTAAATATAAGCAGAATATCATCTATGAAGTATGGAACACATCGACCAACCTCTTCGACTTCATCTACATAAAAATCAATCAATTGTCAGTTGTTATTATACATTTTAGCATGTAATAATCAATGCAGATAGACTGTTTTACTACCAAGAGAACTCTGATATTCTAGACAGACAAAACCAACAGGAAACCAACAAACTTCTATAACGCTGAACATACATGTTTACTGGTAATCAATTGACATTTTGAAATAGATCCAATTCATCAATATATTCGATAAAACTATTAAAACAACTTCGCAGTAAGGAGAATAAACAACTAATCAAAATTATGACAAATGAAATCTACTGTTAATCAGTTAGACAGATGGGAACAGGGAAACTCTAATAACAAGATTTTCGTCACTTATTTTGTTGAACGTCTACGAGAGAATCACTGTAAAACCATGTAGATCATAGAAAACAATTTCCATTGACTCATTTCATTTACACTAATTAGGTAATGAACATGATATACCTCGAAAAAAACAATCGTACTAAACATATTACAGACAGTTTATCTCCACCTTTATAACATAGAACTTCATAACCATAGATAAACTTACTTTTAAATAAATCTCTGATGGTAAATATAATTGATGTGGTGTTCTATTGCATATAACACGTGTAATACGTTTTTCTCTGGTACCTAAGCAACTTGAAAAATGATACAAACACAAGTGAACATAAGTTAATTCATGTTTCAGTTATTAATATTCTTTACAGGTTAGTGTCACTTGGGAACCACTGAAAACGAGAGAGCACAAAGTAAATATTTTGTTCTAGTAAACGACTCCTTATCAGTGTACATCATAATCGCTGCACTGTATAATAAACTGATGGGAGTGGGAATTCTACCATTGGAAGCTGACTTGATGGTAGTAATGATCAAGTGTTCGCAATGATATCTGTGAGCCCTGATACCAATTCACTGACTGATTACAGAGTAAGCACTACTGAGGATTCCAATATTAGGTAGAAATACTTACTTATCTTTTCCTGGTTGTCACCAGTGACCAAATTACATCATTTTGTAACGAGTACCAACACTTAAACGTGATTCCTTTCTTTGCAAAACCATCTTAATTCGAATTCGTGTTTTGTTTTAATATATTAAATATCAAAATGACAATTACCAAAGTTCTGGACTTTTCTGTTGTTGATTTTAAAGACTACAGTTATATATGAAATCAACTTGATATTATCAATTTCGATGTCATGAATCAGTCTGAAATAGACAACCATTGACTACCAGCAACTAGCAGTAGATAACCTTCTTATCATAGTAGGCGACTCTTCAACAATGCACACCCACAATCCCATCAGTGGACAAGGCCAAGACCATGTGGATCTTTGGCCAGCGGTTTGCTATTAAACCACTGCATCGGCTGGTAATGGTTGACATTTTTTCATTCAGTCAATTCGTGATTTGTTTATGCGACCTCATTATTGCTATTAGTATATAGTTGCCTCAGATTCGACACGGCTAAACTCTATCAGTTACGTTTTCTTACTGGAACTCGAGGAATTACCTCGAGAAATTAGTCACTAGTGAGCCGGTATTAAATGTAGCTGGGTGCTGTGAAGAGATTTCAACTTTATATCACGAATCGGTCTAGATTAGGCAACCAGTGATTACCAATGAATCACTAGATAGATGTTTATTCCTTATATGAGATTCTTAACAGAGGGATTCTGTGACCACACTTCCCCAGAAATCGTACCTAGGACTCTCTGAGACTACAGTGTTTCACATCAGTACTTCATCGGATACCAGTCTATTAGAGTTAATGAGATTTTTAAAACAAACCAAGTTGCTGATACACAACTACTTAAAGCTTAAAAGTAGTTGAGTTGTCAGTGTCTAAAACTACAACGTATCACTTCATAATAAAAATACACTACACATAATTTTGACATTTATCATATAGAAACACTATCTAGTCTGTCAGTGAAATATCTCATCTACTAAAGACATTATATTAAGCTAAATGAGTGTAGAAAGGGTAATCAGACAAAAACGTACCCAGCTCCTGAAGCGTATAAATCTTTAGCATCAGCTTCAGCCAATTCATGATTAATGACTAAATTTACACCTTTTTCAGATATGGCTTTCAATTGTAATAGTTGTATATCATCACGTTCAGCTTGAACTAAACTAAGCAGTGCATATTCATAATCACCACATGTCTCTTTTTTCATATCTGCAACTAACGAACGGTTGGAATCTACATTTTGAAGTAAATAAGTGAGAAACAGAAGAAAAACTCATATATTTTAGTGTTAGAAAATATAACAATGATATGTTGTACAGATACAGAACGGTGATTAAATTAAGTCGATGAGTTAACTCTTTTTTAAATTGATGATATGCTAGTTGGTATTTGCTAGTAAGGTGCATCTATTTCACATAAGATTCCATCCTGTCTTGACCATCTACATTGTTACGTTGACCTGGTAATCGGGCTACTTTATTGTGATGAACATAACAAAGCGACATCTAAAGTTCTGTTAATGTGCAAATTCTATGTTCAAATCGTTAACAGATCTCACCAGCTGAAACTTTTTATTATCTTGATGTTGATGTATAGTAGTTTTCCAAAACACTCATTCTGAATTCTAACATGGTCATTTACTGGATTTTTATTATTCTATAGTATCAGCCAACGTAATTGGATCTTGACTTATAAAAGGACGCTACAGCAAATTCTCGTGGTCTTTCCAGAGTTGGTATAACATTGAGTTTGAAAGCAGAAATTGAGGTGATTTAGTGTTTTAATCAATTAGATTGTCTTCGAAGTCTGGTCCTCCCTATCGGATTGACGAATGAAAAACCTCGACATGGATTCAAAAATCCCCTACAAACTTTTGTCAACTTGTAATGCCTGTAATGTACATGAGGTATGTGTGTGTCACTTAATGGAATAACAAATTACACTACAGCTTAGTATTACTAAATGGATGAGAAACACAGGTTATGAGAATTAGAAATACACGTGTCTAAAGTGCCTGATCTTGATGTTTTAAAGCCCCGCTCGCGTACTAGAGTATAACCGAGTAACGAGTGCTCAGGTTAAGCACAGATTACTAAGAAATACGGTGATCCAGTAGAAAAAATTGTAAATTTTTATTGAAGAAAGTATCTGAGACATGTGTTTCGTATGCATAACCACTGTCTGATTTATCCCAGAATGTTAGCTAATGTATGAGTAGGATTGAAGAAAACTGGGGAGAAGGGGTGGCTATTATAACAGAATTAGCCATTAGTCCATGGAATCGATTACTATTGACAGGAACCATATTGATATGTGTAGATTACTTGGTTCGGATGAGCCAAGAAACAATTACAACCACTGTCTATAGAGTTCTTGGTAGTTAAACAGTCTATCTGCATTGATTATTACATGCTAAAATATATTATAATAACTGACAATTGATTGATTTTTATGTAGATGAAGTCAAAGAGGTTGATCGATTTGTTCCATACTTCATAGATGATATTCTGCTTATATTTAATCTACCATTCATATAATTGATTGAGATGATTTTTCCTGATTTGTGAATTACATCTCTTCTGTATAAATTTGTCGAAGTTATGTTTTTGTTTCATGAGTTGATTAGTTCTGATAAACTTTCATTTGAAACTTCGTGTAATGAATAAAGCAGAGATATATGGTACTTTATGAAAAATCAAGCCAACATTGACTAGTTTGACATTCTGCGACTACTAACATAGAGCTTTCTGAGCCTCAGTTGATAATACAAATATACATACATTATATTCTCTGTTAGATTTGCTTCAGCTGAGGTGATTGAGGCTATATCGCAAAAGGATGCCATTAAATCGTCACTGAGGATTTAAACGTTTTTTCTAATTTTACCAACAAATAATATGATAAACCCATCATGTGATTCTGTTTATATAGATAAACATATTAACTAACTAGCATGGAGTACTCATTTTTAGAAAAATCATTCATATATAATTCAAATCTTTCCTTACCACCTTAATTAAATAATACTGCTGGAGGGTCTGAACCAAGAAAGGTTTCATTGGGGTGAAATCTCCAACCAACCTCACATTTAGAATGTGAAGCAACAAAATTGAAGAATGTATCGTATGTTATCAGGCAAGTAAAATAAGCGTATTATTAAGGATGATGGCGACTACCCATACAGTTAGTTTGAAGGCGAAATTAAAGTTTATCAAGAAAGACTTTCGGTAATTGCTTATACTGTACATAATCAGTTGTCAGTTTGTCTCCTTAGGTACGTAACCTCAAAGAACGTCTACATGAGTAAAGGAAGTCCGTACCTGATCTCAACATTTAGAGTCAATAGACAGAAAATGTCGTCTATCTGGGTGGCTGTGCAAAGTTCAGTGTTGTTGTCGCAGACGAGATCAATTGGTGAAGTGGAGCCAGCTCGGTTTATGCCGAATTGAGCTGACTTTGGCTTTGTCATGAAGTCGCTTCAGCAGTGAATAAACGACAGCCGTTGTTACTGAACAATAGCTAAAACCAGGTGGCATTATCAAATTAGTAACCATGCTGCTCAGTATTATGTATTCCAGTAGGCGGATCATAATTCACTAGAACCACCATTTACGGCAGTCTGATTCTGCCATTCAGGTGCTTTCTGTATCGTATATTATTTACAGATTCTGCGACTGTCTAAGAAAGGTAAAGAGGTGATCGTCTTATTATATGACCCCATAGATTGTCGAAAGCTCTACAGAACTAATATTTGTTTCTTCACCCTGACTTTTACCTTTGCATCTTCAATATGGTATAACTCGACGTTAAAAACTTCATTGAATATTAAGCTGAATAAAATGCAGTGGTGATGAATGTTATACTAAAGATTAGCTTATATTGATACATTAAATATAGCAATATTATATAGATCATTTAAATTTGATGTTTCACAAGGTGGATGAAGTTAAATAAAGTATTCATTCGGAGAATAAACCAGTCGTTTTAAGTCATTAGCGAGCATCTATCCATTTATATTTGATGGAAAAGCTCTGAAAGATGTTAAAATTTTTACATATCTGGGTAACATCAATGGTTAACAGGTAGGATCCGATTTAGGTATAAGGATATGGATTGTCAAGGTAACCGCAGGATTTTCGCATTTAAAGGAAATCTGGAACATAAAACATCTATCAGCCAGCATCAAAGTTGAATTCATTAATACGACTGTCAAATGAGTTTTATTTCATAGTGATGAAACTTGTACTAGAGCTACGGAAAGCATCATTCACAAGGTACATGTATTTACAAATAGATGCTTAAACATGATACTCCGGATCTACTGGCCGAAAACTATCAGAAACAAACTACTATGGCAAGAAACAAAGCCAACTTACACCCACAAAAGAAATTAGGAAACAAAGCTGGAAGAGGACAGAGGACACATTTTGAAAATCAGTAAGCTATGACACCGTACGAGCACAAACATAAACTTCTTATGGTCAGAAGAAAGATGAAAGCCAAAAAAGTAATTGCACTGGCAATAAGAGGTAGACTTAAGGAAGAATGAATAGCACTTGGAAATAACTAGGATGAAGGGCTCACAACAGAATTAGTTGTAGGCCTATGCTCCATTAAAAGTGATAGGTATTGTTGAATTCTAAGTCTTAAGCACTTCAAACGATATCTTCCCCCCACTTAAAATAGCTCCTTGAGTGTATTTCACCTACAAGTCACTGACTAATTAATATGCTCATTTGTTAAAAAACACTATAAGACAAATCCTAAAAATGACAAGCCTCCGATTGTCAATAAAATGCCGGTTTTTATTTGTCTTGCATTAAAAAAATATGAGACTTTAAAAATGATTAAGGAAAACAATCAGAACAGCACTGAAATGAATCTATCCAGAGGCTTCGTTAAATTGTTTGCAGAACACAAGACGTTCGTCAATCTTCTCAAAGATAAATCACTATCCATCAGATATCACCTCTAATCGCACATGTAAATTGACATGTAATTGTGTTTGCAAGTATGTAGGAATCAGTGAACAAAGAAATTCTTCCTTATTTTTGAAGAATGTTACTAAGAATTAATGTGTAAAAAGCTGCATTGTCCTCATAATTGCGATCTCCGAACACTTTTTTGACAGTGAACATGATATAAATGCTACAGAAGTATTTGAAATTGCCAACAAACAAGTAACCTCAATATTACTATGTTTTACTGGGTCAATCTTGTTATCAATCATTCCAAATTGACCATCATGTACAGAAAGACAGCTTGATTAGCCTTTCATTATAGTGGTAAGTATATCGATTGCTAACAATATTCTGAATATTTACTTGAAGCGTTCCCCGGATATATGACTAGGTTGCGCTTGTCGTATAACCAAAGATACTTCTATCGAATGGACACCACTCTTACGAATGAGAAATCAGAAGGCAATAAAGGATGGAAGCAAAATTGTATTTGGGCGTATAGAGAGCTTTAATGGGATAGCAACGTCTAGGCTGGCAAACTAGAGAGAGATGCTACCCACGGTGGTTCGAGTCGTGATCTGGTGAAGATGCGTGACCGCGCGCATTCAACTAGTAGTGTCCGCTAAAACAAACATGGTCAGCATCAATGTCGAGTGCTCATGCAACTATTTATTTTGGGGATTATTTACCGCTACAGCTCACTCTCCCCCTAATGGGTTCGTGTGGACCCTAAGACGTGCCAGCCAAAGGATAAAACCCAATGCGTCAGACATTGGTAAACGTTCCTTCGATAGCTTGCGATGTTGTGCAGCTTCTGGATGTCTGTACCTACACTAAGGTGTCGTTGCATAAAATAATTGTACATAAAATAAAATTCTTGTTTCTTCCACGTTCTTCTGTTTGTTTCCAGACGGCCTGGAAGTCGAAAGGAAAAAAAAGTTTAAATCTGTGCGTTTTGTGTACAAAAACAATAATTGTTAACTCGATGCGTCTATATAAAAAAACGTGTTGAATACCGACAACAAAAAATGAAAAGTTTTTTTTGACACAAAATTTTATAGAGCGCACACAGTACAATTATTATTATTACTTATTCTTAAAAAAATATACATAAATAATAATAATGGGTTTATCGATTTTTATTTTTTTCTTTGTTATTATTTGTTTTAGGAGAACAAGAAAAATGTTATACGTACGTAGGTAGTGGAAGGAAATTAGTAGACATAGAATTCGTTTAGGTGTTCTGGAAATCGAACTTTTCTACCAGAACGCGTAGCTTTCGGCGTTACAGGGCTCTTTGATGCTTCTACTTGCGTGTTAGTCATTGCTTGCGGCGTAATGGCTTCGTTTGTGCTACGTTTTGCAGGTGTTGCAGCGAATTCGACACTAAAAGGTGTACCTTCTAGGTTGACATTTTTGGCCAGCAGGATCTATCAGTAATCAGTTTACGTGTAGCACGAATTCCAGGATGAGAGAGGTTGTGAAATGTGTCGAAAATGACTCGTCGATAACTTCTGGGATCGACTGGACGGGCTATACCCGTAGAAGAATCACAAATTGAAGTGTTCTTACTTTCTCCAATCGTTTTGGTTTGAAGTTGGAGCGTTGTTGCAGCTAACTCGTGATGAAAGTCGATATCTTCACTTTGAAGTTGAGCTAGTTTAACAAGGTCGATTCCTTGGATACGATTCGAGGAATGTATTCTCCATAAGGCATCAGCAACTACATTGTTAGCTCCCGATATATGTCGTATGTCCGTAGAGAATTGGGAGATATAGTCAAGATGACGCGACTCTCATGGAGAGTACTTATCTGAAGATGATGTCATCGAAAACGTCAGTGGTTTATGGTCGGTGAATATTGCGAATTCCCGGTCTTCGATGGAATGTTGGAAAGCACGTACGGCACAGTACATGGCTAGAAGTTCACGTCCAAAAGTGCTGTATCTCGATTCCGTGTCGTTTAATCGTCTTGAGAAAAATGCTAAAGGCTGCCAAGCTTGGCCAGTCCATTGTTGCAGAACTGCACCAATTGCTGAGTCAGAAGCGTCGACCGCAATGCTGACGGGAGCCTCAGTATTGTAGTGTGCCAGCATAGTTACCTTGGCTATTGCCTCTTTAATTGCGACGAAGGCTTTCTTTGATTGTGAATCCATTGTGACCACCTTTTTATTCCCACGAAGTTGATCTGTTAGTGGTTTCATAATAGATGCACAGTTGGGGACAAATCGTCTGTAGAAACTTACCAACCCGTTTAAAGCTCGTAACTGCTCAATGGTTGTTGGTTCCAAATACTCCAGAATTGCCGCCAACTTGTGTTCTTGAGGCTGTATACCATTAGCATCAATGGTATGCCCCAGGAAATCTAACGAAGTTGTTCCGATTTGACATTTTCGTATATTAATAGTAATTCCGTATTGCTGCAGTCTTTTAAAAGCTGTGTCCAAATGTTTCATGTGTGTTTCCTCGTCTGGGCTTGCTATCAAGCAGTCGTCGACATATGCATGGACATAGTCGAGCCCGCGAAACACGTCGTCAATGAAACGTTGAAACGTTTGTGCTGCATTCCTCAAGCCGAATAGCATTCAAAGGAATTGGTAAAGACCGAACGGGGTTACAATAGCCGTTTTCGGAATGTCATTTTCGGCCATCGGTATTTGATTGTAGGCTTTTACTAGATTAATTTTTGAGAATACTGTCATTCCCTTTAACGTGGCCGTGAGGTCGTGGATGTGAGGTAAAGGGTAACGATCTAGAGTAGTTTGTGCGTTAAGACGTCGATAATCACCGGTAGGACGCCAATCATTGCTGTCTTTCTTCGGGACCATATGTAATGGAGACGACCATGGGCTGCTGGATGGGCGGATTATTCCCAGGTCAATCATATAATCGAATTCGTTCTTAGCAATCCTTAATTTTTCAAGTGCTAATCGGCGTGCTATAGAGAATACAGGTTGACCTGTAGTCGTGATGTGATGTGTAACATTGCTGGTTACACATGATAACTTCGATGTTGCCTTATTCAGATTCGGATACTTGTCAAGTATTGGCTGAAAATAAGAGTTAATTAAATGCTTAAAGCGAAGAGGACATAGGCTACAACTTTTAGCAGTGGTTCCACGTACGTACAGCTTTGTGTTACTGTCGACTAGCCTCTTTTTGCTAGCGTCCACAAGCAAGTTGTGGTGGCTTAGTAAGTCTATGCCTATGATAGGTATTTTCACATCGGCGATAGTGAAAATCCAGTGTATGGGTTTTCGCAACCCCACGTTTAAGTAGACATATTTCTTACCATACGTGGCTATGTGTTTTCCGTCATCTGCCTGTAGATCAAATGCAGCTTCATGTTGTCGATCAGATGAAGTTGCAGGAAGGACGCTGACTTCTGCCCCAGTATCGACGAGGTAGCGAACCTTCGTTATCACATCAGAGATGAATAACAGGCGGCCGTTTCCACCGGCTACGGTTGCCGGTAACGCGTGCCGGCGGTATGGTTTCCCGAAGCAGTGGGTTTGAGGCTAGGGAAACAACAAGGGTTTCTACATTTCTTTGATTCCTTGCCATAGGTGTTGTGATACCGACACTAATGTGGATTTTCCGTTCGTCGAGGTCGAGATGAAAATCTTTTACGCGACAAACTTCGTCAGCGAGGATTGTTTGGTTGGCGTTGCTCGTGTAGATCGAGGAAACGAGAAATAGTATGGCACAATTTAGTAATTTCGTTTTCGGTTTCTAGAGGCTTTTCTGTAACAGAACAAACCTCATTGTGGGGAGTTCTGGTGATCTCCAGAATTCGATTGGCAGATGAAACTAGTTCATCTACTGGGTTGTTGTTAAAAGTTACCAATACTGCTTGCACTTGTTGTGACAGTTTTGATTAAAAAAAAGTTGACGGAAGTGACCTTCGTCTAGAGCACGTTGACCTATTACCTCTTTCATGCGCAACAACATTTCGGTTGCAGAACCGTTATCAAGATCAATGGTGTAAAACAACTCATCAAGACGTTGTCAGTCGGACAAATCTCCTCGTTTAAGAATCGATCTTTTGAGTTGTTCGTACGGTTCTAGGCAGTCAGGACTAAAAAGGAAGGGTGTGACGTTCCTGTTCAATTCACGCGAAAGTGACCTTACAACCGCCAGAAATTGAACGCGTGGATCAGTCACACATTGGTTTTGGAATTCTGCTTCTGCGTGGCAGAACCAGGCTTCGAAATTATCTGCCCAGAAAGAAATGAGCTGAAATTTTGGAGGCGTAGGGGTTGTAATCCTAATTAGCTTAGGAGTCTGGCCTGTAGATCCGAAGTATCATGTTTAAGCATCTATTTGTAAATACATGTACCTTGTGAATGATGCTTTCCGTAGCTCTAGTACAAGTTTCATCACTATGAAATAAAACTCATTTGACAGTCGTATTAATGAATTCAACTTTGATGCTGGCTGATAGATGTTTTATGTTCCAGATTTCCTTTAAATGCGAAAATCCTGCGGTTACCTTGACAATCCATATCCTTATACCTAAATCGGATCCTACCTGTTAACCATTGATGTTACCCAGATATGTAAAAATTTTAACATCTTTCAGAGCTTTTCCATCAAATATAAATGGATAGATGCTCGCTAATGACTTAAAACGACTGGTTTATTCTCCGAATGAATACTTTATTTAACTTCATCCACCTTGTGAAACATCAAATTTAAATGATCTATATAATATTGCTATATTTAATGTATCAATATAAGCTAATCTTTAGTATAACATTCATCACCACTGCATTTTATTCAGCTTAATATTCAATGAAGTTTTTAACGTCGAGTTATACCATATTGAAGATGCAAAGGTAA
The DNA here is from genome assembly GCA_025215515.1 of Schistosoma japonicum. Taxonomy (NCBI): domain Eukaryota; kingdom Metazoa; phylum Platyhelminthes; class Trematoda; order Strigeidida; family Schistosomatidae; genus Schistosoma; species Schistosoma japonicum. The sequence goes on from CM046068.1 coordinate 563,310, forward strand.
AAGTCAGGGTGAAGAAACAAATATTAGTTCTGTAGAGCTTTCGACAATCTATGGGGTCATATAATAAGACGATCACCTCTTTACCTTTCTTAGACAGTCGCAGAATCTGTAAATAATATACGATACAGAAAGCACCTGAATGGCAGAATCAGACTGCCGTAAATGGTGGTTCTAGTGAATTATGATCCGCCTACTGGAATACATAATACTGAGCAGCATGGTTACTAATTTGATAATGCCACCTGGTTTTAGCTATTGTTCAGTAACAACGGCTGTCGTTTATTCACTGCTGAAGCGACTTCATGACAAAGCCAAAGTCAGCTCAATTTGGCATAAACCGAGCTGGCTCCACTTCACCAATTGATCTCGTCTGCGACAACAACACTGAACTTTGCACAGCCACCCAGATAGACGACATTTTCTGTCTATTGACTCTAAATGTTGAGATCAGGTACGGACTTCCTTTACTCATGTAGACGTTCTTTGAGGTTACGTACCTAAGGAGACAAACTGACAACTGATTATGTACAGTATAAGCAATTACCGAAAGTCTTTCTTGATAAACTTTAATTTCGCCTTCAAACTAACTGTATGGGTAGTCGCCATCATCCTTAATAATACGCTTATTTTACTTGCCTGATAACATACGATACATTCTTCAATTTTGTTGCTTCACATTCTAAATGTGAGGTTGGTTGGAGATTTCACCCCAATGAAACCTTTCTTGGTTCAGACCCTCCAGCAGTATTATTTAATTAAGGTGGTAAGGAAAGATTTGAATTATATATGAATGATTTTTCTAAAAATGAGTACTCCATGCTAGTCAGTTAATATGTTTATCTATATAAACAGAATCACATGATGGGTTTATCATATTATTTGTTGGTAAAATTAGAAAAAACGTTTAAATCCTCAGTGACGATTTAATGGCATCCTTTTGCGATATAGCCTCAATCACCTCAGCTGAAGCAAATCTAACAGAGAATATAATGTATGTATATTTGTATTATCAACTGAGGCTCAGAAAGCTCTATGTTAGTAGTCGCAGAATGTCAAACTAGTCAATGTTGGCTTGATTTTTCATAAAGTACCATATATCTCTGCTTTATTCATTACACGAAGTTTCAAATGAAAGTTTATCAGAACTAATCAACTCATGAAACAAAAACATAACTTCGACAAATTTATACAGAAGAGATGTAATTCACAAATCAGGAAAAATCATCTCAATCAATTATATGAATGGTAGATTAAATATAAGCAGAATATCATCTATGAAGTATGGAACAAATCGATCAACCTCTTTGACTTCATCTACATAAAAATCAATCAATTGTCAGTTGTTATTATACATTTTAGCATGTAATAATCAATGCAGATAGACTGTTTTACTACCAAGAGAACTCTGATATTCTAGACAGACAAAACCAACAGGAAACCAACAAACTTCTATAACGCTGAACATACATGTTTACTGGTAATCAATTGACATTTTGAAATAGATCCAATTCATCAATATATTCGATAAAACTATTAAAACAACTTCGCAGTAAGGAGAATAAACAACTAATCAAAATTATGACAAATGAAATCTACTGTTAATCAGTTAGACAGATGGGAACAGGGAAACTCTAATAACAAGATTTTCGTCACTTATTTTGTTGAACGTCTACGAGAGAATCACTGTAAAACCATGTAGATCATAGAAAACAATTTCCATTGACTCATTTCATTTACACTAATTAGGTAATGAACATGATATACCTCGAAAAAAACAATCGTACTAAACATATTACAGACAGTTTATCTCCACCTTTATAACATAGAACTTCATAACCATAGATAAACTTACTTTTAAATAAATCTCTGATGGTAAATATAATTGATGTGGTGTTCTATTGCATATAACACGTGTAATACGTTTTTCTCTGGTACCTAAGCAACTTGAAAAATGATACAAACACAAGTGAACATAAGTTAATTCATGTTTCAGTTATTAATATTCTTTACAGGTTAGTGTCACTTGGGAACCACTGAAAACGAGAGAGCACAAAGTAAATATTTTGTTCTAGTAAACGACTCCTTATCAGTGTACATCATAATCGCTGCACTGTATAATAAACTGATGGGAGTGGGAATTCTACCATTGGAAGCTGACTTGATGGTAGTAATGATCAAGTGTTCGCAATGATATCTGTGAGCCCTGATACCAATTCACTGACTGATTACAGAGTAAGCACTACTGAGGATTCCAATATTAGGTAGAAATACTTACTTATCTTTTCCTGGTTGTCACCAGTGACCAAATTACATCATTTTGTAACGAGTACCAACACTTAAACGTGATTCCTTTCTTTGCAAAACCATCTTAATTCGAATTCGTGTTTTGTTTTAATATATTAAATATCAAAATGACAATTACCAAAGTTCTGGACTTTTCTGTTGTTGATTTTAAAGACTACAGTTATATATGAAATCAACTTGATATTATCAATTTCGATGTCATGAATCAGTCTGAAATAGACAACCATTGACTACCAGCAACTAGCAGTAGATAACCTTCTTATCATAGTAGGCGACTCTTCAACAATGCACACCCACAATCCCATCAGTGGACAAGGCCAAGACCATGTGGATCTTTGGCCAGCGGTTTGCTATTAAACCACTGCATCGGCTGGTAATGGTTGACATTTTTTCATTCAGTCAATTCGTGATTTGTTTATGCGACCTCATTATTGCTATTAGTATATAGTTGCCTCAGATTCGACACGGCTAAACTCTATCAGTTACGTTTTCTTACTGGAACTCGAGGAATTACCTCGAGAAATTAGTCACTAGTGAGCCGGTATTAAATGTAGCTGGGTGCTGTGAAGAGATTTCAACTTTATATCACGAATCGGTCTAGATTAGGCAACCAGTGATTACCATGAATCACTAGATAGATGTTTTTTCCTTATATGAGATTCTTAACAGAGGGATTCTGTGACCACACTTCCCCAGAAATTGTACCTAGGACTCTCTGAGACTACAGTGTTTCACATCAGTACTTCATCGGATACCAGTCTATTAGAGTTAATGAGATTTTTAAAACAAACCAAGTTGCTGATACACAACTACTTAAAGCTTAAAAGTAGTTGAGTTGTCAGTGTCTAAAACTACAACGTATCACTTCATAATAAAAATACACTACACATAATTTTGACATTTATCATATAGAAACACTATCTAGTCTGTCAGTGAAATATCTCATCTACTAAAGACATTATATTAAGCTAAATGAGTGTAGAAAGGGTAATCAGACAAAAACGTACCCAGCTCCTGAAGCGTATAAATCTTTAGCATCAGCTTCAGCCAATTCATGATTAATGACTAAATTTACACCTTTTTCAGATATGGCTTTCAATTGTAATAGTTGTATATCATCACGTTCAGCTTGAACTAAACTAAGCAGTGCATATTCATAATCACCACATGTCTCTTTTTTCATATCTGCAACTAACGAACGGTTGGAATCTACATTTTGAAGTAAATAAGTGAGAAACAGAAGAAAAACTCATATATTTTAGTGTTAGAAAATATAACAATGATATGTTGTACAGATACAGAACGGTGATTAAATTAAGTCGATGAGTTAACTCTTTTTTAAATTGATGATATGCTAGTTGGTATTTGCTAGTAAGGTGCATCTATTTCACATAAGATTCCATCCTGTCTTGACCATCTACATTGTTACGTTGACCTGGTAATCGGGCTACTTTATTGTGATGAACATAACAAAGCGACATCTAAAGTTCTGTTAATGTGCAAATTCTATGTTCAAATCGTTAACAGATCTCACCAGCTGAAACTTTTTATTATCTTGATGTTGATGTATAGTAGTTTTCCAAAACACTCATTCTGAATTCTAACATGGTCATTTACTGGATTTTTATTATTCTATAGTATCAGCCAACGTAATTGGATCTTGACTTATAAAAGGACGCTACAGCAAATTCTCGTGGTCTTTCCAGAGTTGGTATAACATTGAGTTTGAAAGCAGAAATTGAGGTGATTTAGTGTTTTAATCAATTAGATTGTCTTCGAAGTCTGGTCCTCCCTATCGGATTGACGAATGAAAAACCTCGACATGGATTCAAAAATCCCCTACAAACTTTTGTCAACTTGTAATGCCTGTAATGTACATGAGGTATGTGTGTGTCACTTAATGGAATAACAAATTACACTACAGCTTAGTATTACTAAATGGATGAGAAACACAGGTTATGAGAATTAGAAATACACGTGTCTAAAGTGCCTGATCTTGATGTTTTAAAGCCCCGCTCGCGTACTAGAGTATAACCGAGTAACGAGTGCTCAGGTTAAGCACAGATTACTAAGAAATACGGTGATCCAGTAGAAAAAATTGTAAATTTTTATTGAAGAAAGTATCTGAGACATGTGTTTCGTATGCATAACCACTGTCTGATTTATCCCAGAATGTTAGCTAATGTATGAGTAGGATTGAAGAAAACTGGGGAGAAGGGGTGGCTATTATAACAGAATTAGCCATTAGTCCATGGAATCGATTACTATTGACAGGAACCATATTGATATGTGTAGATTACTTGGTTCGGATGAGCCAAGAAACAATTACAACCACTGTCTATAGAGTTCTTGGTAGTTAAACAGTCTATCTGCATTGATTATTACATGCTAAAATATATTATAATAACTGACAATTGATTGATTTTTATGTAGATGAAGTCAAAGAGGTTGATCGATTTGTTCCATACTTCATAGATGATATTCTGCTTATATTTAATCTACCATTCATATAATTGATTGAGATGATTTTTCCTGATTTGTGAATTACATCTCTTCTGTATAAATTTGTCGAAGTTATGTTTTTGTTTCATGAGTTGATTAGTTCTGATAAACTTTCATTTGAAACTTCGTGTAATGAATAAAGCAGAGATATATGGTACTTTATGAAAAATCAAGCCAACATTGACTAGTTTGACATTCTGCGACTACTAACATAGAGCTTTCTGAGCCTCAGTTGATAATACAAATATACATACATTATATTCTCTGTTAGATTTGCTTCAGCTGAGGTGATTGAGGCTATATCGCAAAAGGATGCCATTAAATCGTCACTGAGGATTTAAACGTTTTTTCTAATTTTACCAACAAATAATATGATAAACCCATCATGTGATTCTGTTTATATAGATAAACATATTAACTGACTAGCATGGAGTACTCATTTTTAGAAAAATCATTCATATATAATTCAAATCTTTCCTTACCACCTTAATTAAATAATACTGCTGGAGGGTCTGAACCAAGAAAGGTTTCATTGGGGTGAAATCTCCAACCAACCTCACATTTAGAATGTGAAGCAACAAAATTGAAGAATGTATCGTATGTTATCAGGCAAGTAAAATAAGCGTATTATTAAGGATGATGGCGACTACCCATACAGTTAGTTTGAAGGCGAAATTAAAGTTTATCAAGAAAGACTTTCGGTAATTGCTTATACTGTACATAATCAGTTGTCAGTTTGTCTCCTTAGGTACGTAACCTCAAAGAACGTCTACATGAGTAAAGGAAGTCCGTACCTGATCTCAACATTTAGAGTCAATAGACAGAAAATGTCGTCTATCTGGGTGGCTGTGCAAAGTTCAGTGTTGTTGTAGCAGACGAGATCGATTAGTGAAGTGGAGCCAGCTCGGTTTATGCCAAATTGAGCTGACTTTGGCTTTGTCATGAAGTCGCTTCAGCAGTGAATAAACGACAGCCATTGTTACTGAACAATAGCTAAAACCAGGTGGCATTATCAAATTAGTAACCATGCTGCTCAGTATTATGTATTCCAGTAGGCGGATCATAATTCACTAGAACCACCATTTACGGCAGTCTGATTCTGCCATTCAGGTGCTTTCTGTATCGTATATTATTTACAGATTCTGCGACTGTCTAAAAAAGGTAAAGAGGTGATCGTCTTATTATATGACCCCATAGATTGTCGAAAGCTCTACAGAACTAATATTTGTTTCTTCACCCTGACTTTTACCTTTGCATCTTCAATATGGTATAACTCGACGTTAAAAACTTCATTGAATATTAAGCTGAATAAAATGCAGTGGTGATGAATGTTATACTAAAGATTAGCTTATATTGATACATTAAATATAGCAATATTATATAGATCATTTAAATTTGATGTTTCACAAGGTGGATGAAGTTAAATAAAGTATTCATTCGGAGAATAAACCAGTCGTTTTAAGTCATTAGCGAGCATCTATCCATTTATATTTGATGGAAAAGCTCTGAAAGATGTTAAAATTTTTACATATCTGGGTAACATCAATGGTTAACAGGTAGGATCCGATTTAGGTATAAGGATATGGATTGTCAAGGTAACCGCAGGATTTTCGCATTTAAAGGAAATCTGGAACATAAAACATCTATCAGCCAGCATCAAAGTTGAATTCATTAATACGACTGTCAAATGAGTTTTATTTCATAGTGATGAAACTTGTACTAGAGCTACGGAAAGCATCATTCACAAGGTACATGTATTTACAAATAGATGCTTAAACATGATACTCCGGATCTACTGGCCGAAAACTATCAGAAACAAACTACTATGGCAAGAAACAAAGCCAACTTACACCCACAAAAGAAATTAGGAAACAAAGCTGGAAGAGGACAGAGGACACATTTTGAAAATCAGTAAGCTATGACACCGTACGAGCACAAACATAAACTTCTTATGGTCAGAAGAAAGATGAAAGCCAAAAAAGTAATTGCACTGGCAATAAGAGGTAGACTTAAGGAAGAATGAATAGCACTTGGAAATAACTAGGATGAAGGGCTCACAACAGAATTAGTTGTAGGCCTATGCTCCATTAAAAGTGATAGGTATTGTTGAATTCTAAGTCTTAAGCACTTCAAACGATATCTTCCCCCCACTTAAAATAGCTCCTTGAGTGTATTTCACCTACAAGTCACTGACTAATTAATATGCTCATTTGTTAAAAAACACTATAAGACAAATCCTAAAAATGACAAGCCTCCGATTGTCAATAAAATGCCGGTTTTTATTTGTCTTGCATTAAAAAAATATGAGACTTTAAAAATGATTAAGGAAAACAATCAGAACAGCACTGAAATGAATCTATCCAGAGGCTTCGTTAAATTGTTTGCAGAACACAAGACGTTCGTCAATCTTCTCAAAGATAAATCACTATCCATCAGATATCACCTCTAATCGCACATGTAAATTGACATGTAATTGTGTTTGCAAGTATGTAGGAATCAGTGAACAAAGAAATTCTTCCTTATTTTTGAAGAATGTTACTAAGAATTAATGTGTAAAAAGCTGCATTGTCCTCATAATTGCGATCTCCGAACACTTTTTTGACAGTGAACATGATATAAATGCTACAGAAGTATTTGAAATTGCCAACAAACAAGTAACCTCAATATTACTATGTTTTACTGGGTCAATCTTGTTATCAATCATTCCAAATTGACCATCATGTACAGAAAGACAGCTTGATTAGCCTTTCATTATAGTGGTAAGTATATCGATTGCTAACAATATTCTGAATATTTACTTGAAGCGTTCCCCGGATATATGACCAGGTTGCGCTTGTCGTATAACCAAAGATACTTCTATCGAATGGACACCACTCTTACGAATGAGAAATCAGAAGGCAATAAAGGATAGAAGCAAAATTGTATTTGAGCGTAAAGAGAGCTTTAATGGGATAGCAACGTCTAGGCTGGCAAACTAGAGAGAGATGCTACCCACGGTGGTTCGAGTCGTGATCTGGTGAAGATGCGTGACCGCGCGCATTCAACTAGTAGTGTCCGCTAAAACAAACATGGTCAGCATCAATGTCGAGTGCTCATGCAACTATTTATTTTGGGGATTATTTACCGCTACAGCTCACTCTCCCCCTAATGGGTTCGTGTGGACCCTAAGACGTGCCAGCCAAAGGATAAAACCCAATGCGTCAGACATTGGTAAACGTTCCTTCGATAGCTTGCGATGTTGTGCAGCTTCTGGATGTCTGTACCTACACTAAGGTGTCGTTGCATAAAATAATTGTACATAAAATAAAATTCTTGTTTCTTCCACGTTCTTCTGTTTGTTTCCAGACGGCCTGGAAGTCGAAAGGAAAAAAAAGTTTAAATCTGTGCGTTTTGTGTACAAAAACAATAATTGTTAACTCGATGCGTCTATATAAAAAAACGTGTTGAATACCGACAACAAAAAATGAAAAGTTTTTTTTTGACACAAAACTTTATAGAGCGCACACAGTACAATTATTATTATTACTTATTCTTAAAAAAATATACATAAATAATAATAATGGGTTTATCGATTTTTATTTTTTTCTTTGTTATTATTTGTTTTAGGAGAACAAGAAAAATGTTATACGTACGTAGGTAGTGGAAGGAAATTAGTAGACATAGAATTCGTTTAGGTGTTCTGGAAATCGAACTTTTCTACCAGAACGCGTAGCTTTCGGCGTTACAGGGCTCTTTGATGCTTCTACTTGCGTGTTAGTCATTGCTTGCGGCGTAATGGCTTCGTTTGTGCTACGTTTTGCAGGTGTTGCAGCGAATTCGACACTAAAAGGTGTACCTTCTAGGTTGACATTTTTGGCCAGCAGGATCTATCAGTAATCAGTTTACGTGTAGCACGAATTCCAGGATGAGAGAAATTGTGAAATGTGTCGAAAATGACTCGTCGATAACTTCTGGGATCGACTGGACGGGCTATACCCGTAGAAGAATCACAAATTGAAGTGTTCTTACTTTCTCCAATCGTTTTGGTTTGAAGTTGGAGCGTTGTTGCAGCTAACTCGTGATGAAAGTCGATATCTTCACTTTGAAGTTGAGCTAGTTTAACAAGGTCGATTCCTTGGATACGATTCGAGGAATGTATTCTCCATAAGGCATCAGCAACTACATTGTTAGCTCCCGATATATGTCGTATGTCCGTAGAGAATTGGGAGATATAGTCAAGATGACGCGACTCTCATGGAGAGTACTTATCTGAAGATGATGTCATCGAAAACGTCAGTGGTTTATGGTCGGTGAATATTGCGAATTCCCGGTCTTCGATGGAATGTTGGAAAGCACGTACGGCACAGTACATGGCTAGAAGTTCACGTCCAAAAGTGCTGTATCTCGATTCCGTGTCGTTTAATCGTCTTGAGAAAAATGCTAAAGGCTGCCAAGCTTGGCCAGTCCATTGTTGCAGAACTGCACCAATTGCTGAGTCAGAAGCGTCGACCGCAATGCTGACGGGAGCCTCAGTATTGTAGTGTACCAGCATAGTTACCTTGGCTATTGCCTCTTTAATTGCGACGAAGGCTTTCTTTGATTGTGAATCCATTGTGACCACCTTTTTATTCCCACGAAGTTGATCTGTTAGTGGTTTCATAATAGATGCACAGTTGGGGACAAATCGTCTGTAGAAACTTACCAACCCGTTTAAAGCTCGTAACTGCTCAATGGTTGTTGGTTCCAAATACTCCAGAATTGCCGCCAACTTGTGTTCTTGAGGCTGTATACCATTAGCATCAATGGTATGCCCCAGGAAATCTAACGAAGTTGTTCCGATTTGACATTTTCGTATATTAATAGTAATTCCGTATTGCTGCAGTCTTTTAAAAGCTGTGTCCAAATGTTTCATGTGTGTTTCCTCGTCTGGGCTTGCTATCAAGCAGTCGTCGACATATGCATGGACATAGTCGAGCCCACGAAACACGTCGTCAATGAAACGTTGAAACGTTTGTGCTGCATTCCTCAAGCCGAATAGCATTCAAAGGAATTGGTAAAGACCGAACGGGGTTACAATAGCCGTTTTCGGAATGTCATTTTCGGCCATCGGTATTTGATTGTAGGCTTTTACTAGATTAATTTTTGAGAATACTGTCATTCCCTTTAACGTGGCCGTGAGGTCGTGGATGTGAGGTAAAGGGTAACGATCTAGAGTAGTTTGTGCGTTAAGACGTCGATAATCACCGGTAGGACGCCAATCATTGCTGTCTTTCTTCGGGACCATATGTAATGGAGACGACCATGGGCTGCTGGATGGGCGGATTATTCCCAGGTCAATCATATAATCGAATTCGTTCTTAGCAATCCTTAATTTTTCAAGTGCTAATCTGCGTGCTTTGGAGAATACAGGTTGACCTGTAGTCGTGATGTGATGTGTAACATTGCTGGTTACACATGATAACTTCGATGTTGCCTTATTCAGATTCGGATACTTGTCAAGTATTGGCTGAAAATAAGAGTTAATTAAATGCTTAAAGCGAAGAGGACATAGGCTACAACTTTTAGCAGTGGTTCCACGTACGTACAGCTTTGTGTTACTGTCGACTAGCCTCTTTTTGCTAGCGTCCACAAGCAAGTTGTGGTGGCTTAGTAAGTCTATGCCTATGATAGGTATTTTCACATCGGCGATAGTGAAAATCCAGTGTATGGGTTTTCGCAACCCCACGTTTAAGTAGACATATTTCTTACCATACGTGGCTATGTGTTTTCCGTCATCTGCCTGTAGATCAAATGCAGCTTCATGTTGTCGATCAGATGAAGTTGCAGGAAGGACGCTGACTTCTGCCCCAGTATCGACGAGGTAGCGAACCTTCGTTATCACATCAGAGATGAATAACAGGCGGCTGTTTCCACCGGCTACGGTTGCCGGTAACGCGTGCCGGCGGTATGGTTTCCCGAAGCAGTGGGTTTGAGGCTAGGGAAACAACAAGGGTTTCTACATTTCTTTGATTCCTTGCCATAGGTGTTGTGGTACCGACACCAATGTGGATTTTCCGTTCGTCGAGGTCGAGATGAAAATCTTTTACGCGACAAACTTCGTCAGCGAGGATTGTTTGGTTGGCGTTGCTCGTGTAGATCGAGGAAACGAGAAATAGTATGGCACAATTTAGTAATTTCGTTTTCGGTTTCTAGAGGCTTTTCTGTAACAGAACAAACCTCATTGTGGGGAGTTCTGGTGATCTCCAGAATTCGATTGGCAGATGAAACTAGTTCATCTACTGGGTTGTTGTTAAAAGTTACCAATACTGCTTGCACTTGTTGTGACAGTTTTGATTAAAAAAAAGTTGACGGAAGTGACCTTCGTCTAGAGCACGTTGACCTATTACCTCTTTCATGCGCAACAACATTTCGGTTGCAGAACCGTTATCAAGATCAATGGTGTAAAACAACTCATCAAGACGTTGTCAGTCGGACAAATCTCCTCGTTTAAGAATCGATCTTTTGAGTTGTTCGTACGGTTCTAGGCAGTCAGGACTAAAAAGGAAGGGTGTGACGTTCCTGTTCAATTCACGCGAAAGTGACCTTACAACCGCCAGAAATTGAACGCGTGGATCAGTCACACATTGGTTTTGGAATTCTGCTTCTGCGTGGCAGAACCAGGCTTCGAAATTATCTGCCCAGAAAGAAATGAGCTGAAATTTTGGAGGCGTAGGGGTTGTAATCCTAATTAGCTTAGGAGTCTGGCCTGTAGATCCGAAGTATCATGTTTAAGCATCTATTTGTAAATACATGTACCTTGTGAATGATGCTTTCCGTAGCTCTAGTACAAGTTTCATCACTATGAAATAAAACTCATTTGACAGTCGTATTAATGAATTCAACTTTGATGCTGGCTGATAGATGTTTTATGTTCCAGATTTCCTTTAAATGCGAAAATCCTGCGGTTACCTTGACAATCCATATCCTTATACCTAAATCGGATCCTACCTGTTAACCATTGATGTTACCCAGATATGTAAAAATTTTAACATCTTTCAGAGCTTTTCCATCAAATATAAATGGATAGATGCTCGCTAATGACTTAAAACGACTGGTTTATTCTCCGAATGAATACTTTATTTAACTTCATCCACCTTGTGAAACATCAAATTTAAATGATCTATATAATATTGCTATATTTAATGTATCAATATAAGCTAATCTTTAGTATAACATTCATCACCACTGCATTTTATTCAGCTTAATATTCAATGAAGTTTTTAACGTCGAGTTATACCATATTGAAGATGCAAAGGTAAAAGTCAGGGTGAAGAAACAAATATTAGTTCTGTAGAGCTTTCGACAATCTATGGGGTCATATAATAAGACGATCACCTCTTTACCTTTCTTAGACAGTCGCAGAATCTGTAAATAATATACGATACAGAAAGCACCTGAATGGCAGAATCAGACTGCCGTAAATGGTGGTTCTAGTGAATTATGATCCGCCTACTGGAATACATAATACTGAGCAGCATGGTTACTAATTTGATAATGCCACCTGGTTTTAGCTATTGTTCAGTAACAACGGCTGTCGTTTATTCACTGCTGAAGCGACTTCATGACAAAGCCAAAGTCAGCTCAATTTGGCATAAACCGAGCTGGCTCCACTTCACTAATTGATCTCGTCTGCTACAACAACACTGAACTTTGCACAGCCACCCAGATAGACGACATTTTCTGTCTATTGACTCTAAATGTTGAGATCAGGTACGGACTTCCTTTACTCATGTAGACGTTCTTTGAGGTTACGTACCTAAGGAGACAAACTGACAACTGATTATGTACAGTATAAGCAATTACCGAAAGTCTTTCTTGATAACTTTAATTTCGCCTTCAAACTAAACTGTATGGGTAGTCGCCATCATCCTTAATAATACGCTTATTTTACTTGCCTGATAACATACGATACATTCTTCAATTTTGTTGCTTCACATTCTAAATGTGAGGTTGGTTGGAGATTTCACCCCAATGAAACCTTTCTTGGTTCAGACCCTCCAGCAGTATTATTTAATTAAGGTGGTACAGGAAAGATTTGAATTATATATGAATGATTTTTCTAAAAATGAGTACTCCATGCTAGTCAGTTAATATGTTTATCTATATAAACAGAATCACATGATGGGTTTATCATATATTTGTTGGTAAAATTAGAAAAAACGTTTAAATCCTCAGTGACGATTTTAATGGCATCCTTTTGCGATATAGCCTCAATCACCTCAGCTGAAGCAAATCTAACAGAGAATATAATGGTATGTATATTTGTATTATCAACTGAGGCTCAGAAAGCTCTATGTTAGTAGTCGCAGAATGTCAAACTAGTCATGTTGGCTTGATTTTCATAAAGTACCATATATCTCTGCTTTATTCATTACACGAAGTTTCAAATGAAAGTTTATCAGAACTAATCAACTCATGAAACAAAACATAACTTCGACAAATTTATACAGAAGGGATGTAATTCACAAATCAGGAAAAATCATCTCAATCAATTATATGAATGGTAGATTAAATATAAGCAGAATATCATCTATGAAGTATGGAACACATCGACCAACCTCTTCGACTTCATCTACATAAAATCAATCAATTGTCAGTTGTTATATACATTTTAGCATGTAATAATCAATGCAGATAGACTGTTTTACTACCAAGAGAACTCTGATATTCTAGACAGACAAAACCAACAGGAAACCAACAAACTTCTATAACGCTGAACATACATGTTTACTGGTAATCAATTGACATTTTGAAATAGATCCAATTCATCAATATATTCGATAAAACTATTAAAACAACTTCGCAGTAAGGAGAATAAACAACTAATCAAAATTATGACAATGAAATCTACTGTTAATCAGTTAGACAGATGGGAACAGGGAAACTCTAATAACAAGATTTTCGTCACTTATTTTGTTGAACGTCTACGAGAGAATCACTGTAAAACCATGTAGATCATAGAAAACAATTTCCATTGACTCATTTCATTTACACTAATTAGGTAATGAACATGATATACCTCGAAAAAAACAATCGTACCTAAACATATTACAGACAGTTTATCTCCACCTTTATAACATAGAACTTCATAACCATAGATAAACTTACTTTTAAATAAATCTCTGATGGTAAATATAATTGATGTGGTGTTCTATTGCATATAACACGTGTAATACGTTTTTCTCTGGTACCTAAGCAACTTGAAAAATGATACAAACACAAGTGAACATAAGTTAATTCATGTTTCAGTTATTAATATTCTTTACAGGTTAGTGTCACTTGGGAACCACTGAAAACGAGAGAGCACAAAGTAAATATTTTGTTCTAGTAAACGACTCCTTATCAGTGTACATCATAATCGCTGCACTGTATAATAAACTGATGGGAGTGGGAATTCTACCATTGGAAGCTGACTTGATGGTAGTAATGATCAAGTGTTCAGCAATGATATCTGTGAGCCCTGATACCAATTCACTGACTGATTACAGAGTAAGCACTACTGAGGATTCCAATATTAGGTAGAAATACTTACTTATCTCTTCCTGGTTGTCACCAGTGACCAAATTACATCATTTTGTAACGAGTACCAACACTTAAACGTGATTCCTTTCTTTGCGAAACCATCTTAATTCGAATTCGTGTTTTGTTTTAATATATTAAATATCAAAATGACAATTACCAAAGTTCTGGACTTTTCTGTTGTTGATTTTAAAGACTACAGTTATATATGAAATCAACTTGATATTATCAATTTCGATGTCATGAATCAGTCTGAAATAGACAACCATTGACTACCAGCAACTAGCAGTAGATAACCTTCTTATCATAGTAGGCGACTCTTCAACAATGCACACCCACAATCCCATCAGTGTACAAGGCCAAGACCATGTGGATCTTTGGCCAGCGGTTTGCTATTAAACCACTGCATCGGCTGGTAATGGTTGACATTTTTTCATTCAGTCAATTCGTGATTTGTTTATGCGACCTCATTATTGCTATTAGTATATAGTTGCCTCAGATTCGACACGGCTAAACTCTATCAGTTACGTTTCCTTACTGGAACTCGAGGAATTACCTCGAGAAATTAGTCACTAGTGAGCCGGTATTAAATGTAGCTGGGTGCTGTGAAGAGATTTCAACTTTATATCACGAATCGGTCTAGATTAGGCAACCAGTGATTACCAAGAATCACTAGATAGATGTTTAGTCCTTATATGAGATTCTTAACAGAGGGATTCTGTGACCACACTTCCCCAGAAATCGTACCTAGGACTCTCTGAGACTACAGTGTTTCACATCAGTACTTCATCGGATACCAGTCTATTAGAGTTAATGAGATTTTTAAAACAAACCAAGTTGCTGATACACAACTACTTAAAGCTTAAAAGTAGTTGAGTTGTCAGTGTCTAAAACTACAACGTATCACTTCATAATAAAAATACACTACACATAATTTTGACATTTATCATATAGAAACACTATCTAGTCTGTCAGTGAAATATCTCATCTACTAAAGACATTATATTAAGCTAAATGAGTGTAGAAAGGGTAATCAGACAAAAACGTACCCAGCTCCTGAAGCGTATAAATCTTTAGCATCAGCTTCAGCCAATTCATGGTTAATGACTAAATTTACACCTTTCTCAGATATGGCTTTCAATTGTAATAGTTGTATATCATCACGTTCAGCTCGAACTAAACTAAGCAGTGCATATTCATAATCACCACATGTCTCTTTTTTCATATCTGCAACTAACGAACGGTTGGAATCTACATTTTGAAGTAAATAAGTGAGAAACAGAAGAAAAACTCATATATTTTAGTGTTAGAAAATATAACAATGATATGTTGTACAGATACAGAACGGTGATTAAATTAAGTCGATGAGTTAACTCTTTTTTAAATTGATGATAGTGCTAGTTGGTATTTGCTAGTAAGGTGCATCTATTTCACATAAGATTCCATCCTGTCTTGACCATCTACATTGTTACGTTGACCTGGTAATCGGGCTACTTTATTGTGATGAACATAACAAAGCGACATCTAAAGTTCTGTTAATGTGCAAATTCTATGTTCAAATCGTTAACAGATCTCACCAGCTGAAACTTTTTATTATCTTGATGTTGATGTATAGTAGTTTTCCAAAACACTCATTCTGAATTCTAACATGGTCATTTACTGGATTTTTATTATTCTATAGTATCAGCCAACGTTAATTGGATCTTGACTTATAAAAGGACGCTACAGCAAATTCTCGTGGTCTTTCCAGAGTTGGTATAACATTGAGTTTGAAAGCAGAAATTGAGGTGATTTAGTGTTTTAATCAATTAGATTGTCTTCGAAGTCTGGTCCTCCCTATCGGATTGACGAATGAAAAACCTCGACATGGATTCAAAAATCCCCTACAAACTTTTGTCAACTTGTAATGCCTGTAATGTACATGAGGTATGTGTGTGTCGCTTAATGGAATAACAAATTACACTACAGCTTAGTATTACTAAATGGATGAGAAACACAGGTTATGAGAATTAGAAATACACGTGTCTAAAGTGCCTGATCTTGATGTTTTAAAGCCCCGCTCGCGTACTAGAGTATAACCGAGTAACGAGTGCTCAGGTTAAGCACAGATTACTAAGAAATACGGTGATCCAGTAGAAAAAATTGTAAATTTTTATTGAAGAAAGTATCTGAGACATGTGTTTTGTATGCATAACCACTGTCTGATTTATCCCAGAATGTTAGCTAATGTATGAGTAGGATTGAAGAAAACTGGAGAGAAGGGGTGGCTATTATAACAGATTTAGCCATTAGTCCATGGAATCGATTACTATTGACAGGAACCATATTGATATGTGTAGATTACTTGGTTCGGATGAGCCAAGAAACAATTACAACCACTGTCTATAGAGTTCTTGGTAGTTAAACAGTCTATCTGCATTGATTATTACATGCTAAAATATATTAATAATAACTGACAATTGATTGATTTTTATGTAGATGAAGTCAAAGAGGTTGATCGATTTGTTCCATACTTCATAGATGATATTCTGCTTATATTTAATCTACCATTCATATAATTGATTGAGATGATTTTTCCTGATTTGTGAATTACATCTCTTCTGTATAAATTTGTCGAAGTTATGTTTTTGTTTCATGAGTTGATTAGTTCTGACAAACTTTCATTTGAAACTTCGTGTAATGAATAAAGCAGAGATATATGGTACTTTATGAAAAATCAAGCCAACATTGACTAGTTTGACATTCTGCGACTACTAACATAGAGCTTTCTGAGCCTCAGTTGATAATACAAATATACATACATTATATTCTCTGTTAAATTTGCTTCAGCTGAGGTGATTGAGGCTATATCGCAAAAGGATGCCATTAAATCGTCACTGAGGATTTAAACGTTTTTTCTAATTTTACCAACAAATAATATGATAAACCCATCATGTGATTCTGTTTATATAGATAAACATATTAACTAACTAGCATGGAGTACTCATTTTTAGAAAAATCATTCATATATAATTCAAATCTTTCCTTACCACCTTAATTAAATAATACTGCTGGAGGGTCTGAACCAAGAAAGGTTTCATTGGGGTGAAATCTCCAACCAACCTCACATTTAGAATGTGAAGCAACAAAATTGAAGAATGTATCGTATGTTATCAGGCAAGTAAAATAAGCGTATTATTAAGGATGATGGCGACTACCCATACAGTTAGTTTGAAGGCGAAATTAAAGTTTATCAAGAAAGACTTTCGGTAATTGCTTATACTGTACATAATCAGTTGTCAGTTTGTCTCCTTAGGTACGTAACCTCAAAGAACGTCTACATGAGTAAAGGAAGTCCGTACCTGATCTCAACATTTAGAGTCAATAGACAGAAAATGTCGTCTATCTGGGTGGCTGTGCAAAGTTCAGTGTTGTTGTAGCAGACGAGATCAATTAGTGAAGTGGAGCCAGCTCGGTTTATGCCAAATTGAGCTGACTTTGGCTTTGTCATGAAGTCGCTTCAGCAGTGAATAAACGACAGCCGTTGTTACTGAACAATAGCTAAAACCAGGTGGCATTATCAAATTAGTAACCATGCTGCTCAGTATTATGTATTCCAGTAGGCGGATCATAATTCACTAGAACCACCATTTACGGCAGTCTGATTCTGCCATTCAGGTGCTTTCTGTATCGTATATTATTTACAGATTCTGCGACTGTCTAAGAAAGGTAAAGAGGTGATCGTCTTATTATATGACCCCATAGATTGTCGAAAGCTCTACAGAACTAATATTTGTTTCTTCACCCTGACTTTTACCTTTGCATCTTCAATATGGTATAACTCGACGTTAAAAACTTCATTGAATATTAAGCTGAATAAAATGCAGTGGTGATGAATGTTATACTAAAGATTAGCTTATATTGATACATTAAATATAGCAATATTATATAGATCATTTAAATTTGATGTTTCACAAGGTGGATGAAGTTAAATAAAGTATTCATTCGGAGAATAAACCAGTCGTTTTAAGTCATTAGCGAGCATCTATCCATTTATATTTGATGGAAAAGCTCTGAAAGATGTTAAAATTTTTACATATCTGGGTAACATCAATGGTTAACAGGTAGGATCCGATTTAGGTATAAGGATATGGATTGTCAAGGTAACCGCAGGATTTTCGCATTTAAAGGAAATCTGGAACATAAAACATCTATCAGCCAGCATCAAAGTTGAATTCATTAATACGACTGTCAAATGAGTTTTATTTCACAGTGATGAAACTTGTACTAGAGCTACGGAAAGCATCATTCACAAGGTACATGTATTTACAAATAGATGCTTAAACATGATACTCCGGATCTACTGGCCGAAAACTATCAGAAACAAACTACTATGGCAAGAAACAAAGCCAACTTACACCCAAAAAAGAAATTAGGAAACAAAGCTGGAAGAGGACAGAGGACACATTTTGAAAATCAGTAAGCTATGACACCGTACGAGCACAAACATAAACTCCTTATGGTCAGAAGAAAGATGAAAGCCAAAAAAGTAATTGCACTGGCAATAAGAGGTAGACTTAAGGAAGAATGAATAGCACTTGGAAATAACTGAGATGAAGGGCTCACAACAGAAATAGTTGTAGGCCTATGCTCCATTAAAAGTGATAGGTATTGTTGAATTCTAAGTCTTAAGCACTTCAAATGATATCTTCTCCCCACTTAAAATAGCTCCTTGAGTGTATTTCACCTACAAGTCACTGACTAATTAATATGCTCATTTGTTAAAAAACACTATAAGACAAATCCTAAAAATGACAAGCCTCCGATTGTCAATAAAATGCCGGTTTTTATTTGTCTTGCATTAAAAAAATATGAGACTTTAAAAATGATTAAGGAAAACAATCAGAACAGCACTGAAATGAATCTATCCAGAGGCTTCGTTAAATTGTTTGCAGAACACAAGACGTTCGTCAATCTTCTCAAAGATAAATCACTATCCATCAGATATCACCTCTAATCGCACATGTAAATTGACATGTAATTGTGTTTGCAAGTATGTAGGAATCAGTGAACAAAGAAATTCTTCCTTATTTTTGAAGAATGTTACTAAGAATTAATGTGTAAAAAGCTGCATTGTCCTCATAATTGCGATCTCCGAACACTTTTTTGACAGTGAACATGATATAAATGCTACAGAAGTATTTGAAATTGCCAACAAACAAGTAACCTCAATATTACTATGTTTTACTGGGTCAATCTTGTTATCAATCATTCCAAATTGACCATCATGTACAGAAAGACAGCTTGATTAGCCTTTCATTATAGTGGTAAGTATATCGATTGCTAACAATATTCTGAATATTTACTTGAAGCGTTCCCCGGATATATGACCAGGTTGCGCTTGTCGTATAACCAAAGATACTTCTATCGAATGGACACCACTCTTACGAATGAGAAATCAGAAGGCAATAAAGGATGGAAGCAAAATTGTATTTGAGCGTAAAGAGAGCTTTAATGGGATAGCAACGTCTAGGCTGGCAAACTAGAGAGAGATGCTACCCACGGTGGTTCGAGTCGTGATCTGGTGAAGATGCGTGACCGCGCGCCTTCAACTAGTAGTGTCCGCTAAAACAAACATGGTCAGCATCAATGTCGAGTGCTCATGCAACTATTTATTTTGGGGATTATTTACCGCTACAGCTCACTCTCCCCCTAATGGGTTCATGTGGACCCTAAGACGTGCCAGCCAAAGGATAAAACCCAATGCGTCAGACATTGGTAAACGTTCCTTCGATAGCTTGCGATGTTGTGCAGCTTCTGGACGTCTGTACCTATACTATGGTGTCGTTGCATAAAATAATTGTACATAAAATAAAATTCTTGTTTCTTCCACGTTCTTCTGTTTGTTTCCAGACGGCCTGGAAGTCGAAAGGAAAAAAAAGTTTAAATCTGTGCGTTTTGTGTACAAAAACAATAATTGTTAACTCGATGCGTCTATATAAAAAAACGTGTTGAATACCGACAACAAAAAATGAAAAGTTTTTTTTTGACGCAAAATTTTATAGAGCGCACACAGTAAAATTATTATTATTACTTATTCTTAAAAAAATACATAAATAATAATAATGGGTTTATCGATTTTTATTTTTTTCTTTGTTATTATTTATTTTAGGAGAACAAGAAAAATGTTATACGTACGTAGGTAGTGGAAGGAAATTAGTAGACATAGAATTCGTTTAGGTGTTCTGGAAATCGAACTTTTCTACCAGAACGCGTAGCTTTCGGCGTTACAGGGCTCTTTGATGCTTCTACTTGCGTGTTAGTCATTGCTTGCGGCGTAATGGCTTCGTTTGTGCTACGTTTTGCAGGTGTTGCAGCGAATTCGACACTAAAAGGTGTACCTTCTAGGTTGACATTTTTGGCCAGCAGGATCTATCAGTAATCAGTTTACGTGTAGCACGAATTCCAGGATGAGAGAGGTTGTGAAATGTGTCGAAAATGACTCGTCGATAACTTCTGGGATCGACTGGACGGGCTATACCCGTAGAAGAATCACAAATTGAAGTGTTCTTACTTTCTCCAATCGTTTTGGTTTGAAGTTGGAGCGTTGTTGCAGCTAACTCGTGATGAAAGTCGATATCTTCACTTTGAAGTTGAGCTAGTTTAACAAGGTCGATTCCTTGGATACGATTCGAGGAATGTATTCTCCATAAGGCATCAGCAACTACATTGTTAGCTCCCGATATATGTCGTATGTCCGTAGAGAATTGGGAGATATAGTCAAGATGACGCGACTCTCATGGAGAGTACTTATCTGAAGATGATGTCATCGAAAACGTCAGTGGTTTATGATCGGTGAATATTGCGAATTCTCGGTCTTCGATGGAATGTTGGAAAGCACGTACGGCACAGTACATGGCTAGAAGTTCACGTCCAAAAGTGCTGTATCTCGATTCCGTGTCGTTTAATCGTCTTGAGAAAAATGCTAAAGGCTGCCAAGCTTGGCCAGTCCATTGTTGCAGAACTGCACCAATTGCTGAGTCAGAAGCGTCGACCGCAATGCTGACGGGAGCCTCAGTATTGTAGTGTACCAGCATAGTTACCTTGGCTATTGCCTCTTTAATTGCGACGAAGGCTTTCTTTGATTGTGAATCCATTGTGACCACCTTTTTATTCCCACGAAGTTGATCTGTTAGTGGTTTCATAATAGATGCACAGTTGGGGACAAATCGTCTGTAGAAACTTACCAACCCGTTTAAAGCTCGTAACTGCTCAATGGTTGTTGGTTCCAAATACTCCAGAATTGCCGCCAACTTGTGTTCTTGAGGCTGTATACCATAAGCATCAATGGTATGCCCCAGGAAATCTAACGAAGTTGTTCCGATTTGACATTTTCGTATATTAATAGTAATTCCGTATTGCTGCAGTCTTTTAAAAGCTGTGTCCAAATGTTTCATGTGTGTTTCCTCGTCTGGGCTTGCTATCAAGCAGTCGTCGACATATGCATGGACATAGTCGAGCCCGCGAAACACGTCGTCAATGAAACGTTGAAACGTTTGTGCTGCATTCCTCAAGCCGAATAGCATTCAAAGGAATTGGTGAAGACCGAACGGGGTTACAATAGCCGTTTTCGGAATGTCATTTTCGGCCATCGGTATTTGATTGTAGGCTTTTACTAGATTAATTTTTGAGAATACTGTCATTCCCTTTAACGTGGCCGTGAGGTCGTGGATGTGAGGTAAAGGGTAACGATCTAGAGTAGTTTGTGCGTTAAGACGTCGATAATCACCGGTAGGACGCCAATCATTGCTGTCTTTCTTCGGGACCATATGTAATGGAGACGACCATGGGCTGCTGGATGGGCGGATTATTCCCAGGTCAATCATATAATCGAATTCGTTCTTAGCAATCCTTAATTTTTCAAGTGCTAATCGGCGTGCTTTAGAGAATACAGGTTGACCTGTAGTCGTGATGTGATGTGTAACATTGCTGGTTACACATGATAACTTCGATGTTGCCTTATTCAGATCCGGATACTTGTCAAGTATTGGCTGAAAATAAGAGTTAATTAAATGCTTAAAGCGAAGAGGACATAGGCTACAACTTTTAGCAGTGGTTCCACGTACGTACAGCTTTGTGTTACTGTCGACTAGCCTCTTTTTGCTAGCGTCCACAAGCAAGTTGTGGTGGCTTAGTAAGTCTAAGATTAAGGGTTTTAGATTACGTAATATGTTGAAAAGTGAAAGGACCGTTAGGTATTCTTTACTAAAGGCAGCTAATCTTTTAGACTGTTCTTGTCAATGCCTCCGTCTTACTAAGAAACATCAGAAGTATTCATGCCCTATTCTCTTCCGATTTGATTCTCAATCGGCAGCACTTCAGTTAAAACAAGCTGAACAATTAATAAGTTCATCTACTAAGTATAAGAAGGTCCGTATAGTGGAGGATAAGACAGCAATCCAAAGACATAGGAGACTAGAAGATTCACACTTAGGTAAAGTAGAGCAGGATACTAATGTAAAGTGCCTAAATACACCACCTGGTACTGCTACAGAATCCTATGATGGTACTATTAATCAACAAGCGGGCGTTATGCTACGAGACACACCAATAACAGGACAAGCCTCTGACAACTTCCCAAGTGATGTAGATTTAGACCACACAACCTCTAATGCCAAGCCTTCTAGTTCTTCATTGGGTGAAAAGATGCGAACTCCCAAAGCTCAGGTAAAAGCCATCGTTAGCCCGTTAAACAACTTAGGTATAATGAAAAGGGAGACAAAAAGACCGTCGGAACTAAAAGTAAGCTGCAAACAAGGTTTTGTGACCTCATCTACACAACGAGGGCAGAATACCACTGTGCCTGCCACATCATTATATAGCAAGGCTGGTAACAAGACCTCATTTTCTAAAGGTAATCGACTCGATAGTAATCAAGGTCGTAAGCACTCGCAGGCGGTACGTAACCAGTCAAAACATAGCTCATTTAATTACCAGCGTAAGCCAAGTGGTGAACAAGTACACAACACATTTTACTACTCTGACGCAAATAACTTTGCAAGAAATTTTAGGTCGCCGAATACACAACAGTATGCTCTAAGCCCTGGTAATCCTACACCATACACGACTTACTCAGATCGTATAAGTGGTTTAACTTTCCCTCCTCACTTTCATAATTATACTCCTGATGGGCTACTAGGATATCCTCCGTCTTTTGCTTATAGCCAACATGCTGCCATGTCACCTAACTTAAGCTACTCAGGACATCCTATCTCTGACAACTTTAATAATTTTTTAGGGATCAGGCAGTCACTAGTCCCGTTAGCAATACAGCTTGCTCAGACATTAGCTCAAGCAGTCAGACTGCCGTATTAAACCACCATTTAGTTACTTTAAACACGAACGATTCAGACAAAGATCTTATTCGATTCTTCACAATTCACTCTTCATTTCTAAACTTTTTAATAATTAACGCCCGCTCACTTCTTAATAAAATATAAACTCTAAAAACTATAGCCTTATTAACTAAACCTTCAATAATATTTGTCACAGAAACATGGTGTTCCTCCTCAGTAACTGACTCAGACTTAACCATTCAGGACTATATGTTATATCGCGGCAATAGAGAATATAGACAGCGTGGCGGCTGTCTAATATACGTAAGTGTTTGTTTTTCGTCTAAAAGAATCAATGACGAAATACTAAATAAGGTACTAGAGTCGGTCTGGATATCAGTTGATACTAAGAACTACAATTTACTTTTTGGATCCATATATAGAAGCCCCAACATATCGACTACTGTAGATTACACCATTAAAAATGCTTTTGTACATACCTCTGCCCTAAATTATAATGCGAAAGTCATCGCAGGGGACTTTAATCTTCCTAGGATAGACTGGAATGTTGGTAGAGGACTGTCATATGATGATGAAAATCTTAGTACATTAGAAATGCACTGTTGGACACAATGTGTACACAGTCCCACGAGATATAATAACATTCTTGACTTAGTTTTCTGTCATGATGTCACTCCTCTGTCACTTCAAGTTAGTAAAGAGCTCGAAACTAGTGACCACAAAATGATTCTATGTGCTCTTCCTTTTAATATTAATCTTAGTCACCCCAATAATCGTAAATTACGTAAAACTAGACTATATCAAGACTATAAAAATGTGGATTGGAATCTTCTACACGCCCTTCTAAGTTGCTCTGACTGGGACAATTTTTTCTTTACTAATAATCTTACAGAAGCACTAGATATATTTTATCAAATTAATGACTCGTGTTTAGATTCGATTGCACCTATTAGGATAAGCAATATAATTCAGTCAAATGATTTGTACATACCACTTCATTACCGTATAAAGCTAAGACGCTTACGGAAGTGTTATTTTAAGTCAAATGACTTTTCTGCAGTCGTAGAAATTACCATGACCTATAATCAAATAAAAGAAGTCCACAGGTTAAATGCGATTAAAGAAGAGGTGTCAGCAATGGACAGTGGCTCCAAGATACAAAACTTGGTGCGACTGTTCAATAAACGCCTCAAACCTTCTTGGAATAGTGATATTCCCTGCATTTTACGAGATGGAATACTGATTAATGACCATAATATTATAGTGAACCTGTTCAGCGATTTCTTTGCTAACAGAGGTAAGCCGCTGGATGATATTGAGGTAGAAATGATCAATTTGGCTACTAACTATTTAGAGTCCGTTACTTTCATTTATGATAATATTTGTAAATCCATCAAATCACTTAGAGAGTCAAGTAGTTGTGGAGTAGATGGGTTGGCATCCATTTACTTCAAACTCGGGGGACCTAATATGTCAATAATCCTATTAAAACTGTTTGCTTTTACTTTGACAGCAGGTACATACCCTAGCAGATGGAAAACCTCTTACATCTGCCCTCGCTTTAAATCAGGTGACAGAACAAACTTGCATAACTATAGGCCCATAAATATCACCCCAGTTATCTCTAGGATAATAGGAAAAAATAGTATGTGACAAAATATCTGATCATTTACTCTCCGAGAAACTTATCTCTAATTTCCAACATGGTTTCCTCAAAACTAGGTCTTGTATGACTTGTCACTTTGAATTCTTTAATTTAATTTTTACTGAACGAAGCCTTAAGCACTCGGTGTTAGTATTGTACTTAGACATATCTAAAGCTTTTGACATGGTTAACCACAGGCTTCTTATGGGCAAACTTTCCTCTTATGGGATTAAAAATCCATTACTTGCATGGTTGAACTCTTTCCTCAGTCATAGGCACCAAATTGTCAAAATTAACTCCACCCTGTCCAAGGCAGAACCAGTTGCAAGTGGCGTTATACAAGGAAGTGTCTTAGGCCCACTGCTCTTTATAGCTTATGTAAATGACATATGCAAATGCTTCAGCATCGGAAAACCCTTTGTATACGCAGATGATCTCAAAATAGTATACTCATACCCTCCCCATGAATTCGCACACACTTTCTGTAGCGTCACTGCTGAACTCAACAAGGTCGCAGTATGGCGCTCAAAATGGAAGTTAGACCTCAATGCTTCTAAGTGTGGTTGGATATGTTTTGGAGATAAGCGCCTCAATTTCGATCTCTTCATAAACGGTAGTAAGTTGTCTAGGCTACAGTCAGTAGTTGAATTAGGACTAAGATACTCTTATGATCTATCTTTTACAGAACAGGTCAATATGCAGACATCTAAGTCACTTCGACTACTGGGTTGCATAATACGTAACTTTCATAGCAATGACTCTCGTATCCTACTATATAAGGTTTGTGTCAGACCCTTACTTGAATACTGCACTTTTATTCTCAGTAATGTTTCCATTAAGAATAAACTCAAACTGGAGTCGGTACAACGTCGCTTTACTCTTCGTATTTTTAGGACTGATTGTACTCTGGACTATAAAACTAGGTGCATTAAATTAGGACTAGAAACTTTATGGAGGCGCCGCCGCAGGTTAAATTTAATCTTCTTCTATAAGATATTGAACAATTTAGCGTTTCCATCAACTAGCACAATTAAGTTCGAGGAACCTTTTTGCTATAACCTACGCAATTCAGCCTGGAAAGTAAAATTTCACATTCCAAATCTACTCTTTATATGAATTATTTTACAAATAAATTCTCGAGAATATGGAACAATTTGCCTCAAGCTATTCGATGAACAGATTCACTTTCTTTATTTGTGCAACAGGTTGGTTATCTCATCTCTTCTGATAGCTCATTAAAAATGTTCACCCCAACTATTGTTTCTTACTCCATCAGCGAAATAATAGGGACTCTAAATGTGTAAGCACCAAATACCTGTCATAGTCATAGGCTAGTGTTCTTCATCTTTAATCCAAATATAAACGCGAGTATGAATATTAATTCTGCCTATTCGTTCAGTTAACGTAAGTGGCATGTCCTGTCCTTGAATGCCTGTATACACATTGATTGTCTCAGAATACCAGTGCTTTTGTTTTGTGTTTTCTGTCTTCGTCTTTCCTATATTTGTAGATTAATATATATATGGCTATTATGGAACCTACTGGCACAAAACTATTGACTTCTCTTCTACGCCCAAGTTCCAAGTACTCTTGATCTTATCCTGCATCTGAACACGCTCAATACTCCACTCTGCAAGCTCTTAACCGTTTTTTGGAATTGTAACGCAGTGGTCAAGAAGCGCGCGGTTCTTATTCATATTAGCACCAGGATACAATATAAATATTTGATGTCCTAATAGTTAAAACTTTGTGGCAGTTGATTTGATTATTAATTCAAATCTGTATATGTTATGAATGTCCTGACATTGACAATTTGTAATAATATTTGTATGTATGTAAACTTATCATTGTGACCATGCCTGTAAACTGGCATGCTCTCATGTGCAAAATGAGAATAAAACTATTATTATTATTATTAAACTTTGCTAGGTGTTTGTGCCGGGTTAGGGGTGTGAGAATCCGGGCAAAACAATCAGAATAAAGATATTGGTTTCAAGGTGATGCTGATGTTTAGGTTAAAAAATGTTTATTTTAGATTGCACAACTTTGTTATTGGTAATGTACACAGTCCGAGACTACCTTGTACAACAGTGCCTTGTATTAGTAAACTAGATGTGGGTGCATCACATTCTGATAATTGTGATGCTAATGTTATTGGAAAGAACTAAGAATGAATAACAAGTTTCAATAAGAAACGATTAACTTATTTATAGAGTCACTCGAAACTGAGGATTAAAGAGAATACAATGAATACATACATCTGTGTCATTACAATTAATTTTAGCTTATATTATAGAATGCTGCAAATCTTACACGTTGTACTTTTATTGTCAGTTGAGATACTGCCAATACGCACAAACTAGAGTATTTGTCTGTCTAGGGATTAGCCGGTAATTAAAATTGATTCATGCATCATTCATTCCTTTAGGATCATGAAACTCATGTATACAATTGGTTTGGAGTCAAGATTTTTCAACTCTATAGGAGGACACTATATATTTGTCAACTCACCCCAAGCGCCAATATATGCCTTTGTTTGATCGATTCAGTCTCCAACATACCCTTGTCGCGTGAATTTAGTGAGTAGGATGATGTTGTCTAAATGTACGATAACATACGAGCCAAATTGCACTTATTCAGTCGGCATTAACTGAAGTAAGTGCAGAGTATACTTTGCATCTTTCAAGCACAAAGTATTTCTGCAAGAATAACGAGAGTGTATCACTGCTCTCACCTTCTTTGGCAAACATTTGGATATATTCGTTAAGTGTATAACTAAGTGTCTAACTATGTGAGTACCAATGGTAGTGTGTTCAGTAAAATCAGTCTACACCTGATGTAATCTATATAGGCTTATCTAGCAGAAAAATCTCGGAAACAGGTTTCGTCTTGGTGAGACTGGTTCTACTTTATTTTTGCGAAATATGGCTTCTTATTGATGGAGATGTTAAACTTCCATCTATGTCTAACTGTCGACTTTTGTGGAGAATTACTGATATCCAGTGTCAACGTTGTATTAACAATGTTTGGATTCGTCAGCATGTGTTTAAATGAAGTGATGATAACTTATTATGTGTCATCACTCTGAAATGCCGACCTGCATAACTTGCTTATGTTTTATAAATATCATCGTAGTAGTTTTAATGTCGTGCATTGATTTCCGATGCTGAGAGTGTCTAGTAAAGTGATAAGGTGGTTACTTAACGAATAAAAGAAAGCTATATAGAACTGAAGCCTATCAGTTCATCACGCATCATGTAGATAGTAAAAATCTATGTCTTGAGATCTATTCAGATATGGATTACATTATTAGTCAGTGACGATTCTGGTAAAGTTTTGACTTAAAATTTCTACAGAAATGAAGTCTTCTACTTCAAAATTTTTTATAGACGTATCTCGTGCCTTGTAGTTTTCTTATTGTCTTATTAAATGTTACTTTGTTGCCTGTTTTACATACCTCCTGTCTCTATTTTCAGAAAATGATGTAATATATCCGTGGTACTCAATCTTGCTTCATAATCTATATATGGACTCACTCAATGTAATATGAGTCTAGAAGTGTAGAGATATACAACCAGCTATGTGATTTTAAATTAACTATGAGCAGGTTCTATTAAATAGTATAGTGAACATTCTTGTAGGTCAATAGTGATAACATGAATGCGCTATTGTGTGTTGAGTTTAGTACTCTATGAATAATCAAGTGACGAATCTCGTTGATTAGATGGAGTAGACTAAGTGAATGTTAGGCATTGAATAGATAGATTGTATCAAGCAGTGAAATATCGGAAACAGATTCCGTCTTGTGAGAAAATACATCAGCCGAATATATATTCATTCCACGAGGGCTTACAGGTATTGATCGATTTGATTTGCCACATTCAGTTATTTTGTATACAATGAACTCATTATTATTCACTGGTTAAACTGTTGCCACTGTTAAATACACCAGACACTTGAAAATCTAATAATCCTTAAAGTTAATTAGATTGTAGAATAGTGTCATTATAAATATTTATCTCACTTCTGAGAAATTTGAGTTCCACCAGTCATGATTTTTTACTGAAGCTTCAGGAAAATCATGACGTTAGTCACTAGTGACTTCATTGTGGTAACTGAATTGAGATGATTTGGGGAGATTGGTAATAAATGTTTATTGATTAAATTTTTTCACAAACCTAAAGCCTATGGTGTGTAATCTAGGGTGAGCACTGATGAAGAGTCCCACAATATGACAAAATGATCTTCCAGTGCTTTCAGATTTTCAATGATATTCTACCAGATTCAATATTTAACGAATTCAATCAACTGCAACCTAATATCAGTCTCCTTCAAGTCACTTCAATTCAATTGAGGTTAGTGTATCTTATGTTAACTGCTTGCACTTGACCTGTTGGAAACCCAGAAAATTTCAGATGACTTATATTTTAGTCTTACGAAATAGGATAATCCTCACATGATTTCAGATACACCTAAATGATGAAATCAAGGTTAGACAGTGTATTTTCGCCCACTATCTCATATCAAACATATAACACTCGATGGTAAATTGTGTGAATCAATGATTGTGACAACATATCTTGGTCAACACAATATTAACAATACTAGAGAAAGTAAACTAAGATAATATCAATAACTGATCTGTTTTCTTAGTTGATTGAATATCTAACAGATTGCTGTTGGTAGGGTACCACTGAAATCTAGGGAGCACTGAACGTTTGTTTCGTTCTAATATAGAACTCCTCATAGTGTGCACCCCATGAGCTTCATGAAGGCAAACATTTGACATACTGTACAACTGGGCTAGCATCTGATGGTAGAATCCCCACTTCCATCATTTTGTGATATATAGTGTAACGATCGTCTGTATTCTTTCGATAACGTTTAGTCTAGAATGTTTCACCCACGTATGAAAATCCTCAACGACGAGTGATCACTCACTGATTTAACCAAACTACGAAATAATGGCCTCTAGACCACATCAGTGCTCAGCTGGTATCTAGTGATTTGCAGTTCTAACTTTAATGATGATACTACACTGAATGATTTCAGAAGAATAATCGACTTTTGGAATTATCTTTTATAAGAGTACATGTTAATCGATTATTGCATTTCTGTTGTGGTCATGTTCCTTCTCCATCACAGCCCTAACCCCACTACTTCACCAATCAACTGGCACTAAGTCACTTTCCATTAAGCAGAAATCAATTAACTGTAAATATGTTCCCTATGTTCTTAGACATTTTTGTTCTTCTCTTCTTTTGCATGTGTTACTCCTAAAATTAGTCTACTAGGTAGTCAGGTTTTGAGAATGAACGAAAAAATGAATGAAATCTATTTTAATTAATTGGTTACTGGCTCAGTTATCTTGTGTTCTTCGAATGGACTTTAGAACTATGAACAGGTGGGTTGATGTGCAGGCTTAGTTTCTAGGTATTGATTTCTATCGTGGTTACTGTTACTGTACATTGTGATCGACTTTAATTTACCTTATTACAAATGTTAACTGCAACATTCAACAATAGCTACGATTATGCAGAATGAATTTCGATCTTCTTGTTGGCTTATCATAAACTGAAACTGACCAAACTCTGTTGCCATATGTTCATCCTGTGCTGATTGCCTCGATATAGTGACAATCTACAAGTGTTGTTTAAGTTTGGATTGTGACTAGTTAGTAAAATCTTAAATATGCATTTCGTCTTATTTGGGACTGGTCAGCTGGATATACCTCCATCCCATTGTTGATGTTCACATTGGCACTTAAACTCAGTTCGTTTCATGTTGAACGTAGGTACATTCAACCGACAAGTCACAAATATGATAGAATGTATATCCTGGATAACACTTCCTGGTCCAACTAAAACAATCCCCGTGACTGTCTATCCTAATGAAACCAGAATAAATGGTAATTGCAAATGATGTAATTCAAATCATATTGCGCGATCTATATCACATCATTTCATATCTTTCTTTCTATCTATCATCTCTATCTATTTATTTCATTTCATATAAGTAACAAATAACAATAAACTCACCTCAGAACGTGTAATTAATAAACGCATTAAGGCATAATCTTTCGTGCCTAAACCAACCATTGAATCATGTAACAATTCAGCAATAAGTTTATCGCGATCAATTGCATACCGTACTAGAATTATGAAGTGGATACACAGAAACTAGTGATATAATCGATACAGTTGCTGTTGTTTTTTCAATGATTACATAATCACGTAATACTGTGCAAAGACTAGTTGCACTGGCAACCAAACATTCTGTGAAAACAGGGAATGTCATAATATATTATATAGATAACTTTATATTATCAATTTACACATCGTTTGCGCTCTCTGATCCATGATGTTAATAGGTTTGCTTCCCTCGGTTGTTCTGGATCCTCCTATTAACTTTAATCCATGCTCTGATCCTTGCCACCTCGCAACTCGCCTCATATGTTGTTTACTTATTTTTTTCCATTTTTACATGACGTTCTGCTACCTACTATTTGTGGACGATCGTATGAGTAGTATCTACCGCAATACTATTGGTCTACTTTATCAATTGTCATTCTACTAATTCAACATCAAAAACAAGAGCTATTTTTCGCGTATGCATAATATAACTATTGATGCTATATGATCATTTACTTATTGGTTATGCCAAAACACCGATAGTTACCAATGATTAACGATTGTAATTAGAAATGTATATTAATAGATTCTTTTTCATTCATTACTGTAGTTTATCAATGTCTCACTCTCTCAGGAAGTAATAAAATTATTCTGGTGGTATTATTAAAACCATTAACTTAGATAGCTAGATTATCAACTGACGGCATTGTTATTTCTGTGGATGATGAAAGTATACTGTGTGTATAGCGATGTACTTCACTGGTTTATTAGCGTGAACTATCCTCTTCTATGAACGATTCCTTTTCCAAGTATGCAGACGATCTTATTATTTATTTGTCTAATGAAGTGAATGCTTTCTTAGCAAATGCTGAATGATGATCTACTTTGAATAGTCTTCAATTTGACGTATGCGAATATTAAACAGTCAGCTTCAGTCAAATACATGAAAATAATTTATATAACCATGTGAATTTGCAGGATGTTTGTAAATTTAGCCATTATATAAATAATAAGACTACATTGAATGTTACTTATCTTGGTGTAATTGTTAATTCTGAACTATCTTTGTCATTGTATGATTTCGTGATATGACAGAAAGTTTTCCGCTTAATATATGACGTAAAGTGATTACGTTACTCTGATAATTCTAATTCACTCATTATTACAGTTTATTAGCTCTTACACGTTATCGATTACTTTATATTGTTCCCAATTATTCTTTACAAGACTCTTGAAATATCATTATGTGATGTTGCATTGAATATTGAAAACTGTTTGTAGTTAAAACTTCGACATCATCATGAACCGGGTTTTAGAACGACATATGAAATTCTGCAAAAAAGTGTCTAGAAGTGTATTATATAATATGCCAGGCACCTGAAAAATAGTTGATTATTTTTGAAAACTGTTTCCCTGTTGACTGTTTTATTTATTTTGGTTGTTCACAAGTGAACATTTCATTCCAATTTATAATATTATGTTCCCCTTCGATCTATTTTCACGTTAAACGCATTGCCTGTTAGTGTATCGTTTATCATTGTAAACAACGGTTAATTGATTGTGTATACGTTATCTAAGTTCATATTCACCATCTAGTCCTCTTTTGTATAAATGTCAGTTTCGTAATTAAGTTGGCAGTGTGGTCTGATTTAGTGTTTATTATTCTATTTTGTCTAAGTAGTTCAATAATCTTGTCAATCTTGATATCACTAATTGATCTGAATCAGACAGCCACTGACTGATCTGAATTTCTGAAAACATGTTTTGTCCTAATAGGGGACTTTTCAGCAGTGCATATCGACGAATACTTCGAGGACCGAACACAAAATCCTCAGGCTCTTTTGCGGACGCTTGACCATTAAAATACTAAGTCAGCTTCTGACAATTAATTTTTTTAGTTGAGTAAATTTGTGATAAATTTGCGTGACCTCATTCGTGCCATTTGTTGGTTATTGTCTCATATCCTAAATGGTTGAACTCCACCGATCACGTCTCTACACAAGAACTCCTGGGATCACATTAACTAATTAGTCACTAGTCAGCTGATATTAGATATAATTGATAAGTTATAGAGATAGGTAACTACCAATCTTGTGTTCACTTATTTTCGGTTAAGGACTAAGTAGGCATTAAGAATACGTGGAGTGACTAGCTTGAAACTATCATTGGCGCTCGTTAAGTTGACTCAACTTGCTCAAGGTCACAACATTTACATAAACATACACATTTATCCTATTGGCCCATTTTAACGGCATAACTAAATCAGATTATAAACCACCACCCACTTAATTAACATCAATTATCTTGTATATCTTCTGGTAGAACGTGACATCGCTACGTTACAATTCATACACATAAGGAAATATATAAAATGCTTCACCAGTTCCGTGTCTAACACATATTCTATGCAATGAAAATGTTGTCGAAATCAATCTCATTAGAAATTCATACTTTTGAAATATAAACTGTTATGTAATGTAAAGACTTTTGTTTCTATGCAACCTATCATCTGCATTTCACCTAGTCTACCTAGTCTGAGTAATACGACCATAATTCATATAGGAGTTGAATTAATGCTACACATTATTTAGGCAATAAACCTAATGAAGATTGTAACTTCTCTACCACCAGATCACATATTCGGCTCCTAAAATAGCCAAAACTAACGGAGTCGAAGTGTCTTGTTTTAAATAACTGACAGGATTGTGGATAAGCACTTCTTCATATTAGAACGAAAAAGCTGTCTGGTGTCAGTTTCTCGTGATTAATGGTTGTCTAATTCAGACTGATTTGTGATGTCAAATTGACAGTCAATAATCTCCACAACACCTAATTACAATGAAGATTTTTTGTAGATTATTGCTCTATAGTCATATGCATTGTCATTTCTATAGGATATTTGGCTGTTGAAAAATACAAAGTGATTACATCAAATGTTATTTAGAAACGACTAGTATTGAAAAAAAACTGCGAAATAGCAGAATGTGAGTGGCACGAATGAACTTTCTGTCCACTGTTGAATACTTAGCAATCCAGTAGATCAAGCCTAACCTCTAAACCTAGAAATAATATAATAATCACTTGAAATAACCCCCACTCCAATTCTCATTTATGTATTTTTGCTGTCATCAATTCAAAACTCATTACACGTTTTCTGATTTTGACTTTCTCAAAATTACTATTACATTTCTTTGGCACGGTCATATGTACAATGATCGCTTAGTTTTTTAATTTGTAAACTGATAACATTTCAGATCAATCCTTCATTATTTATGCACTTGCATAGCATATTTGTAATTTTAATTTGATGTGATCGGAATAAGACAATTAATAAAAACCAGAAACTGGTACTGGACAGTTGTTTCATCTTAGTATAAGACTGCTCAGCTGTGCTCATCCACGATATCACTAGCAGTGTTGTCTAGGACCTTCTGGATTTACTACGAACGCTTTACTAAAAAACAGTTTGGTTGGGTACCGATGGTTAATATTTTTAACTTGACCAGTTTGCGATATAATTGTGCGATGTTATCCATTGCCATTAATTCAGTAACTGAATTTAATCCGGGATTGTTTAATTTCATTGATCATTTTTAAGTTAGAAATATCAACCGTTAAACCCGGCACAGCGATTTATTCATATGGAGTTCACCGCTAAGCAAGAAGATCCCGGGTTCCATACATGATAGGGTCGTCAATAGCGCTACTGCTAAAGAGACCTATTCTACAAAAAACATCTCTTTAATGCCAGTTCGTGTTTTGTCAATGGTATTACATCAACAATCAACAATCATTGAAACATTCAATAATAATTGCATTCTAATAACGTATTCACATTAATTAATTAAAATCATTACAATTATATTACTGACTAACAGACAGATACAAGTAGTTTACGATAATCACCTGATGTCTTCAATTCAATATGTTGCAGTGAAGATTTACCATACAACTAAAATGATGAGAAAAAAATATCATTTTATATCAAGGTTAAAGAAAAGATTTTTGAAATAGAATAAAATCAACAGTTAACTTCGAGGAATGTTTTCAACAACAGCCTACAATTACAATGAGTAGATATTAAGAATATTGTTAGCGATTGTAGTTAAGTGTACCGTGTATTAATATGTTATAAATGAAGAGTAGAGTGTGAGCGACGTTTAGGGATGGTAGTAACGGAGTAGCATAATATTCGTAAATTTGAATATGAAGTGAATTACATAGTTGTAGTGAAGTTAAAATAGATGACTACATAATTGTTGGATGAATTTTGAGCAAGAGCCTTTTTCGACGATAGACATCAGGATAGTTGCCTGAAAAAAGACTGATATACTTACTACTATAATGAAAGACTAATCAAGCTATCTTTCTATACACAATGCCTGGAAAATGACTGATGTGATTGATAGCATAGTAATATTGAAGTTACTTGATTGTTGGCAATTTCAAATACTTTCGTAGCATTTATGTCCTTAACACTGTCGAAAAAGTGTTCGGAGATCGTAATAGTGAGGACATTGTAGCTTTCAAAACATTAATTCTTAGGAACTTTTCTTAAAAACCAAACAGCATTTCTTTGTTCGATGTTTTCTACTTACTTGCAAACACAAGTACATGTCAATTTATATGTACATGTCAATTTACATGTGCGATTGGAGGTGATATCTGATGTAGAGTGATATAACATCCAGAGGATTGACAAACGTCATGTGTGCTACAAAGAAACTAACGAGGCCTTAGAATGAATCCATTTTAGTGCAGTTTTG
The DNA here is from genome assembly GCA_025215515.1 of Schistosoma japonicum. NCBI lineage: Eukaryota > Metazoa > Platyhelminthes > Trematoda > Strigeidida > Schistosomatidae > Schistosoma > Schistosoma japonicum. The sequence continues at coordinate 599,530 of CM046068.1, forward strand.
ATTTTTTTCGTAATTCTTTTAAATGTTTTATCTGTTAATGTAAAACAAATAAAATCTGGCTGTTTATTCGCAATCGTAGGCTTGTCACTTATGGGATTTGTCTTATAGTATGTTTCAATTAATGAACTTGTTAATTAGCCAGTGACTTGTAGGTGAAATAAACTCGAGGAGCGATTTTAAATGTGGAAAAGATATTATATGTCTTTACTGTTTCTATTCATAACTATAAACCAAATAACATTCAACAGATGTCTAATACAAGCGCCAGATAACGTGGATGCATAGCACGATGACGAAATAGAGATCTATAGGTTCCCTGTCAAATGTTTGACCACTAACACTACAGAGGTGACATTCAACAATAAAATTCTCACTTCAATCAATTTGTAATATGACACAACGGTCAGTCAATGCAGCTAATGTAAACCATCATATAGTAATGAAACATTTGATTTTGATGCTGGCTGATAGATGTTTCAAGTTCCAGATTTTCTTTAAATACCTAAACACTACCGATACCTTAGCAATCTCTGTCTTCGTATCTAAATCAGATTTTACGTGTTTAACATTGATGTTACTCAGGTATGTGGAAGCTTCAACATCTTTCAAAGCCTTTTGATGCTTTTGTAAATAAATCTATGCTCGCCTATTACTTGAGACGACTGGTTTATTCTCCAAATGACGACCGAAACCATCTCGTCAAAAATATAAAAAACAAATCACAACATTTTTGTTCACTTTTCAGTTGATGTAAATAAGTATTGATGTCAATTTCCAACAATGATCATGATCGACTGGACTGCGATTTGATTTTAATAATTATTATGCTACCGGAACCAGTGACTAATACACTTTCAATAGACACATTTGTATCTTGTATGAGCCATATTTAACAAATAATCAGATGTAGTATCTGACCTATAACTACTTTAATTTCAATTATTGAGTGCAGAGTTTTTCATGTATATCAACCTCATTAATCAATGCAACAATCAACCAGTGAATCGCTACACTGATGTCTTCATATCTTCACTGTTTCTATTCATCACTATAAACCAAATAACATTAGACAGATTTCTATTACAAGCGCAAAATTACGTGGATGTGTAGCACGATATTGGAATCAAGATTTCTAATTTCCCTGTCAAATGTTTAACTACTAACACTTCAGGGGTGGCATCCAACAAAAGAATTATCACTTCAATCAATTTGTAATATGACACGACGGTCAGTCAATGTAGCTGATGATAACTATCATATTTTTGGCAAGTGTGATGTCCATCACTTTTGATTTTGTAATAAAACTTTAGAAATATATCATAAAGCCTATCACTAGTTAGCTGCTGATGATTTCCATACTTGGATTCAAATGTGATACAGTGTTTTTTGTTTTTCGGTAGTATCTAAAACAATCATTTTGTGAATGATGCAAAATAGTAAATTAAGTACTAATCTCCACGTAGCCGCATCAAAGTTGTCAGTAAATTTGCTTGACAAAGCATATAGGTAAACTGTATCCTAATAGACCACAAACAAGGTAAAAACAGTTACCTAGTGATTTAGTCAATGTTATTTACTGATGGAAGTTGTCAGTCTTTACAAACCTGCTCAACATTGAGATAAAAGACCTGTATAAAGTCACAATTAGTTGTGTTTTCAACCACATCAAAAGTGATATCACTGATATCATTCACTGGATAGTCAACCTAAGTTACTGTGTGATAGATTACTTCTACATAAAAATCATTCATTTGATGAGTTTATCATCATTATTTTACATTGATATGTAGATGCTTGAAATGTTACACTTCGAAGATTATCATACACTTCGATTTCCATTAAATGCATCTAGAATGACTTCTCAGTTGCCAAACGGTGGTGGTTATGGGCAATAGGGAACGTAAAGAAAATAAACTAATCGAGTGTGTGTTACAATTATTACCTGAGTGACTTGAAAATGGTGACTGGCTGACATGATAACTGTGTGATTGAAGTTCTTCCCAATCGTGTTGATAGAAAGAACGAACACAAGTGTAAGATAGTGAAGGTCAAGTTATTTACTAACTAAACACAATGTCTTTTGTACATGATATATACTAAACCAGTAAGTAACAGGAAATAGAAAATATAATAAGGGCTGCATTAGTAGTGGGGTCGGAGTTTTATCTACAACATTTTTGATAATAGGATGGTAATAAAACTACAATAATTCACGATGAAAAATGCACGACAACTTTTAACAAATTTGTAAAGAGCTTACATATATCATAGTTACTGTATTTGTAATCTGTTGTCGATTAGCTGTAAGTGTTTTAAAAGCACTAAGAATAGACTCGCTAGATAGTGATTTGAAAAGGGGGCTCAAATAAGAGTTGAATGGAGAATGCTATTCAGCAGCCTACTTTTCATAAGGGGTTATCAGTTATTGATCGACAGATTGATTGACTGGTAACATAAATGACTTTTTTCCGACAAACGAATCAGCTATATATACTGCCTTCATATTGATGCAAATGAGTTATTGAATCAAAACGATGATCACCTCAGGGATTTCCAATATCTGATGTTCTCACTTTCTGGTTATAATCCTGTCATGAATATCACATTTGCTTATACGCTTTATTGTTTGCATATAATTGATCGTCACAAATTAGACTTGACATGACAAACTGAAGTTTACATTGATAAAATATAGTAAAGTCAAATCTTTTCGCGTATTTAATTGCTGTAATTTGACACAGTAACCGTCGTACTAAATTAGTTCTATTTGGATTGTGTCTCTGTCTCTTTCTTGTTTGTTATCATTTTTATGTTAACGACAACATCAGGGTATTTTATGCATAAGGTATCAATTTCATCAATTCTATCTTAGAACTGATTGAAATTGGAATGTCAACATGTACATATATGCATGTATGCATGTATGTTTCTATGCATAACAGTTCTGTTATAATTTGGTTACATTGATACAATCGAATAATTTATTGTTTACAAATGCACATGAACCGATTTGTTTTAACTCACCTTCTTGATAAGTTAACAACACCGGATTAGGTTTAAATTGAATACTGATTAGATTAAAAAGTATGAAGAATGAAATATTTTGTTCAAGTGTGGAAATTCTTAGCAGTATGTTCAGCCCAGATAACGACCCTGGAGCCTCAGGTTGCCGAACACTCAACCATCTGTACCACTTGGTCGGCATTCAATCGTAAAATTTCAACTTCTATCAATTACTTCACAATTCACTCTTCATTTCTGAACTTTTTAATAATTAACGCTTACTCACTTCTTATTAAAATATCAACTCTAAAAACTATAGCCTTATTAGCTAAACATTCATAATTATTTGTCACAGAAACGTGGTGTTCCGCCTCAGTAACTGACTCAGAATTAGCCATTCAGGACTATAAGTTATATCGCGGTAATAGGAAATATAGACAGCGTGGCGGCTGTCTAATATACGTGAGTGTTTGTTTTATGTCTAGTAGACTCAATGACGAAATACTAAATAAGGTACTAGAGTCGGTCTGGATATCAGTTGATACTAAGAACTACAATTTACTTTTTGGATTCATATATAGAAGCCCAAACACATCGACTACTGTAGATAACACCATTAATAATGCTATTGTACATACCTCTGCCCTAAATTATAATGCGAAAGTCATCGCAGGTGACTTTAATCTTCTTAGGATTGACTGGAATGTTGGTAGAGGACTGTCATATGATGATGAAAATCTTAGTACATTAGAAATGCACTGTTGGACACAATGTGTACACAGTCCCACGAGATATAATATCAATCTTGACTAAGTTTTCTGTCGTGATGTCACTCCTCTGTCACTTCAAGTTAGTAAAGAGCTCGAAACTAGTGACCACAAAATGATTCTGTGTGATCTTCCTTTTAATATTAATCTTAGTCACCCCAATAATCGTAAATTACGTAAAACTAGACTATATCGAGACTATAAAAATGTGGATTGGAATCTTCTACACGCCCTTCTAAGTTGCTCTGACTGGGACAATTTTTTCTTAACTAATAATCTTACAGAAGCACTAGATATATTTTACCAAATTAATGACTCGTGATTAGATTCGATTGCACCTATTGAGATAAGCAATATAATTCAGTCAAATGATTTGTACATACCACTTCATTACCGTATAAAGCTAAGACGCTTACGGAAGTGTTATTTTAAGTCAAATGACTTTTCTGCATACGTGGAAATTACCGTGACCTATAATCAAATAAAAGAAGTCCACAGGTTAAAGGCGATTAAAGAAGAGATGTCAACAATCGACAGTAGCTTCAAGATACAAAACTTGGTGCGACTGCTCAATAAACGCCTCAAACCTTCTTGGAATAGTGATGTTCCCTGCATTTCACGAGATGGAATACTGATTAACGACCATAATACTATAGTGAACCTGTTCAGCGATTTCTTTGCTAACAGAGGTAAGCCGCTCTATAATATTGAAGTAAAAATGATCAGTTCGGCTACTAATCACATGGAGACCGTTACTTTCACTTATGATAATATTTGTACATCCATCAAATCACTTAGGACGTCAAGTAGTTGTGGAGTAGATGGGTTGGCATCCATTTACTTCAAACTCGGGGGGCCTAATATGCCAATAATCCTATTAAAACTGTTTGACCTTACTTTGACAGCAGGTACATACCCTAGCAGATGGAAAACCTCTTACATCTGCCCTCGCTTTAAATCAGGTGACAGAACAAACTTGCATAACTATAGGCTGATATATATCGCCCCAGTTATCTCTAGAATAATAGGAAAAAAAGTATGTAACAAAATATCTGATCATTTACTCTCTGAGAAACTTATCTCTAATTTCCAACATGGTTTCCTCAAAACCAGGTCTTGTATGACTTGCTAATTTGAATTTCTTAATTCACCTTTTACTGAACGAAGCCTTAAGCACTTGGTGTTACTATTGTACTTAGACGTATCTAAAGATTTTGACATGGTTAACCACAGGCTTCTTATAAGCAAACTCTCCTCTCATGGGATTAAAAATCGATTATCTGAATGGTTGAACTCTTTCCTCAGTCATAGGCACTAAATTGTTAAAATTAACTCCACCCTGTCCAAGGCAGATCCAGTTGCAAGTGGCATTATACAAGAAAGTGTCTTAGGCCCACTGCTCTTTATAGCTTATGTAAATGATATATGCAAATGCTCCAGCATCGAAAAACCCTTTGTATACGCAGATGATTTCAAAATAGTCTACTTATTCCCTACCCATGAATTCGCACACACATTCTGTAGCGTCACTGCTGAACTCAACAAGGTCGCAGTATGGTGCTCAAAATTGAAGTTAGATCTCAATGCTTCTATGTGTGATTGAATATGTTTTTGAGATAAGCGCCTCAATTTCGAACTTTTCATAAACGGTAGTAAGTTGTCTAGGCTTCAGTCAGTAGTTGACTTAGCACTAAGATACTCTTATGATCTATCTTTTACAGAACAGATCAATATACAGACATCTAAGTCACATCGACTACTGGGTTGCATAATACGTAACTTTCATAGCAATGACTCTCATATCCTATTATACAAGGTTGGTGTCCGACCCTAACTGGAATACTGCAATTTTATTCTCAGTAATGTTTCCATTAAGAATAAACTCAAACTGGAGTCGGTACAACGTCGCTTTACTCTTCGTATTTTTAGGACTGATTGTACTCTGGACTATAAAACTAGGTGCATTAAATTAGGACTAGAAACTTTATGGAGGCGCCGACTCAAGTTAAACTTAATCTTCTTTTATAAGATATTGAACAATTTAGCGTTTCCATCAACTAGCACAATTAAGTTCGAGTAACCTTTTTGCTATAACCTACGCAATTCAGCCTCGAAAGTAAAAATTTCACATTCTAAATCTGCTCTTTATATGAATTATTTTACAAATAAATTCTCGAGAATCTGGAACAATTTGCCTCAAGCTATTCGATGAACAGATTCACTTTATTTATTTGTGCAACAGGTTGGTCATCTCATCTCTTCTGATAGCTCATTAAAAATGTTCACCCCAACTATTGTTTCTTACTCCACCAGCGAAATAATAAGGACTCTATATGTGTAAGCACTAGTTACCTGTCCTAGTCATAGGCTAGTGTTCTTCATCTTTAATCCAAATATAAACGCGAGTATGAATATTAATTCTGCCCATTCGTTCAATTAACGTAAGTAGCATGTCGTGTCCTTTATTGCCTGTATACACATTATTTGTCTCAGAATACCAGTGCCTTAGTTTTGTGTTTTTTCTGTCTTTGTCTTTCCTATATTTATGAGGCTACAATAGAACCTACTGGAAAAGGCTATTGACTTCTTTTCTCCGCCCAAGTTTCAAGTACTAGTTCTAATGGGAGACGTCAAACGTGACTTCTCAGTTGTTACAAATTTCGATTTTTCAAATGACTCAAAATCAACATTAAACAACTCAGTCTTATTATCTTCAAGTGAAAATATAATATAGCTAAGTATTTGTACGCCGTCATCAGTCATAATTATATTCGTTATTAGCATCAACAAAGATGGTTATTCAATGAAATATAATTAAACTGTTTTAAAAATTACATTGATGTTCAATTTAAAGACAAAGTTATATTGTACACTGAAACAGTTTAGTCACTCTGGACTTGCACGCACGATACTAATCGGGAGATCTAGTCGACTCCAATGTTGCATTCTTCGCAACCTCACAAATAATAATCGTATTATTTACAGATTCAACTTGGATTAGGATTTATTTTCAGTCACAATTCGATTTTTATAAACTAATTGACATGTTACGCAGAATGCAATTTGATTATCACTTATGATGCATACGACTGTTAACTACACAAATTATCGGAGATGCTTTTCCTTTTATTCGAGACATTTGTTGACTATTGGTTGTAAGCATTGGTGTACTAAATACCTTAATTATACCACAAAATACAGTTAATAAAACGGATTACAAAGTGCTAAGACTGTCAACTTCGTTTGTTTGAGTTGATAAACGTACAGTTTATTGCGAATCCGTTCTGCTACTTTGTTATCTACTAGCTATGACTAAGGCATTTCTGCAAGAAACAGGACTCGAAATAATGTGACTAAGAAACGTCATGATACTTCGACTAAAAAGGCCAAAATACAAACAAAGTGTTTATTTATTAGGAAAAAAGGTATGTATTTATTGACTACAAACTACATCAAAATAATGATTACAAATTACTGGAAGAGGGGTTGGGTTAATGTGTTAAGTGAAAGAAAATCAGTTATTTGTGTCATTTTCAAAATATTCACTGTTTTCGAATCATCGACTACTCGCTGATCATCGTCTTCATTGCTTCTCCACACTAGCTGTAATGATATCGAAAACATAGTGGTTCAGTTATAAATTAATGACAGTTTATGATTGATGTAATCATGTATGTAGATTGATCACTGAGATTTGTTAGCTTGTGGAAATTTGTAAAATGTTAATGTTTGTGAACTTCATCATTTTAATAGTAACTTACGTTTCTTAACCGAATTTTGGTAACTTTTGTTAACCTCAAATAAATAACGTCTCTTTACTACAAGTAAACAATAAAATAACAACAGTTATTTTACCTTGTTTCGTAGATTGTACATTGGTGTCTTAGAGAAGTAGGCTGTATACATCCATTATTTTGAACATGCATATATAATATCTGTAACTAATAAATTGCCAAGCAGTTGCAATAGTGCTGTCAACCTTATTTTATTAATTATGTGGAGTTGAGCAGTTAACTGTAAACATGTGGTTTAACATTTCCTACCGATTATGATATCATGTGTCATTAATCTTACGTAGTAAGGTACCGTGATTGAATTTTTCAAATTCAAATTTTGTAATTGTATTTTCAAGACCTACAACATCTGAAACAAAAATAAAAAGTTAAATCAACATTCAGTTAGATTTTTTTAACATTTTTTTAATTGTCATTATCATTACGTTCAGTGTGAATCAAATGTCTCTTAACATGAAAAATTGTCAAGGCAAATTTCAATTGATCAAATGAATGTTTAGTTTTATAATACGGAATAAAGACGGAAGAAATGTGATATATACAGTATGCATATTCAATGTTATTGAAATATAAACAAAATTACCATTTGCATTGATATTTTTTGGTCTAATACACGTCATGTTCTCTACCTTAGACTGTTTCCCTGTTTAAATTAGTGAGTTAAAATAAACAGCGAATTCATTGGAAGACAACTATTACAATTTATCTGCTATATGTGTAAATTTGAATATAACAGGTAAAATAATCGTGGCAAAATGCTATTAAGTCATCACTATTGAGACAAGAAAATTGGTCTTCCTTATTAAACAGAACTGTTTCACTAGTTGTAACTTAACCTGATGACTTTAGCAAGTTTCGATACAGAAAAATGACTGCGTGAATTAAATAGATCAGATTGCAGCTGAATAATGCATATTGAATAATATGACAAATGAACTGTGACTGTAATTCAATGTAGAAAAAGCGTTTGATTGCTTAGCAAATCTTATCAGGTCACGATAATTGTTCTTAATGGGATCGGAAGTGATAGGACTCAATATCAATCGAAATATATGATAATTGTCATTAGTTTTAATCACAGCATGATGCTTTACTGATTTGTGAGTATAATATGGAATAGTTTGATGAATTTTGGTAGTTCACAGTGAAAATGCCGAAAAAAAGTTTCATATCATTTACGTCAATCATGGTAACTTGTCATTATGCACTTGTTAATTTTTACAGTTTCTAAACAAGTTATTGAGATGTCAGATTATTGTACATTGTGATATACCGTCTTACAATCAGAATAACAATGACTCCATGATACATTGGAAAGATGATTAAATTTACGTTTGCAATCACAGTTATGAATGATTGTGATACACATCAGTCTTTACAGAAGCTTATTTCAGTTTAGAAAACGTACATTCACTGAATTAAAGTGAGGTGAAAATTAAGTGTGTATTATTGAATTACCAAAACTTACAACCAGATTCCCTTTCCAAATCTTTAGTATAATACATAATCTCTTCAAATACTTTTTCGGGAAATACTTTGTGATGAAAATATAATAAAAAGCAAATAACTTTGAAGTAAAATTATACTCCAAAATGAGCATAAGATAAACAACATTCTGTTTTGGTTTCATTGAACACATGGTATCATGTTGAAAGTGTTGATTCAATTGATACACATCAAATAATGCACTACACAAAAAAAAACAGTTTATATTATCACTTGATATGGAAAATTGATTATTTAGAACAATGTACCCGCATAGTCTCTTCTTATTTCCTCTTCAAAGCTCTTCATTACTAAGCAATTAACGAAACAAATAGAATTAGGATTTTCATAAAGTGTATCTGATTTCAAATGTAGTGCATTAAAAATAATCAGTTATCACAGTTATAGAATAAGCTCATTTGAAATAACCTTCCAACATAAACAATTATCGTTAAACAATGAATAGTTCATAGAATCAACTGACCATCAGTGTGTAAACAACAACAACAACATTTAATGATTTGAATTCAATGCATAGAACAAAGTTTATTCAACATTCATAGTTTTATCTTCATCAAATGTCTATGAGTCTTTTTAGCCTATAAACATTTGCATTGAAGTAACTATTTTTGTTATTGTGACAAGTGTATTCCATCAAATCATTTCTTCAAATATAAATTAGGATTGATACTGTATGTTAACTTGCAGGTTAACCTCATCTCATCATGCACTACATCAACATGCAAATCAATAAAATAATGCACAACTCTAGACACAAAGTAAATGTTTAGTACACTCTAGTGAATAACGTGTATCACTACACATAAAGTGAAGGAGACAATTTTGATTTCATTATTGGGAGGTAGGTTTTAGGACATTCAGTTGACAACCTCAGTTTAGATTTAATTGTGTTAGATGGACAACATACACCGATATTGCCTAGTATAAATCATCAGTTTAATTAATAATACAGTAGTCAAATAGATTAACTTTGTTCAATAGTAGAATAACACAGTAAAATGCAGAAGATCATTTGCAGTTGATTTTTTATACTTTCGTAAAGTTTTTTTGAATTGTCTTTTTCTTGCATTAGTGTATAACATTTGTCATCTGCAAATAAATAATATTATTAGATCATAACGGTATTATGACACATACAATCATAAATATTTCTTCTTTCCTTTGGATATGCAATACGTAATTCGTCTAAATAAAGAAAATAACAGAAGTAACAAGATGAATTGGTTGTTACCCGACTACATGATACTTTTCAAAGAAGATGACAATGACACAGTTTACAACAAGAATTAACAATATAATGAGAATGTTGCTCCATGCAACTGTCGATTTAGACTGTTTGAGGATCTTTTGACTAATCAACGGCAACAAATAAACTGAACAATATAATGCACATATTTGTTTTCTGGTTGGATCATTTAACTTTACATTCTTCTCACTTTAATATGAATACTATCGACAAATATACAACAGTTATTTGAACGAATACTGAATACAATGCACATATTGGTGTTTTGTGGCTCCGCGACGAGCGCTTTTGCATTGGACCACTGAGCTGGCTCCTAATGGTTGATATTTCTAATTCAGTCAATTCGTGATACGTTTGCGCGACCTCATCCATTCCCATCAGCGGGTAACTGCCTCCACAACCCCCAATTGTAACTAAATATCAGCTCACTAGTGACTAGCTCCTTAAGGGAATTCCTGGAGTTCTAGTATGCAGACGTGACCAGTGGAGTTCAACCGTGTCGGGTGTAAGGCAGTTACCAACCGATGGCAATGGATGTGGTCGCGCAAACGTATCACGAATTGACTTAATTTGAAATATCAACCATTAGGAGCCGGCTCAGTGGTCCAATGGTAAAGCGCTCGTCGCGGAGTCATAGGGTCCTAAGTTCGATTCCCAACGGATTCGTGGATGCGCACTGCTGAAAAGTCCCATTCTAGGACGAAACAGCTGTCCAGTGCTTACAGGTGATCGATGGTTGTCTGATTCAGATCAGTTTGTGATATCAGAATTAACAAAAATCCTTGTTCACATACAGTAAATATTGAATTTACAGTAGTAAAACATTTGATGAATAAGGCAAGTTAAAAGTTATTTAGTGAATAATTCACCTACTCAATACTTGTATTAGGTTTTTGCGTGCTGATGTTAAATTTGGTTTATGTTTATCCATTAATACTAGATTGACAATTAAAGAAAAAAGAAATAATTTTGAACGATAAGGTTTTATGTGAATGTTTCATGTGTACAATGAAATCTTCGTGTATAAATTCAACATTTTACAAGTTATTTCACAATTCCATAAAGTCAATGAAAGACTATTGGTGTATCAGTTGATTACGTCACACTGTTTGTTGTTCGCCCACAATAACGTTAAACAAAACTAAAACGAAGTTTTATCATCTCTCTATTGTAAAACCACAACAATCAATCATCATTTCCATTCAAATGATTACTGTACATTGAATTTAAAGTGATTTACAGACAAGATGTTAGAGAAGTTCACTAAGAGGGAATTGATTCATTTATAAGCAAACTTTTACTAACATAATGCTATCAGTGTTTCAAATTACTGTTTACCTTCCAGTTCATCCATTCTTCTTACTACATTTTTGACTGCATCATCTAAAAATCATGAAAGTGAAGAACATGGTTATGGTGTAATTAATGTTTGCATTGTCTAGAGAAGTGGCTTGTACTCTAGTCAATATTCTACCTAATAGATGCGTGTTTGTAGAAATTGTCAATCAATAAATTTACACTTTGTGATGCATCATAACTATTTGTTGCATGTCAATATGGTTTAATTGATGTCCACTGGACTCTTTAATTTACTCTTATTACTAAAGTGAACAAACTAAGCCGTACTATAATTAACTTAACTCATGTTTCTTATCGATGTCAGGTGAATAAATTTAATTAATCAACATAACTGACTATGAATGATGCAACTGTCATGGTGTTCAATGCTGAATACACGTTAACGGTGAATATACCATAAATTCACACTCATTTCAGTACATGTCACTAATCAATCATTATGTTATTCATTTTTTGATGACAATATGAATAAGCATGTTGATGAACATGGTGATGATGATGTATGTGAATGTGACAAAGTGTTATTTATACAAGGAACATTCAGTAAAATATCAACTTACCGATTTGTATTGATGAATGGATCAACACCAGAAGTAGTACATTAATGTACAACAAAGAAGATGATGATGATAACATTTTCACTGAATCTTCAACGTTTATTCATCTTCTTTTATATCATTAACAAACAATAATGATTGGTGAGTGTGTAAGACGTAGGAGGCAGTGAAATGATGTGAATAAACGTGATTGGACAAATTTAAGGTGAAAGAGAAAAAATGTTTTTTAATAGAAAAAAGTAGACACTAATGAGAAGACAGATTTCTTTTGATTGGTATTTAGCCCTGTTGACAAAATGTTGGGCAAAGTTATCACTGCCAAGTTTGTGTTTTACATCAGTAATTCACATTTATGTGAATATATTTTCACATACAAAATTCTATGTAACTTGAATCAGTGACACACAGTTTAAAGTACTTCAAATTGTTATTAGTTAATTCATTGTATTAATCACATTAACGCAGATTGTGTTATCTGAAAATAAAAAAAGAAACTGCAGTTCATTTAGATAAGTTGAATAAAATAAAATTAAGCACCTTCTCGTTGTTGTTATGCAAATTATTCTCCTAAAGTGCGATTTTTAACAATCTGAATATCACACTGGATGAAGTTTCAGTAATGTACATCGGTTTTTGTTTGATGTTAGTATCATTTTACTCATAACCACCCTACGAATCTCGATCATTGTAGAATACATACTTCTGAAACGATATCTGGTGTCAGATCCACCCGATGCCTCGCATGTCCTTGATTATTGGTCGAATTTTTATTCTTAGATAATTGTTGTTCGTTGAACATATTTTTGTTAAGAATTAGTGCCACTATTTGTAATATCTCTACAATACGTACAACCTCACTTACTCTTACTTCTTAATTAGTAGATGTTATTTTATTTGGGAATTTAAATGTGAATTACTCGAATGAAGTATCATAGTGCGTTATTTTGGGTTAATTCTCCTCATCTTTGCCTGACATACAGTCATTTATTTACTTGTAAGGTGTCAATGTGGTGCACTATATATTTGAGTGTATGTTGGAGATGGTTCCTCGTTAATCACCTCTCAAATCATGATATCCATTGAAATGAAACAACGTTCTTATGTGTCGAATTTCTAGTTAACCACCAACTTATTTCATTGTCAGCTGAACATTTACGTAGAGATTATCTTCTATGATAAAAACTTTTGAAATACTGTGAGTTTACTGCTAGGCAAGTTTATGCAGGTAACATTTTATCAGTAACATTATTACAAGGTTGTTATGTCTCACATTCAACTAATTGTTTTGATTATAAGGCAATGATGATCGCTGATTAGATCATAACTAAGGAGAAGGAATATATCAAAGAATCTAAGTAACCATATCACACTGATAGATAATCCAACACCACGTTGACTTACAATGACTTTCAATGGAACTGACGATTACTCTACAATGAAGTAATATAAGTGGTATGAATAACCAATTGCCTCTATCACCATATATTAGAGTGTATGTTGAAGACGGTTTCTCTTGAATCACCTCTCATTTTATGATATGCATTAAATCGAAACAACGTCCTCATGTGTCAACTTTTTAGTTAATAACCAAATAATTTCGTTGTCAGCTGAACTTCTACGTGGAGATCATTAAGAAATTATATAATATCATATCTTTTCCAAACAATGCTTGCTTGACACTCCAAAAAGTGCAGCCTACACTGATTTCACATGTTTACTTGTAATGAATTCATAGTGTATTTGTCGTATTCTTCCAATAATAATTCTTGATAAGCTTAACCTGTTCAAATCGACAAGCTAACCCATTCAATCAGGACAATAAACGTCGGATAAGTTTATTTTGTCAAAATTTGTTTAATGTCTCTTCATTGTATCAAGTATCGACTATTCCTCTTGATGCATACAAATTCATAAATAAACCAAACAGTATGTGTGCATTTTGTGGAAAATGTTTGCGTGCAGATTTTCAACAGAAATGAAGATCAAATGCAATAAATAAGGGTGTGATAAACTCGCGACCCCCTTTTTGAAACCCTTATGTTTACTGTCGCTTTGATAGCATTAAACGAACATCGCGACCATCAGTAATTCTGATTGCACTGATTTACTTGTTATACATTCCTATCTGGGTATTCATGTCACAAAATGATTTAACAGAGAAACTTTCATTTGTAACGCTTTCTCAATTCCGTTGAATACTTGAAGCTAGCTGAAATAAATTGTCTCCTATTAACTAAATCTTTGCATTTTGTAGTGCACATAGAACATTTTTGAGTATCTAGTCGTCTAAACAATGTACATAAAATTCAGTTTGCGTTTACTGCTTGAAAGTCATTCAAGTAACAAAGAGCACTGTATGCTCATCACTTACTTTGGACGAATAATTTGCACACGATATTTTAATGATCACTTAATTGTATGCGATTAAATTGACAATAATGTTAAAATCATATTATCAAATTAAGAATTTACTTGTTATATGCAGTCATAGCAAGACCATTTGGACCTGTCGAGTTTGTACACATGCAATTCGGCCTACGGTAGGCATCACAAACATTCCTAAGATCCATGGACAATGTATTTTGAAAAATGCCATTTGCACAGGGTTACATAGGTGACTTATAAATTGCCAGACCGGACTCAAATCACATGAACAACATGTGAGGGCAGTGTTGAATTGACTAAACAAGAATGGCATGAACATACATCAAAGTCATTGTGTTTTCGGGATGAAAACACTAGAATTCCTTGGACATTTCATAAGTTTTGATGGAAATACACCAAATAAACAGGTGGTGGACACTACAAAACATCACCCCACACCAAGCTCTCCAACACAACATATAAGCTTACTTAATCAAATAAACTTTCATAGCATATTCATACTCGGTTGTATACAACTACTACAACCATTGACGGAGTCATTTAAAGGAATGTCATAAGAATTCAGGCTCACGTCTAAGGCAAGTAGACCAGTAGATCACTACATTGATGACTTGATGTTTTTTCGGCCTATCGAAATTCATAAATGTAGTTACTTATCGAGTCAAACTATTCGCTTTTTGCCAGTACCTCCTCATCAAATAATCAGTGTTGCATTATGCTTGATTGTTGGAAACTTTCAACGAAAAAAGAATTACAAAGACGTGAAGACACATCAACACCTCAGTTGACTCATTCAAATCAGTCGCATATTATTTATAACACGCAGTGGATTTATTTATAATATTTGAAGTGATTTCGCTGTAGTACAATTACTGGTTTGCATAACATATTAACATCGAAATTTCTTGTTGTTATGACACATTGACATACAGAGAGCAGTTGGTTATATTAATTACCGGTTACTTTATCATATTCTATTATTGTAGTGCTTATCATTATATGGATGATTACCATTATTGACCAAATACTCTGCATGTTGTGCTTTCCGTTTGCTAATATTCTTTCGTGAATACTGTTGAGTTGTAAACGACACCAATCATTTGGATGTGTGTAAAATGAATTTCATCAACATTAAAACTTCAGACTGAAACATTGTTACTCAAATAATTGTTGCCTTTTATTTAAGCATCGATGCTTACTAATGTCGCATTTTACTACACGACCGATGCTGAATATAGTACGCGAGAATCAATGTTTGTCCACAGTAGCAAATCTGACGAAAACAGAAAACTGTATACAACACAACTAGGTGTGATGATGATGTACAAACAAGAAAACAATACACATTACGTTTTAGGTAATTTGAAGACTATTTTAATCTGTCAACAATTATCATAATTCATTGACACGGTCTGACACATTTGCTCACAGATTTCTAGTTTGAATCAACAGATGTCACACCATTCAAAGGTTTATCTAATATCAGATGTTTCCGCATGATTCTATGTCATCCACCGAAACTCAACTTGAATACTGATTTGTAAGACAAACCTGATGTTGTATTTGGGCACTTGTCAGCACTCGTCTTCAAATCTCCATAAAGATTTGTTACGAGGTACCCAGATATCACGTCAAACATACTGTGAATCGTAAAGCGTCTTAAGATGGTAAATTGTCACTTATACATTTAGAACCACTAGCAGTTAACATAATTCGGTTGTTAATTTTAAATTGTACTAAATGAGATGAAATGACTGCAGACTGTGAAGACACAAGTTAACATATAAGTTGACCAGTCGTTGGATGAAGTCGAGTTACTACAATAATCTCAATCGTATTGTTTGTGTAATAAGAAATGTGTGAATGATAGGTATCAATATTGTAGATGTAGAAATATGATGTAAGTTGACAAACAATTAAATTTGACAGAAAAACAAACTGACAAGTCTATCAAATTAGACCTGTGTAAGAAATACAAATATGGCTGTGGTGTACATTATATTTGAACAACCTTTTGTAATGTGACACATGTGTAGAAACTGTCAACGAGAAATTTGTGTGTTTCGGCAATAATGAGTATGTGAGCTTCCGATTGATCCGTAACATCATAAGTGCAGAATACATTTCTATTTTATATGTGCATATATATTATGGTCTTTATTAGTCAACTTACAAATAAAAATTAAGCAAGAATAAGTTACAGTCGAATAATCACATTACACGTCCACATGTATTCAGTCAGCGTTATACTGATCATCAGTCTACTGAACTGCATGTTTCATTGATATCTGATCTAAGTTATTTTGTCAGAACTGATCAGCTTCCTATATTCTGCTGTCAAGTAACCTAACATTGCGGTCAGCTTGTGAACATACATTAAAATGTGAATGTCATACAGCTTCAAACCGTGACGTTCACTTAAATTAAGTCTCCATGTATTTGCTTGTGATGTTACTGATTAACTAGTAGCAAGACTAATAAATATAGTGCGAATATTAAACTAACTCTAAAAAGTTAGCATATTGGCATTGTCATTAGTATCTACTTCACTAAAGAACAAACCTACGATAAGCAGAACTCAACTTATTTGTAAAAACCCGAAGACAATAAATGTGCTCGCTCTAAACAAACTATCATGGGTTATTGATTGCATTCTATTAAGAAACTTATTGCTTTGGCGTTGTTGTATACATGCCGTCTTGAATATCCAATGAAATATCTGTTGGCGTAGGTGTGTGTTTAGTCAGAAAATTTATCAGACTGACATTCTTAGTACTGCATCAAAAAGCTTTCAAATTGTTTGCTTCTTTAATCCTAGTCATGTGACATCGTAACAAAAAGAGTTTAGAAATGAAAAATACTTAGAAAAGAAATATCGGTTTGATAGTTAGGTGAGTTTTGCTCAATGTTTAGCTAAAAAAATACAAGCACTTATCTTTTGAAAAGTGTGTGCACAGGAACCTCAACATGATAAAATAATCATTGTCAAATATAGTGAATAAGTAAATAATAAGTAGGTTATTGAGCAAAATTGCGTCAACAATTTTATATGCTACAATTTGAATGAGCTATCTAGAGTTTGTGAATCATCATGATTCTGAATAGTTGAAGAATGATGACTACGAAAACTAACTAAAATTACAAACAAACTATGATAACAAAAAAGGCAATTCAGAAGATTTGTATTTCTACAAACAAAAAAAATCGAAAGATATATGCCTAATAGAAGCAATAAAAAACAGGAAATTCAGTGACACGAGATTCAAATAAATTGATTACATTTGGAATTTCGGAATACTACGACGATTACAATACTAGAAAATATTCCCTGGCTGAATGCTTACTTTGTCCACGTACACATAGATAACGTTTGACGATTTTACAACTTCGAAAGTAGGTGGTCATAATTGCTTAAGCTCTTGTGTCGCCTAAACGCATAGACTGTTCATATATTCTGCAGAACGTACACTTCTGCTTATTCTCTTCTTACTCATTTGTTCATAGTTGCACTAATATGCTTACAGTTATCTAAGTCTTGTGTCTCCGGCACACTACTAATCATTGGTACTTCAATTTTTATAAGGCTTACTAATATATCGTATTATTCCTAGGCTATACGTCAAATGATAGCAACTATCAATCGGTTGACATTATTCTTGTCGTTTTAAGAGAAATGGAAATGATAGCCAATACAATATCAGTTAAACAGAACTAACAATTAGATACTAGACTTTTAATTGTAAGAACTTCAACTTTAATAATAATTACAATAACCTGCAACATGAGTTCCAGTTAACTAACCAACAATCGACAACAATCGAAATATGTTTGCTAGCAAAATTCATAAACAAATCAACCATGAATAATAGACAATTAGTGGAAAAACTACAATTGCTGAAATCAAAAGTCTGTTTTAGAAACACTGACTGAGGTAACAAGAACTGGAGATGTATGTTGAGTACATCAAACAATGACGTCTTTGTGTAGTTCTACATTAGAAATAGTCGTTGAAAAGACAAGAAATCATTGTTTCCTTAATCGTTTCAGCAGTTTTATCAAACATATTATCAGCATCAATTTCAACGTGAAATATAATCAATTCTATGTGTATTTGCAGTATGTAGACAGTTAGTCGAATCGACGTAATATAAGCCACAGTCAAATGAGTTTTTATTTGTAATATGGACAGGTTATGGTGGCTAAGTACAGTCTCTAGTCACAAGTGAGAATCCCTCTAGTTTACCATTAGACTGCCTGATTATTAACTTAATATACTTTGATAAATTTTAATACAACAGATTAGAAAAAATATACTACAAACTGTTATCAGTTTAATAAATGTTTAAGTGACCTTAATATATTGTGTTATCTAAAAATAAATGAAAAAAGCATTCCATTTACATTAGGTGAAATAAACAAAATTAGCAAAATGTATATCTTTCATAATTGTAAAGATTTTAAATAGGTAGTACATTGTGAATTGTAGAGATATTAGTCAGTGTCATTACCAATATGCGTGATATTGTGTACCGTGAGATCGTCGGTGTTGTTATGCGAATTATTCTCTTAGAGTGCAACTTTCAATAACCTGAATATCACATAAGATCTAGTTTCAGTAATGTACATTGGTTGTGGCCTAGTGAAAGTGTCAAGTTATTTGATCACACTCCCTGATTCTCAATCATCGTATGGTACATCCTCCTGAGATGACATCTGTTGTCAGACTTACCTGATATCTCGCTTGTCCTGTATTTATGAATGTTAAGTAGTTAGAGTCAAACTTAAACACACTTCGCAGTAGTATTAGGCAATGAATTTGGTGATGCGAAATTCCTATGCATTATGTTAACTGGCAATTTCGGACCTACTACGACGATTACAATACTAGAAAATATTCCCTGGCTGAATGCTTACTTTGTACACGTACACATAGATAACGTTTGACGATTTTACAACTTCGAAAGTAGGTGGTCATAATTGCTTAAGCTCTTGTGTCGCCTAAACGCATAGACTGTTCATATATTCTGCAGAACGTACACTTCTGCTTATTCTCTTCTTACTCATTTGTTCATAGTTGCACTAATATGCTTACAGTTATCTAAGTCTTGTGTCTTCGTGATATGTCGGAATATTGTAAATAATAACGCCCACGGCTATGCAGGAACAACCGCAACTCTAATCGGGAAACTTATCTGCGCCAACTGATACTCGCAATCCGTGACCAACGACTCGATACTGATTACTCACCTCAAACAAAATCAACAACACCAAAGCAGCACCAGGAAGATTCAATTCTATTACAATTCAAGTCTGCATATATAGATACAAAAACGACCTTGGGAAAAACAGAGTAATTAGCATACTAAAATGACATTTCAACCAATCACAGTTAACAAGGTCCAGCGGAGAAAATGAAAAGCAGTACCGGTTTCCGCTCACTTTTCAATTAAATAAAAAATAGCAAAATCACATGAAAAATAACTAGTTTTTTTTTCTTCTTAGCACCTCCTCTTTTTGAGAAATGTTCGCTCTCTTGGAACCTCACTGTGGCTCTTTGTTTTCTTTCACTCCGTCTTATTGACTGTTGCTCTTCGGATGCTCCTTTCTTGTTGTTCGCTGTAATTAATGTTGGTTTCTCTGTGGGGAGCTTGAAAGTGTCAAGAAGAAGTTCAAGCGCTAGCTTCGGTTTATCTGCTTTTCGTTCACCAAACCTTCTTCGCAGCTGGTTGCGATGTCGGATCCATATTTGTCCTCCCACTGCTACTTCATACATCACCTTTCCTCTTTTACCTTTAATTACTCCGTTTTTCCATTTCTCGCTTCCTGGTTTGTAGTTCCTTACGTTCACCTGCGTGCCGGTTCTATAGATATTATCATCGTTGCTTTTTACTTTTGCCGGCCTCATTACCTCATTCATCGTTCTCAGTTTCCGTCCCATGAGTGCTTCTGCTGGTGATTTCTGTTCTGGAGCACTGTTGTTTGGGGTACTTCTATATACAAGTAGAAAACGCTGAATAATTTCTGCTAGGCTTCCCTCCCCCTTCGCCTTAAGTACAGCTCTTTTGAAGGTATCCACAAACCTTTCCGCTTGTCCATTTGATTGCGGATGGTACGGTGAAGAGCGAATATGTGTGACAGCGTTTTCTCGACAGAATTCACTGAAAATCTGTGACGTAAACTGGGACCCGTTATCAGTGACTAGTGTCTCTGGAAACCCATGACACGCGAATATCTTCCTCAATGTTTCCAGGGTTTTCTGCGTGGTCGGAGGAACTACAGGATGGATCTCTGGCCATTTCGAATATGCGTCTACTAACACCAAGTAGTAGACTCCTGACATGGGTCCGGCAAAATCTAAATGTACTCTGCTCCATGGACCCGCAGGAACAGGCCAGCTTACTGGTTCCGCCTTCGGTGGGTTTTTAGATGCTTGCTGACACCGGTCACACTTTCTCACCAAGTCTTCAATCTGGGCGTCCATTTTCGGCCAGTATGCATAGCACCGTGCCACTGATTTCATTCGAGCTGTTCCAGGGTGTTCAGCGTGAAACTGCTTGAGTACTACTCGACGTAACTCATATGGTATCACTACTCGATCCCTAAACATAAGGCACCCTTATACTAGGCACAGAGCTTGTCGACGTTGATATAGCTGTCTCACTTCTCCATCTAGAGAACGTGGCCACTTGTGCTGCATATAATAGATTGCTAGTTGAATCGTTTTGTCTCTTCTTGTGAATTCAGCAACTTGCTGTGTGGTAACAGGAAGTGCTCTCAAAGCATGAATGAAACTTTCTTTAGCGTAATCTCTCGTATCGATGGCGGCAATCACCGACTCTTCACTTGTCGTAGGATAGGTGCTTAGTGGAACAGCACCTAGTTTCAGGTCTGTAATCCAATCTAACCCCAACAAGTTAAGATTGTTGTTAACCACATAACATACTCCATCCGTGGTTATTTCATTGAATAACACTGAGCATACAACTTTGCCAATGATCACTAAACGATCGCCTGATGCACTTATGGCGAGTTGTTCTGTAGGGTGTAGTACAGGTTTCCCAATTTTATTCCATGTTTTTCTAGAAATAATAGTAATATCAGATGCTGTATCAAGTTGGAGGCTTACCGTATGACCATTTATCCGAACAGAAACGTACTTTCTGGCTGGTCTCTGATGAGCGTGATTCAGGTTGGATACTGAAAGTGACTCAGCCGGCTTATTCGGGGAATGGAATCTTCTTCTGGAACGTGATCGAGTGCGTATGTCTTTCTGCCTGCACAAAGTTTCTTTGTGTCCCAGTCTGTTACACTTTTTGCAACGATAGTTCTTAAATGGACAAAACTTGGCAAAATGCCATCCATCACAGTTCCAGCATCTGGATGGGGGAGTAATATTCTTCTTTTCGGCTGGTTTATCACGATAAGTAGAGGTGATTGCTGGAGTGACTTGATGAGAAATAGGTTCTCGACGAACAGCATGAACTTCAGTGTCACCATTACAACCAGACTGGACAAGTGCAGTATCATGCTTTAAATTGGTCAGTCGTTGATATTCTGCGGCAATGTCATTTAGAGACAATGTTGGTTTTTGGTCAAGACGGTGAAGCAGTCGCGTTCGAATATCAGCGAATTTTTCTGACTGTAGGCTGCAGATGAGTATTAACGATTTAAATTGGTTCTTCGATAGGTCTTTTAATTTAAACCGTTCACATTCTCTGTTTACAACTCCAACATGAGTTAAGAAATCATCTGATTCATTCATTTTTAACTTTAGGCAACGATATCTAATATTGAATAGAGAAGAATTGTCACCAAAGTGTTGGCTGAGAGTTAAGCAGGTTTCAGAGAATGTTCTATCTCGAGGATTTTGAGGTAAAATTAGGTTGCAGTATTTGTCAAGTTCTGCTGCACCAAGCTTTCTGAGAAGTAGGCGAACTTTCCATGCATCGTCCTGAGAAGCTAAATCATACGTAAACAAATCTTCATATCTCCGGAACCAGGCATCAAAAGTAACATTAGCTTCTGGATCATAATTAAATTCAGCAATACTAATAATAATTCCATCAATTGAAAGTGCAGAGTTGGGGACTGGAACATTCGAGGATGATTCAAGCTTAGAATTCAGGCTTGTGAAAAGCTTCATTAGTTTGAGTTGTTCATCCAACAACAAATCCATTTTAGTAGGATCCACAGTCACCATCACCCGTCGCCAATTGATATGTCGGAATATTATAAATAATAACGCCTACAGCTATGCAGGAACAACCGCAACTCTAATCGGGAAACTTATCTGCGCCAACTGATACTCGCAAACCGTGACCAACGACTCGATACTAATTACTCACTCCAAACAAAATCAACAAAACCAAAGCAGCACCAGGAGAATTCAATTCAATCACAAATCAAGTCTGTATATATAGACACAAAAACGACCTTGGGAAAAACAGAGTAGGTAGCATACTAAAATGACATTACAACCAATCACAGTTAACAAGGTCCAGCGAAGAAAGTGAAAAGCAGTACCGGTTTCCGCTCACATTACAATTAAGTAAATAAAAAGAAAGATCACATTAAAAAAATAAATAGTTTCTTCTCTTCTTAGCACTCCGGCACACTACTAATCATTGGTACTTCAATTTTTATAAGGCTTACTAATATATCGTATTATTCCTAGGCTATACGTCAAATGATAGCAACTATCAATCGGTTGACATTATTCTTGTCGTTTTAAGAGAAATGGAAATGATAGCCAATACAATATCAGTTAAACAGAACTAACAATTAGATACTAGACTTTTAATTGTAAGAACTTCAACTTTAATAATAATTACAATAACCTGCAACATGAGTTCCAGTTAACTAACCAACAATCGACAACAATCGAAATATGTTTGCTAGCAAAATTCATAAACAAATCAACCATGAATAATAGACAATTAGTGGAAAAACTACAATTGCTGAAATCAAAAGTCTGTTTTAGAAACACTGACTGAGGTAACAAGAACTGGAGATGTATGTTGAGTACATCAAACAATGACGTCTTTGTGTAGTTCTACATTAGAAATAGTCGTTGAAAAGACAAGAAATCATTGTTTCCTTAATCGTTTCAGCAGTTTTATCAAACATATTATCAGCATCAATTTCAACGTGAAATATAATCAATTCTATGTGTATTTGCAGTATGTAGACTCTCAGTCTTTTCGACGTTATAATATCGTTGCTGACGTTCATCATGTTTCAGTATCTATTGTTGATATTGATTCTTCGTTTTCCTAATATGAAGATATATTTAATAATTAGTTATTCTTTATCAGATGATCTGTGCAAAGATTGTTTACTTTTTAGAAAGCTCGGCACAGCGTTACTTCACAAGTGCTGCAACTTTATTTTACCTGAGAATTCACCAGATGGATTTCTCTTTAAAACCTGTTCAACTTTCAGCCAACATTTTGGTTTTAATTCTTTCCTGTTCAGTATTAGATATCGTTTCTCAAAGTCGAACATGAATAAAACAGACTATATCTTAACGCATGTTGGTGTTGTGAACAAAGAATATGAAAGCTTCAAACTAAAAGACCTGTCTGAGAAATAACTTTAGTCCATAATCCTCATCTACAGACTACAATAAGAAAACTTGGCTATTGTGTACCGTGTACCCTTATTAATAAATTCAACAACCTGAACCAATGTTTCAAAACCACTGCGCGTCTCCACAGCAGAGTTTGGAGACTGTCACAATCGCCTTGCGCTGGTAAACACCAACAAGCTCTGCAACGGTTTCAAATTTTCGCAGGAACGCACCAACGTCACCATCCTTGAACGGCTGCGGACATGGCACCTTTATGTAGTCAACAGGCAGTCACACCAAATGCGAGAAGGCCAAATAAGACAAGTGATTATTCATTTGGTAGAAACAGAAAATTTTTAAAAATATTATATACGTTATTTTTATTCATCAATTTGCACATCAGTCGAATTCTTTGATCCGTGTCTAGTGTAGGCTTGCTTCCCTTGGTTGTTCTTGATTGTCTAATGTGTTCTAATCAAGCTTTTCTCTTTGTTACCCCGCAAGTCGCCAAATATGCTGTTTAAAATTTGTTTCCAAGTTAACGCAAAGTTCTGCCACCAACAACATATGGACGACCGTATAAGTAGTATACACTACATTGCATTCTCTGCGTTTTTTTCAAAACGACTAAACGATACTGCATCGAGATACAGCGCATTTGAAATGTCAGTCAGGTACTGTGCTGTACGACATTTTCAGCATTTCACTGACCACAAACCACTGAGGTTTTCCATGAAGTCATCTTCAGATAAGTACTCTCCACGGGATTCGCGTTATATAGTTTATATATCCTAGTTCTCTACTGATATACGACAGACATTTATAGTTAACAGTGTTTTTACCGACGCCTTATCATGAATACAACGACACACAAGCAATTGGTCATTTACGGTGCGCATATCACACATTTTTGTATGCTCAAAAATTATTGAGAATCGCTTTTTATTCATATAGGTGTTGTTGATATTTTTCATATTTTTGTAGCCGTCTTGATGTTCCGAATCGTTTTTTATAAACAGAATGCATATATCCGAAAATCTTGTATTTTTAATTTTTCATACCATCTGGAAACAAACAGAAGAACACTTGAAATAAAATATATTATGTACAAATAATTTTTTGCAACGTTGCCCTAGCGTAGGCACCCACGTCCAGAAGCTGCACGACATCATTAGCTATCAAAGGAACGTTTACTTATGCCTAACGCATTGTGTTTCATCCTTTGACCGGTACGTCGAAGGGTCCTTACGAACTCATAAAGAGGTTGGTGATGAGCTGTGATGATAAATAATCCTTGAAATAAACAGTTGCATAGGCTTTCAACATTGATGCTGACCTTGTTTGTTTTAGAAATCTCGACTATCTGAAGGCGCTCGGTCACGCATCAATCTCAGAACACAAGACGACGTACCGTAGAAAGTACCTCTTTTTCTAGTTTGCCAGTCTAGTTATTACTATCTCATTGACGTTCTACTAACAATCAAATATAACTCATTCTCCATCGTGCATTGCCTACTGATTAATTCTTATTCGTACAAGTGGGTTCAATCATTATGAGCTACTCTGGTGATACGACAAACGTAATTTGGTCATATACCTTGTCAACTTCAATGATCGTATTGGAGCTGTTTAATTTTCCTGTTAGGAAGCCCCTTATTTTAACTACAACCTCGACTTCATTGATCAGACTTCATTATAAATAACTTTTGAGATGTCACGGCCGTTAGGTCAGTAGAAGTCAATCTAGTATGAAAATGGTCACTCTCCTCTACAGTTCAGCCATGGGAAACTTAAACAAAGTGTTAGTGCGCAAAAATGTTCGAGAACACCGATAAATGTCATGCTTGAAGGTAGGATTTGGAATCCATCTCAATTATAACCAAGGTTAAGATAAGACAT
>CM046068.1:633457-665024 GCA_025215515.1 Schistosoma japonicum
AGTAGAAAACATCGAACAAAGAAATGCTGTTTGGTTTTTAAGAAAAGTTCCTAAGAATTAATGTTTTGAAAGCTACAATGTCCTCACTATTACGATCTCCGAACACTTTTTCGACAGTGTTAAGGACATAAATGCTACGAAAGTATTTGAAATTGCCAACAATCAAGTAACTTCAATATTACTATGCTATCAATCACATCAGTCATTTTCCAGGCATTGTGTATAGAAAGATAGCTTGATTAGTCTTTCATTATAGTAGTAAGTATATCAGTCTTTTTTCAGGCAACTATCCTGATGTCCATCGTCGAAAGTGGCTCTTGCTCAAAATTCATCCAACAATTATGTAGTCATCTATTTTAACTTTACTACAACTATGTAATTCACTTCATATTCAAATTTACGAATATTATGCTACTCCGTTACTACCATCCCTAAACGTCACTCACACTCTACTCTTCATTCATAACATAATAATACACGGTACACTTAACTACAATCGCTAACAATATTCTTAATATCTACTCATGGTAATTGTAAGCTGTTGTTGAAAACATTCCTCGAAGTTAACTGTTGATTTTATTATATTTCAAAAATCTTTTCTCTAACCTTGATATAAAATGATATTTTTTTCTCATCATTTTAGTTGTCTGGTAAATCTTCACTGTAACATATTGAATTGAAGACATCAGGTGATTATCGTAAACTACTTGTATCTGTCTGTTAGTCAGTAATATAATTGTAATGATTTTAATTAATTAATGTGAATACGTTATTAGAATGCAATTATTATTGAATGTTTCAATGATTGTTGATTGTTGATGTAATACCATTGACAAAACACGAACTGGCATTAAAGAGATGTTTTTTGTAGAATAGGTCTCTTTAGCAGTGCGTATTGACGACCCTATCATGTATGGAACCCGGGATCTTCTTGCTTAGCGGTGAACTCCATATGAATAAATCGCTGTGCCGGGTTTTAACGGTTGATATTTCTAACTTAAAAATGATCAATGAAATTAAACAATCCCGGATTAAATTCAGTTACTGAATAATGGCAATGGATAACATCGCACAATTATATCGCAAACTGGTCAAGGTAAAAATATTAACCATCGGTACCCAACCAAACTGTTTTTTAGTAAAGCGTTCGTAGTAAATCCAGAAGGTCCTAGACAACACTGCTAGTGATATCGTGGATGAGCACAGCTGAGCAGTCTCATACTAAGATGAAACAACTGTCCAGTACCGGTTTCTGGTTTTTATTAATTGTCTTATTCCGATCACATCAAATTAAAATTACAAATATGCTATGCAAGTGCATAAATAATGAAGGATTGATCTGAAATGTTATCAGTTTACAAATTAAAAAACTAAGCGATCATTGTACATATGACCGTGCCAAAGAAATGTAATAGTAATTTTGAGAAAGTCAAAATCAGAAAACGTGTAATGAGTTTTGAATTGATGACAGCAAAAATACATAAATGAGAATTGGAGTGGGGGTTATTTCAAGTAATTATTATATTATTTCTAGGTTTAGAGGTTAGGCTTGATGTACTGGATTGCTAAGTATTCAACAGTGGACAGTCAGTTCATTCGTGCTACTCACATTCTGCTATTTCGCAATTTTTTTTCAATACTAGTTGTTTCTAAATAACATTTGATGTAATCACTTTGTATTTTTCAACAGCCAAATATCCTATAGAAATGACAATGCATATGACTATAGAGCAATAATCTACAAAAAATCTTCATTGTAATTAGGTGTTGTGGAGATTATTGACTGTCAATTTGACATCACAAATCAGTCTGAATTAGACAACCATTAATCACGAGAAACTGACACCAGACAGCTTTTCGTTCTAATATAAAGAAGTGCATATCCACAATCCTGTCAGTTATCTAAAACAAGACACTTCGACTCCGTTAGTTTTGGCTATTTTAGGAGCCGAATATGTGATTTGGTGGTAGAGAAGTTACAATCTTTATTAGGTTGATTGCCTAAATAATGTTTAGCATTAATTCAACTCCTATATGAATTATGGTTGTATTACTTAGACTAGGTAGACTAGGTGAAATGCAGATGATAGTTGCATGAAACAAAAGTCTTTACATTACATAACAGTTTATATTTCAAAAGTATGAATTTCTAATGAGATTGATTTCGACAACATTTTCATTGCATAGAATATGTGTTAGACACGGAACGGTGAAGCATTTTATATATTTCCTTATGTGTATGAATTGTAACGTAGCGATGTCACGTTCTACCAGAAGATATACAAGATAAATGATGTTAATTAAGTGGGTGGTGGTTTATAACTGATTTAGTTATGCCGTTAAAATGGGCCAAAAGGATAAATGTGTATGTTTATGTTAATATTGTGACCTTGAGCAAGTTAAGTCAACTTAACGAGCGCCAATGATAGTTTCAAGCTAGTCACTTCACGTATTCTTAATGCCTACTTAGTCCTTAACCGAAAATAAGTGAACACAAGATTGATAGTTACCTATCTCTATAACTTATCAATTATATCTAATATCAGCTGACTAGTGACTAATTAGTTAATGTGATCCCAGGAGTTCTTGTGTAGAGACGTGATCGGTGGAGTTCAACCATTTAGGATATGAGACAATAACCAACAAATGGCACGAATGAGGTCACGCAAATTTATCACAAATTTACTCAACTAAAAAAATTAATTGTCAGAAGCTGACTTAGTATTTTAATGGTCAAGCGTCCGCAAAAGAGCCTGAGGATTTTGTGTTCCGTCCTCGAAGTATTCGTCGATATGCACTGCTGAAAAGTCCCCTATTAGGACAAAACATGTGTTTTCAGAAATTCAGATCAGTCAGTGGCTGTCTGATTCAGATCAATTAGTGATATCAAGATTGACAAGATTATTGAACTACTTAGACAAAATAGAATAATAAACACTAAATCAGACCACACTGCCAACTAATTACGAAACT
This sequence comes from Schistosoma japonicum, assembly GCA_025215515.1. Classification (NCBI taxonomy): domain Eukaryota; kingdom Metazoa; phylum Platyhelminthes; class Trematoda; order Strigeidida; family Schistosomatidae; genus Schistosoma; species Schistosoma japonicum. Next base: position 636,431 of record CM046068.1, read on the forward strand.
GAAATTTATACAAAAGAGGATAGATGGTGAATATGAACTTAGATAACGTATACACAATCAATTAACCGTTGTTTACAATGATAAACGATACACTAACAGGCAATGCGTTAAACGTGAAAATAGATCGAAGGGGAACATAATATTATAAATTGGAATGAAATGTTCACTTGTGAACAACCAAAATAAATAAAACAGTCAACAGGGAAACAGTTTTTAAAAATAATCAACTTTTTTTCAGGTGCCTAGCATATTATATGATGCAATTCTGGACACTTGTTTGCAGAATTTCATATGTCGTTCTAAAACCCGGTTCATGATGATGTCAAAGTTTTAACTACAAACAGTTTTCAATATTCAATGCAACATCACATAATGATATTTCAAGAGTTTTGTAAAGAATAATTGGGAACAATATAAAGTAATCGATAACGTGTAAGAGCTAATAAACTGTAATAATGAGTGAATTAGAATTATCAGAGTTACGTAATCACTTTACGTCATATATATTAAGCGGAAAACTTTCTGTAATATCACGAAATCATACAATGACAAAGATAGTTCAAAATTAACAATTACACCAAGATAAGTAACATTCAATGTAGTCTTATTATTTATATAATGGCTAAATTTACAAACATCCTGCAAATTCACATGGTTATATAAATTATTTTCATGTATTTGACTGAAGCTGACTGTTTAATATTCGCACACGTCAAAGTGAAGACTATTCAAAGTAGATCATCATTCAGCATTTGCTAAGAAAGCATTTACTTCATTAGACAAATAAATAATAAGATCGTCTGCATACTTGGAAAAGAAATCGTTCATAGAAGAGGATAGTTCACGCTAATAAACCAGTGAAGTACATCGCTATACACACAGTATACTTTCATCATCCACAGAAATAACAATGCCGTCAGTTGATAATCTAGCTGTCTAAGTTAATGGTTTTAATAATAACACCAGAATAATTTTATTACTTCCTGAGAGAGTGAGACATTGATAAGCTACAGTAATGAATGAAAAAGAATCTATTAATATACATTTCTAATTACAATCGTTAATCATTGGTAACTATCGGTGTTTTGGCATAACCAATAAGTAAATGATCATATAGCATCAATAGTTATATTATGCATACGCGAAAAATAGCTCTTGTTTTTGATGTTGAATGAGTAGAATGACAATTGATTAAGAAGATCAATAGTATTGCGGTAGATACTACTCATACGATCGTCCACAAATAGTAGGTAGCAGAACGTCATGCAAAAATGGAAAAAAATAAGTAAACAACATATGAGGCGAGTTGCGAGGTGGCAAGGATCAGAGCATGAATAACATAAATAGGAGGATCCAGAACAACCGAGGGAAGCAAACCTATTAACATCATGGATCAGAGAGCGCAAACGATGTGTAAATTGATAATATAAAGTTATCTATATAATATATTATGACATTCCCTGTTTTCACAGAATGTTTGGTTGCCAGTGCAACTAGTCTTTGCACAGTATTACGTGATTATGTAATCATTGAAAAAACAACAGCAACTGTATCGATTATATCACTATTTCTGTGTATCCACTTCATAATTCTAGTACGGTATGCAATTGATCGCGCCAAACTTATCGCTGAATTGTTACATGATTCAATGGTTGGTTTAGGCACAAAAGATTATGCCTTAATGCGTTTATTAATTACACGTTCTGAGGTGAGTTTATTGTTATTTGTAACTTATATGAAGTGAAATAAATGGATAGAGATGATAGATAGAAAGAAAGATATGAAATGATGTGATATAGATCGCGCAATATGATTTAACTACATCATTTGCAATTACCATTTATTCTGGTTTCATTAGGATAGACAGTCACAGGGATTGTTTTAGTTGGACCAGGAAGTGTTATCCAGGATATACATTCTATCATATTTGTGACTTGTCGGTTGAATGTACCTACGTTCAACATGAAACGAACTGAGTTTAAGTGCCAATGTGAACATCAACAATGGGATAGAGGTATATCCAGCTGACCAGTCCCAAATAAGAAGAAATGCATATTTAAGATTTTACTAACTAGTCACAATCCAAACTTAAACAACACTTGTAGATTGTCACTATATCGAGGCAATCAGCACAGGATGAAGATATGGCAACAGAGATTAGTCAGTTTCAGTTTATGATAAGCCAACAAGAAGATCAAAATTCATTCTGCATAATCGTAGCTATTGTTGAATGTTGCAGTTTACATTTGTAATAAGGTAAATTAAAGTCGATCACAATGTACAGTAACAGTAACCACGATAGAAATCAATACCTAGAAACTAAGCCTGCACATCAACCCACCTGTTCATAGTTCTAAAGTCCATTCGAAGAACACAAGATAACTGAGCCAGTAACCAATTAATTAAAATAGATTTTATTTATTTTTTCGTTCATTCTCAAAACCTGACTACCTAGTAGACTAATTTTAGGAGTAACACATGCAAAATGAGAGAAGAACAAAAATGTCTAAGAACATAGGGAACATATTTACAGTTAATTGATTTCTGCTTAATGGAAAGTGACTTAGTGCCAGTTGATTGGTGAAGTAGTGGGGTTAGGGCTGTGATGGAGAAGGAACATGACCACAACAGAAATGCAATAATCGATTAACATGTACTCTTATAAAAGATAATTCCAAAAGTCGATTATTCTTCTTAAATCATTTAGTGTAGTATCATCATTAAAGTTAGAACTGCAAATCACTAGATACCAGCTGAGCACTGATGTGGTCTAGAGGCCATTATTTCGTAGTTTGGTTAAATCATGAGTGATCACTCGTCGTTGAGGATTTTCATACGTGGGTGAAACATTCTAGACTAAACGTTATCGAAAGAATACAGACGATCGTTACACTATATATCACAAAATGATGGAAGTGGGGATTCTACCATCAGATGCTAGCCCAGTTGTACAGTATGTCAAATGTTTGTTTTCATGAAGCTCATGGGGTGCACACTTTGAGGAGTTCCATATTAGAACGAAACAAACGTCCAGTGCTCCCTACATTTCAGTGGTACCCTACCAACAGCAATCTGTTAGATATTCAATCAACTAAGAAAACAGATCAGTTATTGATATTATCTTAGTTTACTTTCTCTAGTATTGTTAATATTGTGTTGACCAAGATATGTTGTCACAATCATTGATTTACACAATTTACCATCGAGTGTTATATGTTTGATATGAGATAGTGGGCAAAAATACACTGTCTAACCTTGATTTCATCATTTAGGTGTATCTGAAATCATGTGAGGATTATCCTATTTCGAAAGACTAAAATATAAGTCATCTGAAATTTTCTGGGTTTCCAACAGGTCAAGTGCAAGCAGTTAACATTAGATACACTAACCTTAATTGAATCGAAGAAATTTGAAGGAGACTGATATTAGGTTGCAGTTGATTGAATTCGTTAAATATTGAATCTGGTAGAATATCATTGAAAATCTGAAAGCACTGGAAGATCATTTTGTCATATTGTGGGACTCTTCATCAGTGCTCACCCTAGATTACACACCATAGGCTTTAGGTTTGTGAAAAAATTTAATCAATAAACATTTATTACCAATCTCCACAAATCATCTCAATTCAGTTACCACAATCAAATCACTAGTGACTAACGTCATGATTTTCCTGAAGCTTCAGTGAAAAATCATGACTGGTGGAACTCAAATTTCTCAGAAGAAAAATAAATATTTATAATGACACTATTCTACAATCTAATTAACTTTAAGGATTTTTAGATTTTCAAGTGTCTGGTGTATTTAACAGTGGCAACAGTTTAACCAGTGAATAATGAGTTCATTGTATACAAAATAACTGAATGTGGCAAATCAAATCGATCAATACCTGTGCGCCCTCGTGGAATGAATATATATTCGGCTGATGTATTTTCTCACAAGACGGAATCTGTTTCCGATATTTCACTGCTTGATACAATCTATCTATTCAATGCCTAACATTCACTTAGTCTACTCCATCCAATCAACGAGATTTATCAGTTGATTATTCATAGAGTACTAAACTCAACACACAATAGCGCATTCATGTTATCACTATTGACCTACAAGAATGTTCACTATACTATTTAATAGAACCTGCTCATAGTTAATTTATAATCACATAGCTGGTTGTATATCTCTACACTTCTAGATTCATATTACATTGAGTGAGTCCATATATAGATTATGAAGCAAGATTGAGTACCACGGATATATTACATCATTTTCTGAAAATAGAGACAGGAGGTGTGTAAAACAGGCAACAAAGTAACATTTAAAAACACAATAAGAAAACTGCAAGACAGGAGATACGTCTATAAAAAATTTTGAAGTAGAAGACTTCATTTCTGTAGAAATTTTAAGTCAAAACTTTACCAGAATCGTCACTGACTAATAATGTAATCCATATCTGAATAGATCTCAAGACATAGATTTGTACTATCTAAATGATGCGTGATGAACTGATAGGCTTCAGTTCTATATAGCTTCCTTTTATTCGTTAAGTAACCACCTTATCACTTTACTAGACACTCTCAGCATCGGAAATCAATGCACGACATTAAAACTACTACGAGGATATTTATAAAACATAACCAAGTCATGCAGGTCGGCATTTCAGAGTGATGACACATAATAAGTTATCATCACTTCATTTAAACACATGCTGACGAATCCAAACATTGTTAATACAATGTTGACACTGAATATCAGTGATTCTTTACAGACAACGACAGTTAGACATAGATGGACGTTTAACATCTCCATCAATAAGAAGCCATATTTCGCAAAAATAAAGTAGAACCAGTCTCACCAAGACGAAACCTGTTTCCGAGATTTTTCTGCTAGATAAGCCTATATAGATTACATCAGGTGTAGACTGATTTTACTGAACACACTACCATTGGTACTCACATAGTTAGACACTTAGTTATACACTTAACAATTATATATCCAAATGTTTGCCAAAGAAGGTGAGAGCAGTGATACACTCTCGTTGGTCTTGCAGAAATACTTTGTGCTTAGAAGATGCAAAGTATACTCTGCACTTACTTCAGTAAATGCCGACTGAATAAGTGCAATTTGGCTCGTATGTTATCGTACATTTAGACAATATCATCCTACTCCCTAAATTCACGCGACAAGGGTATGTTGGAGACTGAATCGATCAAACAAAGGCAAATATTGGCGCTTGGGGTGAGTTGACAAATATATAGTGTCCTCCTATAGAGTTGAAAAATCTTGACTCCAAACCAATTGTATACATGAGTTTCATGATCCTAAAGGATTGAATGATGCATGAATCAATTTTAATTACCGGTTAATCCCTAGACAGACAAATACTCTAGTTTGTGCGTATTGGCAGTATCTCAACTGACAATAAAAGTACAACGTGTAAGATTGGCAGCATTGTATAATATAAGCTAAAATTAATTGTAATGACACAGATGTATGTATTCATTGTATTTTCTTTAATCCTCAGTTTCGAGTGACTCTATAAATAAGTTAATCGTTTCTTATTGAAACTTGTTATTCATTCTTAGTTCTTTCCAATAACATTAGCATCACAATTATCAGAATGTGATGCACCCACATCTAGTTTACTAATACAAGGCACTGTTGTACAAAGTAGTCTCGGACTGTGTACATTACCAATAACAAAGTTGTGCAATCTAAAATAAACATTTTTTAACCTAAACATCAGCATCACATTGAAACCAATATCTTTATTCTGATTGTTTTGCTCGGATTCTCACACCCCTAACCTGGCACAAACACCTAGCAAAGTTTAGTTTCACTTTTCAACATATTACGTAATCTAAAACCCTTAATCTTAGACTTACTAAGCCACCACAACTTGCTTGTGGACGCTAGCAAAAAGAGGCTAGTCGACAGCGACACAAAGCTGTACGTACGTGGAACCACTGCTTCAGGTTGTAGCCTATGTCCTCTTCGCTTTAAGCATTTAATTAACCCTTATTTTCAGCCAATACTTGACAAGTATCCGGATCTGAATAAGGCGACATCGAAGTTATCATGTGTAACCAGCAATGTTACACATCACATCACGACTACAGGTCAACCTGTATTCTCTAAAGCACGCAGAATAGCACTTGAAAAAATTAAGGACTGCTAAGAACGAATTCGATTATATGATTGACCTGGGAATAATCCGCCCATCCAGCAGCCCATGGTCGTCTCCATTACATATGGTCCCGAAGAAAGACAGCAATGATTGGCGTCCTACATTTGGACACAGCTTTTAAAAGACTGCAGCAATACGGAATTACTATTAATATACCAAAATGTCAAATCGGAACAACTTCGTTAGATTTCCTGGGGCATACCATTGATGCTAATGGTATACAGCCTCAAGAACACAAGGTGGTGGCAATTCTGGAGTATCCGGAACCAACAACCATTAAGCAGTTACGAGCTTTCAACGGGTTGGTAAGTTTTTACAGACGATTTATCCCCAACTGTGCATCTATAGTGAAACCACTTACGGACCAACTTCGGGGGAACAAAAAGGCGATCACAATGGATTCAGAATCAAAGAAAGCCTTCGTTGCAATTAAAGAGGCAATAGCCAAGGCAACTATGCTGGCACACTACAATACTGAGGCTCCCGTCAGCATTGCGGTCGACGCTTCTGACTCAGCGATTGGCGCAGTTCTGCAACAATGGACTAACCAAGCTTGGCAGCCTTTAGCATTTTTCTCAAGACGATTAAACGACACCGAATCGAGATACAGCACTTTTGGACGTGAACTTCTAGCTATGTACTGTGCTGTACGTCATTTTCAACATTCCATCGAAGGCCGGGAATTTGCAATATTCACCGACCATAAACCACTGACGTTTTCGATGACATCATCTTCAGATAAGTACTCTCCACGAGAGTCACGTCATCTTGACTATATCTCCCAATTCTCTACGGACACACGACATATATCGGGAGCTAACAATGTAGTTGTTGATGCCTTATCGAGAATACATTCCTTGAATCGTATCCAAGGAATCGACCTTGTTAAACTAGCTCAACTTCAAAGTGAAGATATCGACTTTCATCACGAGTTAGCTGCAACAACGCTCCAACTTCAAACCAAAACGATTGGAGAAGGTAAGAACACTTCAATTTGTGATTCTTCTACAGGTATAGCCCGTCCAGTCGTCCCCAGGAGTTATCGACGAGTCATCTTCGACACATTGCACAACCTTTCTCATCCTGGAATTCGTGCTACACGTAAACTGATTACTGATAGATCCTGCTGGCCAAAAATGTCAACCTAGAAGGTACACCTTTTAGTGTCGAATTCGCTGCAACACCTGCAAAACGTAGCACAAACGAAGTCATTACGCCTCAAGCAATGACTAACACGCAAGTAGAAGCATCAAAGAGCCCTGTAACGCCGAAAGCTACGCGTTCTGGTAGAAAAGTTCAATTTCCAGAACACCTAAACGAATACTATGTCTACTAATTTCCTCCCACTACCTACGTACGTATAACATTTTTTTTGTTGTCTTAAAATAAATAATAACAAAGAAAAAAATAAAAATCGATAAACCCATTATTATTATTTATGTATTTTTGTTTCTACAAAAACTAATAATAATAATTTTATTGTGTGCACTTTATGAAATTTTGTGTCAAAAAAAACTTTTCATTTTTTGTTGTCGGTATTCAACACGTTTTTTTATATAGACGCATCGAGTTAACAATTATTTTTTTTGTACATAAAACGCACAAATTTAAATTTTTTTTTCTTTTCGACTTTCAGGCCGTCTGGAAACAAACAGAAGAACGTGGAAGAAACAAGAATTTTATTTTATGTACAATTATTTTGTGCAACGACACCTTAGTGTAGGTACAGACGTCCAGAAGCTGCACAACATCGCAAGCTATCGAAGGAACGTTTACCAATGTCTGTTGCATTGGGTTTTATCCTTTGGCTGGCACGTCTTAGGGTCCTCACGAACCCATTAGGGGGGGGGAGTGAGCTGTAGCGGTAAATAATCCCCAAAATAAATAGTTGCATAAGCACTCGACATTGATGCTGACCATGTTTGTTTTAGCGGACACTACTAGTTGAAGGCGCGCGGTCACGCATCTTCACCAGATCACGACTCGAACCACCGTGGGTAGCATCTCTCTCTAGTTTGCCAGCCTAGACCTTGCTATCCCATTAAAGTTCTGTTACGCTCAAATATGAATTCGCTTCCATCCTTTATTGCCTTTTGATTTCTCATTCGTAAGAGTGGTGTCCATTCGATAGAAGTGTCTTTGGTTATACGACAAGCGCAACCTGGTCATATATCCGGGGAACGCTTCAAGTAAATATTCAGAATATTGTTAGCAATCGATATACTTACCACTATAATGAAAGGCTAATCAAGCTGTCTTTCTGTACATGATGGTCAATTTGGAATGATTGATAACAAGATTGACCCAGTAAAACATAGTAATATTGAGGTTACTTGTTTGTTGGCAATTTCAAATACTTCTGTAGCATTTATATCATGTTCACTATCAAAAAAGTGTTTGGAGATCGCAATTATGAGGACAATGCAGCTTTTTACACATTAATTCTTAGTAACATTCTTCAAAAGTGAGGAAGAATTTCTTAGGCATAGGCCTACAACTATTTCTGTTGTGAGCCCTTCATCAAAGTTATTTCCAAGTGCTATTCATTCTTCCTTAAGTCTACCTCTTATTGCCAGTGCAATTACTTTTTTGGCTTTCATCTTTCTTCTGACCTGAAGGAGTTCATATTTGTGCTCGTACGGTGTCATAGCTTACTGATTTTCAAAATGTGTCCTCTGTCCTCTTCCAGCTTGTTTCCTAATTTCTTTTTTGGGTGGAAGTTGGCTTTGTTTCTTGCAATAGTAGTTTGTTTCTGATAGTTTTCGGCCAGTAGATCCGTAGTATCATGTTTAAGCATCTATTTGTAAATACATGTACCTTGTGAATGATGCTTTCCGTAGCTCTAGTACAAGTTTCATCACTATGAAATAAAACTCATTTGACAGTCGTATTAAGGAATTAAACTTTGATGCTGGCTGACAGATGTTTTAAGTTCCAGATTTCCTTTAAATGCGAAAATCCTGCGGTTATTTTGACAATCCATATCCTTATACCTAAATCGGATCCTACCTGTTAACCATTGATGTTACCCAGATATGTAAAAATTTTAACATCTTTCAGAGCTTTTCCATCAAATATAAATGGATTGATGCTCGCTTGTGACTTAAAACGACTGGGTTGTTCTCCGAATGAATACTTTATTTAACTTCATCCACCTTGTGAAACATCGAATTTAAATGATCTATATAATATTGCTATATTTAATGTATCAATATAAGCTAATCTTTAGTATAACATTCATCACCACTGCATTTTATTCAGTAAAATATTTGATGAAGTTTTTAACGTCGAGTTATACCATATTGAAGATGCAAAGGTAAAAGTCAGGGTGAAGAAACAAATATTGGTTCTGTAGAGCTTTCGACAATCTATGGGGTCATTTAATAAGACGATCACCTCTTTACCTTTTTTAGACAGTCGCAGAATCTGTACATAATATACGATACAGAAAGCACCTGAATGGCATAATAAGACTGCCGTAAATGGTGGTTCTAATGAATTATGATCCGCCTACTGGGATACATAATACTGAGAAGCATGATTACTAATTTGATAATGCCACCTGGTTTTAGCTATTGTTCAGTAACAACGGCTGTCGTTTATTCACTGCTGAAGCGACTTCATGACAAAGCCAAAGTCAGCTCAATTTGGCATAAACCGAGCTGGCTCCACTTCACCAATTGATCTCGTCTGCTACAACAACACTGAACTTTGCACAGCCACCCAGATAGACGACATTTTCTGTCTATTGACTCTAAATGTTGAGATCAGGTACGGACTTCCTTTACTCGCCTTTAGTCGCCATAATCCTAGATAATAAGCTAACTTTATTTGCCTGATAACATACGATACATTTTTCATTTTTGTTGCTTCACATTCTAAATGTGAGGTTGGTTGAAGATTTCACCCCAAGGAAATTTTCTTGGTTCAGACCCTCCAGCAGTATTATTTAATTAAGGTGGTAAGGAAAGATTTGAATTATATATGAATGATTTTTCTAGAAATGAGTACTCCATGCTAGTTAGTTAATATGTACATTTATATAAACAGAATCACATGATGGGTTTATCATATTATTTGTTGGTAAAATTAGAAAAAACGTTTAAATCCTCAGTGACGATTTAATGGCATCCTTATGCGATATAGCCTCAATCACCTCAGCTGAAGCAAATTTAACAGAGAATATAATGTATGTATATAAAATGTGTTATATATATTTGTAAAATTTCAATGAGCAGAAATTATAATTTTTGACGTTTCGCGGCTTAGTGTAAGTCGCTTCTTCAGAGAAATGAATAACCGATGAACAACCTGTCCAATGCACAATTTATTTGAAATTATCAAAATTAACCTTGGTAATGATGTATATGATGTATGTATATTTGTATTATCAACTGAGGCTCAGAAAGCTCTATGTTAGTAGTCGCAGAATGTCAAACTAGTCAATGTTGGCTTGATTTTTCATAAAGTACCATATATCTCTGCTTTATTCATTACACGAAGTTTCAAGTGAAAGTTTATCAGAACTAATCAACTCATGAAACAAAAACATAACTTCGACAAATTTATCCAGACCAGATGTAATTCACAAATCAGGAAAAATCATCTCAATCAATTATATGAATGGTAGATTAAATATAAGCAGAATATCATCTATGAAGTATTGAACAAATCGACCAACCTCTTTGACTTCATCTACATAAAAATCAATCAATTGTCAGTTGTTATTATACATTTAAGCATGTATTAATCAATGCAGATAGACTGTTTAACTACCAAGAACTCTATAGACAGTGGTTGTGATTGTTTTTTGGCTCATCCGAATCAAGTAATCTACACATATCAATATGGTTCCTGTCAATAGTAATCGATTCCATGGACTAATGGCTAATTCTGTTATAATAGCCACCCCTTCTCCCTAGTTTTCTTCAATCCTACTCATACATTAGCTAACATTCTGGGATAAATCAGACAGTGGTTATGCATACAAAACACATGTCTCAGATACTTTCTTCAATAGAAGTTTACAATTTTTTCTACTGGATCACCGTATTTCTTAGTAATCTGTGCTTAACCTGAGGACTCGTTACTCGGTTATACTCTAGTACGCGAGCGGTGCTTTAAAACATCAAGATCAGGCACTTTAGACACGTGTATTTCTAATTCTCATAACCTGTGTTTCTCATCCATTTAGTAATACTAAGCAATAGTGTACTTTGTTATTCCATTAAGTGACACACACATACCTCATGTACATTACAGGCATTACAAGTTGACAAAAGTTTGTAGGGGATTTTTGAATCCATGTCGAGGTTTTTCATTCGTCAATCCGATAGGGAGGACCAGACTTCGAAGACAATCTAATTGATTAAAACACTAAATCACCTCAATTTCTGCTTTCAAACTCAATGTTATACCAACTCTGGAAAGACCACGAGAATTTGCTGTAGCGTCTTTTTATAAGTCAAGATCCAATTACGTTGGCTGATACTATAGATTAATAAAAATCCAGTAAATGACCATGTTAGAATTCAGAATGAGTGTTTTGGAAAACTACTATACATCAACATCAAGATAATAAAAAATTTCAGCAAGTTAGGTCTGTTAACGATTTGAACATAGAATTTGCACATTAACAGAACTTTAGATGTCACTTTGTTATGTTCATCACAATAAAGTAGCCCGATTACCAGGTCAACGTAACAATGTAAATGGTCGAAACAGGATGGAATTTTATGTGAAATAGATGCACCTTACTAGCAAATACCAACTAGCATATCATCAATTTAAAAAAGAGTTAACTCATCGACTTAATTTAATCACCGTTCTGTATCTGTACAACATATCATTGTTATATTTTCTAACACTAAAATATATGAGTTTTTCTTCTGTTTCTCACTTATTTACTTCAAAATAAAGATTCCAACCGTTCGTTAGTTGCAGATATGAAAAAAGAGACATGTGGTGATTATGAATATGCACTGCTTAGTTTAGTTCAAGCTGAACGTGATGATATACAACTATTACAATTGAAAGCCATACCTGAAAAAGGTGTAAATTCTGTCATTAACCATGAATTGGCTGAAGCTGATGCTAAAGATTTATACGCTTCTGGAGCTGGGTACGTTTTTGTCTGATTACCCTTTCTACACTCATTTAGCTTAATATAATGTCTTTAGTAGATGAGATATTTCACTGACAGACTAGATAGTGTTTCTATATGATAAATGTCAAAATTATGTGTAGTGTATTTTTATTATGGAGTGATACGTTGTAGTTTTAGACACTGACAACTCAACTACTTTTAAGCTTTAAATAGTTGTGTATCAGCAACTTGGTTTGTTTTAAAAATCTCATCAACTCTAATAGACTGGTATCCGATGAAGTACTGATGTGAAACACTGTAGTCTCAGAGAGTCCTAGGTACGATTTCTGGGGAAGTGTGGTCACAGAATCCCTCTGTTTAGAGTCTCATATAAGGACAAAACATCTATCTAGTGATTCTTGGTAATCACTGGTTGCCTAATCTAGACCGATTCGTGATATAAAGTTGAAATCTCTTACAGTTTTATCCTATCTGTATCAATAATAATGTAGGTTAGATATCTACCTGTCAACTAAATGGGGAGTAAATGTTTTTGCAGTTAGATCTGCTTTACATCATAGCCGCCACATTTAGCCGATAGAAATGGATATCATTAGTAGATTACTTGGATTTGATCATAAGTATATTCAGAGAACTCCTTGGATAAATTAAAACTAACAAAAATAGTAATAAATGGGTGTTGTGCATAGTGTTAACTGTCAATTTCTTTGTCAACAATTGGTTTGAAGTCGGCAACTACTCACCAGTCGGTGATATCAAATTAACATTCAGCAATCTTCACAGCACCCAGCTACATTTAATACCGGCTCACTAGTGACTAATTTCTCGAGGTAATTCCTCGAGTTCCAGTAAGAAAACGTAACTGATAGAGTTTAGCCGTGTCGAATCTGAGGCAACTATATACTAATAGCAATAATGAGGTCGCATAAACAAATCACGGATTGACTGAATGAAAAAATGTCAACCATTACCAGCCAAAGCAGTGGTTTAAAGGCGAACCGCTGGCCAAAGATTTACATGGTCTTGGCCTCGTTCACTGATGGAATTGTGGGTATGTATTGTTAAAGAGTCGCGTACTATGATAAAAAAGCTATCTACTGCCAGTTGTTGGTAGTCAGTAGTTGTCTATTTCAGACTGAATCATGACATCGAAATTGATAATATCAAGTTGATTTCATATATAACTGTAGTCTTTAAAATCAACAACAGAAAAGTCCAGAACTTTGGTAATTGTCATTTTGATATTTAATATATTAAAACAAAACACGAATTCGAATTAAGATGGTTTTGCAAAGAAAGGAATCACGTTTAAGTGTTGGTACTCGTTACAAAATGATGTAATTTGGTCACTGGTGACAACCAGGAAGAGATAAGTAAGTATTTCTACCTAATATTGGAATCCTCAGCAGTGCTTACTCTGTAATCAGTCAGTGAATTGGTATCAGGGCTCACAGATATCATTGCGAACACTTGATCATTACTACCATCAAGTCAGCTTTCAATGGTAGAATTCCCACTCCCATCAGTTTATTATACAGTGCAGCGATTATGATGTACACTGATAAGGAGTCGTTTACTAGAACAAAATATTTACTTTGTGCTGTCTCGTTTTCAGTGGTTCCCAAGTGACACTAACCTGTAAAGAATATTAATAACTGAAACATGAATTAACTTATGTTCACTTGTGTTTGAAACATTTTTCAAGTTGCTTAGGTACCAGAGAAAAACGTATTACACGTGTTATATGCAATAGAACACCATATCAATTATATTTAACATCAGAGATTTATTTAAAAGTAAGTTTATCTATGGTTATGAAGTTCTATGTTATAAAGGTGGAGATAAACTGTCTGTAATATGTTTAGTACGATTGTTTTTTTCGAGGTATATCATGTTCATTACCTAATTAGTGTAAATGAAATGAGTCAATGGAAATCGCTATCTATGATCTACATGGTTTTACGGTGATTCTCTCGTAGACGTTCAACAAAATAAGTGACGAAAATCTTGTTATTAGAGTTTCCTTGTTCCCATCTGTCTAACTGATTAACAGTAGATTTCATTTGTCATAATTTTGATTAGTTGTTTATTCTCTTTACTGCGAAGTTGTTTTAATAGTTTTATATAATATATTGATGAATTGGATCTAGTTCAAAATGTCAATTGATTACCAGTAAACATGTATGTTCAGCGTTATAGAAGTTTGTTGGTTTCCTGTTGGTTTTGTCTGTCTAGAATGCTAGAGTTCTCTTGGTAGTAAAACAGTCTATCTGCATTGATTAATACATGCTTAAATGTATAATAACAATTGACAATTGATTGATTTTCATGTAGATGAAGTCGAAGAGGTTGGTCGATGTGTTCCATACCTCATAGATGATATTCTGCTTATATTTAATCTACCATTCATATAATTGATTGAGATGATTTTTCCTGATTTGTGAATTACATCTGGTCTGGATAAATTTGTCGAAGTTATGTTTTTGTTTCATGAGTTGATTAGTTCTGATAAACTTTCACTTGAAACTTCGTGTAATGAATAAAGCAGAGATATATGGTACTTTATGAAAAATCAAGCCAACATTGACTAGTTTGACATTCTGCGACTACTAACATAGAGCTTTCTGAGCCTCAGTTGATAATACAAATATACATACATTATATTCTCTGTTAGAATTGCTTTAGCTGAGGTGATCGAGGCTATATCGTAAGAGGATACCATTAAATCGTCACTGAGGATTTAAACGTTTTTTCTAATTTTACCAACAAATATCATGATACACCCATCATATGATTCTGTTTATATAAATGTACATATTAACTAACTAGCATGGAGTACTCATTTCTAGAAAAATCATTCATATATAATTCAAATCTTTCCTTATCACCTTAATTAAATAATACTGCTGGAGGGTCTGAAACAAGAAAGGTTTCATTAAAGTGAAATTTCCAACCAACCTCACATTTAGAATGTGAAGCAACAAAAATGAAAAATGTATCGTATGTTATCAGGCAAATAAAGTTAGCTTATTATCTAGGATTATGGCGACTACCCATACAGTTAGTTTGAAGGCGATATTGAAGTATATCAAAAGAGACGTTCGGTATTTGCTTATACTGTACATAATCAGTTGTCACTTTGTCTCCTTAGGTACCTCAAAGAACTTCTACATGAGTAAAGAGAGTCCGTACCTGGTCTCATACTTTAAAGTCAATAGACAGAAAATATCGTCTATCTGGGTGGCTGTGTAAAATTCTGTGTAGTTGTAGCAGACGAGATCGATCGGTGTAGTGAAGCCAGCTCGGTTTATGCCAAATTGAGCTGACTTTGGCTTTGTCATGAAGTCGCTCTAGCAGTAAATAAATGATAGCCGTTGTTACTAAACAATAGCTAAAACCCGGTGACACTATCAAATTAGTAACCATGCTGCTCAATATTATGTATTCTAGTAAGTGGATCATAATTCATTAGAACCACCATTTATGACAGTTCGATTATGCCATTCAGGTGCTTTCTGTATCGTATATTATATACAGATTCTGCGACTGTCTAAAAAAGGTAAAGAGGTGATCGTCTTATTAAATGACCCCATAGATTGTCGAAAGCTCTACAGAACCAATATTTGTTTCTTCACCCTGACTTTTACCTTTGCATCTTCAATATGGTATAACTCGACGTTAAAAAACTTCATCAAATATTTTACTGAATAAAATGCAGTGGTGATGAATGTTATACTAAAGATTAGCTTATATTGATACTTGAAAATATAGCAATTTTATATAGATCACTTCAATTTGATGTTCTACAAGGTGGATGAAGTTAAATAAAGTATTCATTCGGAGAACAACCCAGTCGTTTTAAGTCACAAGCGAGCATCAATCCATTTATATTTGATGGAAAAGCTCTGAAAGATGTTAAAATTTTTACATATCTGGGTAACATCAATGGTAAAGACGTAGGATCTGATTTAGGTATAAGGATGTGGATTGCTAAGGTAACCATAGCATTTATGCATTTAAAGAAAATCTGGAACTTATAATATCTATCAGCCAGCTTCAAAGTTGTATTCTTCAATACGACTGTCAAATGAGTTTTATTTCATAGTGATGAAACTTGTACTAGAGCTACGGAAAGCATCATTCACAAGGTACAGGTATTTACAAATAGATGCTTAAACATGATACTCCGGATCTACAGGCCGAAAACTATCAGAAACAAACTACTATTGCAAGGAACAAAGCCAACTTCCACCCAAAAAAGAAATTAGGAAACAAGCTGGAAGAGAAAAAAGGACACATTTTGAAAATCAGAAAGCTATGACACAGTGCCAGCACAAATATGAACTCCTTCAGGTCAGAAGAAAGATGAAAGCCAAAAAAGTAATTGCACGGGCAATAAGAGGTAGACTTAAGGAAGAATGAATAGCACTTGGAAATAACTGAGATGAAGGGCTCACAACAGAAATAGTTGCAGGCCTATGCTCCATTAAAAGTGATAGGTATTGATTAATTCTAAGTCTTAAGCATGTAGCGGTAAATAATCCCCAAAATAAATAGTTGCATAGGCTCTCGACATTGATGCTGACCATGTTTGTTTTAGCGGACACTGCTAGTTGAAGGCGCGCGGTCACGCATCTTCACCAGATCACGACTCGAACCACCGTGGGTAGCATCTCTCTCTAGTTTGCCGGCCTAGACGTTGCTATCCCATTAAAGTTCTGTTACGCTCAAATATGAATTCGCTTACATCCTTTATTGCCTTCTGATTTCTCATTCGTAAGAGTGGTGTCCATTCGATAGAAGTGTCTTTGGTTATACGACAAGCGCAACTTGGTCATATATCCGGGGAACACTTCATTGGTGAACCCGACGTGATCTGGACACGATAATTTACTGTGAGTCCGTTCCTTTTTATAGTTTTAAACAGAGTAATTTTGGTGGTTTAATTTTTTTTACCGCATATTTTCACAGTAATTTTGTATTTGCATTCATTACTATTTTTATGATGTCAGACCAGACTCCTAAGCTAATTAGGATTAAAACCCCTACGCCTCCAAACTTTCAGCTCATTCCTTTCTGGGCAGATAACGTCGAAGCCTGGTTCTGCTACGCAAAAGAAGAATTCCAAAACCAATGTGTGACTGATCCACGCGTTCAATTTCTGGCGGTTGTAAGGTCACTTTCGCGTGAATTGAACAGGTACGTCACCCCCTTCTTTTTTAGTCCTGACTGCCTAGAACCGTACGAACAACTCAAAAGATCGATTCTTAAGCGAGGAGATTTGTCCGACCGACAACGTCTTGATGAGTTGTCTCATACTATTGATCTTGGTAACGGTTCTGCGACCGAAATGTTTTTGCGCATGAAAGAGGTAATAGGTCAACGTACTTTTGACGAAAGACTCTTCCGTCAACTATTCTTATCAAAACTGCCACAACAAGTGCAAGCAGTGTTAGTAACTTTTAACAACAACCCAGTAGATGAACTTGCTTCATCTGATGATCGAATTCTGGAGATCACCAGAACTCGCCACAATGAGGTTTATTCTGTTACAGAAAAACCTCTAGAAACCGAAATTACTAAATTGTGCCATACTCTTTCCCGTTTCCTTGATTTACACGAGCAACGCCGACCAAACAATCCTCGATGACGAAGTTCGTCGCGTAAAAGATCCTCATCTCGACCTCGACGAACGGAAAATCCACATTGGTGTTGGTACCACAACACCTATGGCAAGGAATCAAAGAAATGTAGAAACCCTTGTTGTTTCCCTAGCCTCAAACCCACTGCTTCGGGAAACTATCCCGCCGGCACGCGTTAGCGGCAACCGTAGCCGGTGAAAACAGCCGCCTGTTATTCATCTCTGATGTGATAACGAAGGTTCGCTACCTCGTCGATACTGGCGCAGAAGTCAGCGTCCTTCCTGCAACTTCATCTGATCGCCAACATGAAGCTGCATTTGATCTACAGGCAGCTGACGGAAAACAAATAGCCACGTATGGTATAAAATATGTCTACTTAAACGTGGGGTTGCGAAAACCCATACACTGGATTTTCACTATCGCTGATGTGAAAATACCTATCATAGGCATAGACTTACTAAGCCACCACAACTTGCTTGTGGACGCTAGCAAAAAGAGGCTAGTCGACAGCGACACAAAGCTGTACGTACGTGGAACCACTGCTTCAGGTTGTAGCCTATGTCCTCTTCGCTTTAAGCATTTAATTAACCCTTATTTTCAGCCAATACTTGACAAGTATCCGGATCTGAATAAGGCGACATCGAAGTTATCATGTGTAACCAGCAATGTTACACATCACATCACGACTACAGGTCAACCTGTATTCTCCATAGCACGCAGATTAGCACCCGAAAAATTAAGGGTTGCTAAGAACGAATTCGACCATATGATTGACCTGGGAATAATCCGCCCATCCAGCAGCCCATGGTCGTCTCCATTACATATGGTCCCGAAGAAAGACAGCAATGATTGGCGTCCTACCGGTGATTATCGACGTCTTAACGCACAAACTACTCTAGATCGCTACCCTTTACCTCACATCCACGACCTCACGGCCACGTTAAAGGGAACGACAGTATTCTCAAAAATTAATCTAGTGAAAGCCTACAATCAAATACCGATGGCAGAAAATGACATCCCAAAAACGGCTATTGTAACCCTGTTCGGTCTTCACCAATTCCTTTGAATGCTATTCGGCTTGAGGAATGCAGCACAAACGTTTCAACGTTTCATTGACGACGTGTTCCGCGGGCTCGACTATGTCCATGCATATGTCGACGACTGCTTGATAGCAAGCCAAGACGAGGAAACACACATGAAACATCTGGACACAGCTTTTAAAAGATTGCAGCAATACGGAATTACTATTAATATACCAAAATGTCAAATCGGAACAACTTCATTGAACTTCCTGGGGCATACCATTGATGCTAATGGTATACAGCCTCAAGAACACAAGGTGATGGCAATTCTGGAGTATCCGGAACCAACAACCATTAAGCAGTTACGAGCTTTCAACGGGTTGGTAAGTTTTTACAGACGATTTATCCCCAACTGTGCATCTATAGTGAAACCACTTACGGACCAACTTCGGGGGAACAAAAAGGCGATCACAATGGATTCAGAATCAAAGAAAGCCTTCGTTGCAATTAAAGAGGCAATAGCCAAGGCAACTATGCTGGCACACTACAATACTGAGGCTCCCGTCAGCATTGCGGTCGACGCTTCTGACTCAGCGATTGGCGCAGTTCTGCAACAATGGACTAACCAAGCTTGGCAGCCTTTAGCATTTTTCTCAAGACGATTAAACGACACCGAATCGAAATACAGCACTTTTGGACGTGAACTTCTAGCTATGTACTGTGCTGTACGTCATTTTCAACATTCCATCGAAGGCCGGGAATTTGCAATATTCACCGACCATAAACCACTGACGTTTTCGATGATAACCCGACCGTAGCTGCTACCTTGTCGTGGTGGTCGGGCTTGCCTATCGTGATGACCCAACCGAGCTATACTGGCTGGAACATATGTTCCTGTAGGTTCTACCATGCTAGGTAGGTCGATTGGAGAACGATGAGACTAAAAGCAGCTACTCAAGGTCTGAGGGCGAAGTCGTACTGCTGACTGCAGAGGGGTGTGACAGCAGTAAGGTGTTTCCCTCGGACAACCAGCATCTGCAGCGATGCTGCCTTCTCACAAGGAAGGAGGGGTAAGGGTGCCCACTAAGGGCTTTTAAGTGCGGAGCTAATACTCAGAAAACTTTTCATAAAAAGGCCGTGCGTGACAGGCCTCAAGCAGTTGTCCCTTGGGCTCTGCGGTCACGCTCTCAGGTCTCTGAGACCGACACTAATCTACCTTCTTTTTCAGGTTCCTCAAGAAACACCCTTCCATGGTGTGGGCAGCCGGGAAGTGACAACTGCCCTCATACCCGCAAAAGCACGAGAGTCCAAATTGGTCAAAATCAAATCCTTTCTACACCCCATAATATCTCTCTTATCTCTACGACTAACTCTACTCACATTCCTTCATCTCACTGCACCGCTAATGCAAACGATGCGAGCTCACGAAAAATCATTCCTGGTCTCTTGAAACCCCTGTTCTAGACTATATGTTGGAGCTTTTAATGTACGGACATTAAGTCAAATAGGGCAACAGGCTTCCTTAGCTAAGACTTTAGAATCTCACTCAATCGATGTATGCTGCGTCTCGGAAACGCGCATACAGGATCCTAGTAAAATCATTAACCTGATCTCACCGTATCAGAACAAAGAAGCAGCCCGATTTACTCTTCGTGTATCCGGTAGCCCGGATGCTGCTTCCCGGGGTCTCGCTGGTGTAGGTATAGTATTGAGTAGTAGGGCAGAACTAGCTCTCTTAGACTGGATCCCTGTAGATAGTCGCTTGTGCGCTGTCCGACTGAACGGGACAGTTAGGACTCGGAAAGATAGGGACACTCGTCGTTGCCTCTTTGTCGTATCTGCCTATGCCCCCACTGACTGCAGTTCAGACGAGGTGAAGATGAGTTTCACAGCAAGCTTACGGACCTCCTCCGAAAAGCTAGGCGCTCTGATATAGTTTTAATGGCTGGTGACCTTAATGCTCAAGTAGGTAAACTAAGTGAAAATGAGAGACACTTGGGTGGTTGTTATGGTGTCACGGCTCAAAGAACAGATAATGGCGATCGTCTGTTGCAACTATGCTCAGATAACCGCCTGTTTCTAGCGAATACTAACTTTAGGCATAAGGAAAAGCATCTTTTGACCTGGCGACCCCCAAAATCGTCTCAACGTTGGACTCAACTAGATCACATCGCCATCAGCCACCGATGGAGGGGTTCGATAGAGGACTGTCGCTCGTTCTGGGGCACATGTTTAGATTCAGACCATGCTCTAGTGCGAGCGCGTATTTGTTTGAGGCTTACTGGACGTAGGAAAGACATTGCAATGAAGCCTCTTAGGGATTTACTTAATGATAATAAAGCTAAGAATATATTTCAGGAACAACTAGAAAAACAGTTAGGCGACCGTGTAAGCGATTGCCATCCGGAAGCAGGTTGGAATGATATCAAAAATGCTGTGGAAACAGCAATGATATCTGCTAGTAAGGTAAATCATAAGGCTAGGATGAAGCCGTGGATTTCAGTAGCATCCATCGAACTGATGGATGCTCGTAAACTCATCCCACCTGGCTCTGAACATGAAGAAGAGCGAAGTGAGCTTAAGCGCAGGCTGATAAAAAGTCTACGCAACGACCGTGAACAGTGGTGGGTGGCGAAAGCAAAAACGATGGAAAAGGCAGCGGCGATAGGCAACAGTAGGCAACTTTTTCGACTTATTAAGGAAACTGGTATTAGGGATCCGAATGTGAGTGAGACTATCTCGGAAAAGGATGGGATTACAATTCATTCTCAGTCCAGGAGATTGGACCGATGGGCGGAACATTTTAGGGATCAATTCAACTGGCCTTCAGCCACACTTCGGTTGCCCACGATCCCCAGTCATCCTGAATGGCAAATCGACTTAACTCCTCCTAGTCTTTATGAAGTTGAGAAGGCTATAGGAAATCTGAAGCCAGGTAGAGCAGCAGGTCCTGATAGGCTTACCCCTGAAATTTTTAAGGATGGTGGTCCAGTTTTAGCAGCTAGATTGACTGAAATCTTAGGTAGAATCTGGGAACTGGGCGTAATACCATCTGACTGGTCTGAATCCCTTATTGTCCCAATTTATAAGAAAGGACAAAAGTCTTCCTGCGACAATCACAGGGGAATCAGTCTGACTAATATAGTTTCTAAGCTTTTAGCATCGATTATACTTAGACGCTTAACTAGAGCTCGTGAAGAGCAGACTAGAGAAAACCAGGCTGGATTCAGACCAGGACGTGGCCGTATAGACCACATCTTCACACTGCGACAGGTCCTGGAACACAGACACACATTTAGGCGTCCTACAATAGTTGTCTTCCTGGACCTAAAGGCGGCATTCGACTCTGTTGATCGTGAGGTTCTGTGGCAGTGTCTGTCATTGAAAGGTGTACCAAAGAAGTACATTAACCTTATACAAGCTCTCTACTCTAAAACTACAGGTCGAGTGAGAGCTTATGGCGAACTGTCATCGGAATTCCTCACTTCAAGTGGTGTCCGTCATGGATGTCCACTTTCCCCATTCTTGTTTAATTTTGTCATAGACATGCTCCTAGATATAACCATGTCTTCGTCTGACTTTTCAGGAGTTGACTTACTACCAGGAGCCTCTCTTACTGACTTAGAGTATGCTGATGACATAGTCCTATTTGGTGAAGACGCTGACAAAATGCAGAGTCTTCTGACTACCCTGAGCAACAATGCAAGCATGTTCGGGATGCGGTTTTCCCCCTCGAAATGCAAAATGTTGCTTCAGGATTAGGTTGCATCGGCACCTGAACTAGCGTTAGGGAGTGAAGTAGTCGAGCGTGTAGACCGCTTCACGTATCTGGGGAGTCTCATCAGTGCTGATGGCCTGGTGACGTACGAAATCTCAGCACGGATACAGAAAGCTCGATTGGCTTTTGCCTAGTTGCGTCACTTATGGCGCAGGCGAGATATCCGCTTGCTAACCAAAGGACGAGTGTACCGTGCAGTAGTTCGCTCTGTCCTACTATACGGTAGCGAAACATGGCCGTTAAGAGTAGAGGACATTCATAGGTTACTGGTCTTCGATCATAGGTGCCTCCGAAGCATTGCTCGTGTATCATGGGACAACCGAGTGAGCAATGCTGTCGTTAGGAAACGGGTTCTAGGAAAGGAGGGCAAGTCAATAGATGAAGTATTGAAACTTCATCAGTTGAGGTGGTTGGGACATGTGTTACGCATGTCTAACTACCGACTGCCTCGACGTGCTATGTTTTGCGGTGTAGGAATAGGTTGGAAGAAAGCTAGGGGCGGCCAAACCAAAACATGGCAGAAATCGATGAAGTCACTGACAAGCAGACTAAGTCATGTTGGTAGATGTAGGCTGCGTGGTTGGGGTCCGCGAGACGAAAGTCACCAATGGTTAGAGACCTTGAACGACATGGCTCAAAATCGTTCGCAATGGCGCAGGTGCATCCACTCTTTGTGTTCTCTCAAAATCTAACCTTCCGAATTCTTTATCTTTCCCCTTTCAAATTTATCTCACTGAATTATACTTTTCGAATCATATCTTCGCTCCCTAATTTTCTGCATTACTGCTAATGCTTCTATTATCGTTATCACTCTTGGATTTGAACTGACAGTTGCGTCTCTGTGCTGATGTGGTATGGCGACCTGAACTGATGTACGTACGTACGAAGTTCTGCGTTGTATCTGTCTGTCTGTCTGTCTTTCCGATGATATCATCTACAGATAAGTACTCTCCACGAGAGTCGCGTCATCTTGACTATATCTCCCAATTCTCTACGGACATACGACATATATCGGGAGCTAACAATGTAGTTGCTGATGCCTTATCGAGAATACATTCCTTGAATCGTATCCAAGGAATCGACCTTGTTAAACTAGCTCAACTTCAAAGTGAAGATATCGACTTTCATCACGAGTTAGCTGCAACAACGCTCCAACTTCAAACCAAAACGATTGGAGAAGGTAAGAACACTTCAATTTGTGATTCTTCTACAGGTATAGCCCGTCCAGTCGTCCCCAGGAGTTATCGACGAGTCATCTTCGACACATTGCACAACCTTTCTCATCCTGGAATTCGTGCTACACGTAAACTGATTACCGATAGATTCTGCTGACCAAAAATGAATAAGGATATTAAAGAATGGGCACGCACCTGCATATCCTGCCAAAAGAACAAGGTAATCCAACATAATAAATGCCCCCTAGGCACTTTCTCAACCCCTGACGCTCGATTCGATCACGCCCACCTTGATTTGGTAGGACCTCTACCAGAATCAAATGGATTTTCTTATCTTCTGACATGCGTGGACCGATTCACACGCTGGCCGAAAGCGATTTCACTCAAAGACATCACTAGTGAAATGAATGCTCGCGCTTTCGTCGAACGATGGGTAGCCAACTTTGGTTGTCCATCTATAATAACGACAGACCGTGGACGTCAGTTTGAATCTGGATTGTTCCACGCTCTGACCAAACTTCTTGGAACTACACGTTTCAGGACGACCGCCTACCACCCACAATCTAATGGTTTGGTAGAAAGATTTCATCGACAACTGAAAGCACCACTTTCAGCAACAAACATCCCTCAGTGGACCGACGCCTTACCACTAGTTTTACTCGGGATTCGCAGCACTGTAAAGGAAGATGTTGGATGTAGTGTCGCCGAATTAGTCTACGGAACTACTCTTCGACTACCAGGTGAGTTTGTGGAAACCGCTTCCACTTCGGCAAACCTGGATATGAACTCTTACGTGAATCGGCTTACAAATGCTATGCGTTCAGTTAAGCCAGTTCAAACTAGACAACAATCGACAGACATCTTTATCCAACCTGCCTTAAAATATAGTACACACGTTTTCGTACGTCGTGATGCCATACGCCGACCTCTCGACGCAACCTACGAAGGGCCATACAAGGTCCTGAAACGTGAAACGAAGTACTATACGATTCACAAAAATGGGCACGAGGATAACGTCAGCATTGACCGCCTCAAAGCAGCTTACCTAGAAGGTACACGTTTTAGTGTCGAATTCGCTGCAACACCTGCAAAATGTAGCACGAACGAAGTCATTACGCCTCAAGCAATGACTAACACGCAAGTAGAAGCATCAAAGAGCCCTGTAACGCCGATAGCTACGCGTTCTGGTAGAAAAGTACGATTTCCAGAAAACCTACACGAATACTATGTTTACTGATTTCCTTTCACTACCTACGTACGTATTACAATTTTCTTGTTGTCTTAAATAATAACAAAGAAAAAAATAAAAATCGATAAACCCATTATTATTATTTATGTATTTTTGTTTCTACAAAAACTAATAATAATAATTTTATTGTGTGCACTTTATGAAATTTTGTGTCAAAAAAAACTTTTCATTTTTTGTTGTCGGTATTCAACACGTTTTTTTATATAGACGCATCGAGTTAACAATTATTTTTTTTTGTACACACAACGCACAGATTTAAATTTTATTTTTTCTTTTCGACTTCCAGGCCGTCTGGAAACAAACAGAAGAACGTGGAAGAAACAAGAATTTTATTTTATGTACAATTATTTTATGCAACGACACCTTAGTGTAGGTACAGACGTCCAGAAGCTGCACAACATCGCAAGCTATCGAAAGAACGTTTACCAATGTCTGTTGCATTGGGTTTTATCCTTTGGCTGGCACGTCTTAGGGTCCTCACGAACCCATTAGGGGGGGGGAGTGAGCTGTAGCGGTAAATAATCCCCAAAATAAATAGTTGCATAGGCTCTCGACATTGATGCTGACCATGTTTGTTTTAGCGGACACTACTAGTTGAAGGCGCGCGGTCACGCATCTTCACCAGATCACGACTCGAACCACCGTGGGTAGCATCTCTCTCTAGTTTGCCAGCCTAGACCTTGCTATCCCATTAAAGTTCTGTTACGCTCAAATATGAATTCGCTTACATCCTTTATTGCCTTCTGATTTCTCATTCGTAAGAGTGGTGTCCATTCGATAGAAGTGTCTTTGGTTATACGACAAGCGCAACTTGGTCATATATCCGGGGAACACTTTAAGCACTTCAAATGATATCTTCTTCCCACTTAAAATAGCTCCTTGAGTGTATTTCACCTACAAGTCACTGAATAATTAATAAGTTCATTTATTGAAAAGTACTATAAGACAAATGCTGAGAACGACAAGCTTCCGATTGTGAATAAAATGCCGGTTTTTATTTGTCCTGCATGAAAAGAAGATGAGACTTTTAAAATAATTAAGAAAAACAATCAGAACAGCACTGAAGTGGATTTATTTAGAGGCTTCGTTAGTTTGTTTGCAGAACACAAGACATTCGTCAATCTTCTCAAAGTTAAATCACTATCCATCAAATACCACCTCTGATTGCACGTGTAAATTGACATGTACTTGTGTTTCCAAGTATGCATGAAGCAGTGAACTATTGAATTTTCTTCGATTTTTGAAGAAACTTTCTAAGGATTAATGTCTAAAAAGCAACAATGTCCTCACAATTTTGATCTCCAAACACTTTTTTGACAGTGAACATAATATAAATGCTACAGAAGTATTCAAAATTGCCAACAAACAAGTAACCTCAATATAACTATGTTTTACTGAGGCAATCTTGTTATCCATCATTCCGAACTGACCATTGTGTACAGAAAGATAGCTGGATTAGCCTTTCATTATAGTAGTAAGTGTATCAATTGCTAACAATATTCTGAATGTCTACTCATTGTAATTGTAGGGTGTTGTTGAAAACATTCCTCGAAGTCAACTGTTGATTTCATTCTATTTCACAAATCTTTTCTTTAATCTTGATTTAAACTTAGACATTTTTCGTATCATTTCAGTTGTATGGTAAATCTTTACTGGAACATATTGAATCGGAGACATCAGGTGATTATCGTAAACTACTTGTATCTGTCTGTAAGTCAGTAACATAATTGTAATGATTTTAATTAATTAATATGAATACGTTATTCACATACAATTATTATTGAATGTCTTGGAGATTATTGAGTGTTGATGTAATACCATTGACAAAACACGAACTGACAGTAAACAGATATCGTTTTCTAGAATAGAACTTTTCAGCAGGTAACGGTTTTAATGAATGTCACCTGAATAACTTTATCACTTTTTGAGAGTGAGACATTGATAAACTACAGTAATGAATGAAAAAGAACTTAATAATGAACATTTCTATTTACAATCAATAATTCCTGGTACCTATCGGTGTTTTGTCATAAATAATAAGTAAATGTTAATATAACATCATTTATTATATCATGTGCATGAAGTTTGGAGCTTTTGTTTCTGGTCTATTGATATAGAATGAGTAGAATGACAATTGATAAAGAAGACCAACAGTATTGTGTTAGATACTGCTCATAAGATCATGCACAAGTAGTAGGTCACGTAAAACTGAAAACAAATCAGTAAACAACATATGAGGCGAGTTGCAAGGTGGCAAGGATCAGAGCATGATTAAAGTGAATAGGAGGATCGAGAACAACCAAAAGAAGCAAGCCTACTAACGACGTGGATCAGAGAACACGATGGATGTGTAAATTTTCAAATAAAAGTCATCTATATAATATTTTATGACATTCCCTGTTTTTACAGAATGTTTGGTTGCCAGTGCAACTAGTCTTTGCACAGTATTACGTGATTATGTAATCATTGGAAGAAAACAATAGCAACTGCATCGATTATTTCACTGTTTCTGTGTATTCATTTCATAATTTTAGTACGGTATGCAATTGATCGTGCCAATCTTATTGCTGAATGGTTACATGATTCAATGGTTGGTTTAGGCACGAAAGATTATGCCTTAATGCGTTTATTAATTACACGTTCTGAGGTGAGTTTATTGTTATTTGTTACTTATATGAAATATAATAAATAGATAGAGATGATAGATAGAAAGAAAGATATGAAATGATGTAGTATAGATTGTGCAATTAACATTTAATAAAGTTTCATTAGGATAGAAGAGGAAGAGGTTTACTCAGTAGTCTAATATAAACTAACCTCACTATCTTTACTGAAGTTTAAAATGATCAGTATCTATTTCAAATCTTAGAATGAATATGTGTTCGACTGGTGTATTTTCAAACAGGACGAAATCTGTTTCGGAGATTTTACTGCTTGATACAATCTATCTATTCAATGCCTAACATTCACTTAGTCTACTCCATCTAATCAACGAGATTCGTCAGTTGATTATTCGTAGAGTACTAAACTCAACACACAATAGCGCATTCATGTTATCACTATTGACCTACAAGAATGTTCACTATACTATTTAATAGAACCTGCTCAAAGTTAATTCATAATCACATAGCTGATTGTATGTCTCTACACTTCTAGATTCATATTACATTGAGTGAGTCCATATTAGATTATGAAGCAAGATTGAGTACCACGGATATAATACATCATTTTCTGAAAATAGAGACAGGAGGTAAGTAAAACAGGCAACAAAGTAACATTTAATAAGACAATAAGAAAACTACAAGGCAGGAGATACGTCTATAAAAAATTTCGAAGTAGAAGACTTCATTTCTGTGGAGATTTCAACAAGAAACTGTGCCAGAATCGTCACTGACTAATAATGTAATCCATATCTGAATAGATCTCAAGACAATGATTTGT